>JADLZK010012692.1:0-360692 GCA_015847255.1 Hyparrhenia diplandra
ACTTTAAGTGACCTGTTGGCCGCGAACGGACGTGTGGTCCGTGGCAGAGCGCCCAGTTGGGAGGCCGCCTGCTCAGCCCGCACCTGTCAGGCTAACTGCACGTACAGGAAATTTCCCGCCGGTACTGTGGGTCTGTGGCCTCGGTAGACTGTTCAGTAGTCCCGAGTTCCGAGCCTCGGGCAGTCCACCAGCGCTTGAGCGTGCGGTCGGTGCAGGTGCCCATACGAGTCTTACATGACAGCCAGTGCTCCTGGCATAGTTCAAAAAAATGTGACCTGTTGGCCTTGCCCGCTCTTAAAAATCAAAAGTGATCTCTCCATTAAGTTTGTGTATCATGGATAGCATTGCACTGTTCCTCCGAAAGATAGCTTAGCACTGCACTGTACTGCGTGCTACGACACACCAGCTTTCCTAATTCTAGTAGACCGACAACTGACGAGACGACGACTGACTCGGGTCCAACCGGCTTTGGCTACTTTAGACTGATGAGGCCACGAAGACGGCGACGACGACTAGGACTAGGCTTGCATGCAGTCACCACTTATTATTGTTAGTAACCAGCCAAGCAGGAAGAGACCCCGTGAACCAGTCGTCGTCCCTCCTGATGTTAGTACTACTATCCTGGTCGTGTGGCACATGTGTGAGAGGTAGAGGCCGGAGGCTGCATGAAATTCATGTTCATGTTGCTCGCAGCGTCCACAGTCTATCATACAGTACAGCCTCTTGTCGTACGCCGCCGCCCAAGCGGAACTCTGTTGATCCCGTGTCATATACTATTGAAACTACTCAGCGGTTTCTGGGTTAGGTTTATCATTACGAGTTCTTCACAAAGGTCCTGTTAATTCGTACCGGTACACCTTCCGCCCACAAATCGTGTCATTTTCACTTAGGGAGAAATCAATTTTTATTTATTTTATCAAACATACACAAGAGACTATTAATATCTATGCTGCATAAACCTTGCCAGTCAGCCTCCGTGCAAGCTGCTTGCCTGCCTCGCGCGCGGCCGCGCCTCGCCGTGGCTCACCGGCCTCCACGTCTTGCATCATGACTGATCTGCCGCCATCTGTTCCTCGGCCTAGGTCCCGCTAGCAGTGACCCACACAACAGCGAGGATTTGAGGGCGGAGCATGGCAGACGGAAGGAAAATAGGGATTGTGGAGTGCAGCAGATTGATACGTCTCGAACTAGTTTTGTTCCACGAAACAAATAGCGTGCTATAGCGCCGCTTATAGCGCCAATTGAAACGCCGCGACGCTATTGTCAATTTCCACGCTATTGGCTGGCTTATTGGCGCCATAGCGCCGCTAAAGCCGCCGCTATTTCACGCTTATTGCGCCGCTTAAAGCCGCTATTTCCACGCTATTGGGCTATAGCGCAGCAGCAGGCTAGCGCCATCGCGGCATTAGTTGTTGCTATAGCTGCTATAAGGCGATAGCGCCTTAGAAAAGCTCGACGCTATTTTCGAGTAGCCCGCGATCAAAAAACATGGGTTTTGTTTATAAAATTATATTTTGATATTAATTTAATGATACTTATTTTGTAATGTAAATATTTTAATGTTATAATTAGAGGCCCCAATGGAGCCTCCACATTAATCCTCACGAGAAGCGCCGTAAAAAAGATAAAACGAAAATTCTCATGTTAATTAGAAATATCTGGTCGTTTATCAAAAGACTCCAATCGTTCTGAACTATTAGAACTATTCTGTTTTTTTTTTTTTTGAAAAATTTATCCACCTCCACAGAATTAAATATGGAATAAAACAAAAAAAACAGACCAAAATGTCCTTGATGTAAAACAAACTTCGACGTATGAGAAAAAATCTTCAAGAAAAAAAGGTAATAGAAAAAAATCTTTAGTCACGTTCACACAACTTGGACGTATGGGAAAAAATCTCATGAATTGACGTTTACAAAACTTCAAGTCTATACTACCTAATAATAAATTGCCAAAATTTCTGGACTTCTTTGTTTGTTCGCCGCTTTTTTCTGTCCGCCCTCGGTGTCTGTCTCACGTACCGTGTCGTTCATGGTAAAACTGATGTAGTAAGAGAGATTAGAGTGGGGAGAGAACAGATAAAATACGGGGGGGGTTCTAGATGTAAACATACCAGAGAGAAAGAAAAGGTGGAAGGACCTTGATGGGTTTTTAAATAGATCAGGTTCCAAATGCAAAATGCAAGTCTTTTTTTTTTTCCTTTTTGTTTTTTTTTTCTATAAAACAAAGATCTTGCAAATTCATTAAAATCATAGAAGAATCAGAAAATACCTAACTAAAGTTTTGTTAGCCTTATAAAAATATGGTCTATCCACAGATGTTATAATTTTTATTTGGTTGTGCTTTTGTGTGTAGGTGTGTTAAATCATCATTGCATATGTAGCATGTATATAGGTTCGATGCGATGACGAAGACGTGCCGGAGGCAAACTCAGAATACGCGGAGGTGGCTAAGGAGTACAAGGAGGATGTTCTCGTCATCGGTGATATACGAGAGTCTGCTCCTAACTAAGATGCCGGACCCAAGAGATAAAGGCAAATGAACAAAATACTACCAAGGTGCATAATTCCTTTCAGTAGTCGTTGCCTAATGATGCATTAACTGAATAGTGATGGTTATAATAATGTTTCAGTCTTAATTAATACAAGCCTTTTTTTTTGTATCATGGATCCACGATGGATTTTGATGAGATAGCCCTTTTATATTAAAATCAATTTAACAATTTACGATTGTATTTGATTGAAGTGGTTTATATAATAATGGATTTAAAAATTAAGTTTCTTCTCTCGTTAGAACGCACGAACATATTTGCTATCATAGCCAAAGCACAACAATGTGGAAAATTATGTGCATTTATTATTATTGTTATGGTTACTACTACTATTCTTGTTATTGTTTAGAAAAACTTTCTTTTATACTCACTCAGCCTAAATGATATCAAATTTATAGAAAAATGTATAAATATTATGACACCAAATTAACATTGTTGTAGTGATTAATGGTGGAAGGTGAGGTCATCAGTTGAGTTGAATCAAGTCTATTGGTCTAATAATGTTTTTTTTCTCCCGTTGCATCGCACGGACATCTTTGCTAGTATGGTAAAAATTTCTTTGGAAAGAAATTGTACTAAAGTTCATAGTTGATTAAAAAATAATATATGTTCAATATACTGATGATGTGGGGATCGATATATTCGGGATGCTAGGAATGAGCTCCCCACTCGGACGGCGACAAGCTAATACAGCTCTAAGAGCCCACTCGGTCAACACAAAGAGGTCGCGCCGAAGAGCCCCGCTCCGGGACAAGCCCCTCCCATGACCGAGCGCGCGGTGATATGAGCTCCCCACGCCGAGGGCCCCGTCGCTGCCGCCCCGACCGAGCCCCGGTGAGCGCCCCGTCCACACGACACGCACACCCTCCCACGCTGACCTCTTTCCGCCCCGCCGAGCTCGAGCTCGGGCGGATCCCCGCAACGACGGAAGAGCTCGCCTCTATCTTCCACACGGCGAAGCCAGGCACGGAGTTGGCCAATCGCTTCCTCGACAAGTACCGAGCCACGCAGCGCTACGCCCACGCAGGGAGGTCCTTCCGCCACACCGCCATACCCCCATCGACTCCAACAAGGCTCGCCACAAAGATCCTCAGCACGACCGACGTGCGCAAGCCCCATCCATGGTATGGCCGCCGCCCATGTCGCACGTGGATCGATCTCTACCAATTAAGGACGGCACGATGCCAGGCCACCGCCCAAACCTCGATTCGCGCCGCACGGGCGGTGATCAATTTCGCATCCAGCCTCCAAAAGAGCTCGCAGACGATTCCCGCCCCGATCAAAAGAGCTCACACAGAGCTCCCTCGGGGCTGCACTCCGTCGCATCCAACAACCCGCTACAATCTCCGACGGCACATGCGGAGCGCATCTTCCTCGTCACGGCATGGCCGCCCTCCCATACCAAGAGACAGCCCAACTATGATCGAAGACAGGGCGACACTTGATCATCGCCCTGCACTGGTCTCAAGACGACGACGCCGATTCGACATCCCAAGCTACCGAGCTCGAAGAGAGCCCCGCCAACCAACGAGCCTCGACCGAGAGCTCTTCACCACCCACCACCTATTTTGGCCCTACATTCCATCCGCTCGCCTCAACTCGAAGAGCTCATGTGTCCCGCCCCCTTGCCACTATAAAGGAGGGCAGTGCTGCTGGGTTGAAGGGGGACAGACCATCCAAGTTTCCTCGAACCAACACCCTCACTCACCCGCATATTGGCACTAGCCTCAATCACGTAGACCTGGGAGCCCGCTCCCTCTCTCGATCCGCTTGTACGCACCCTGGCACGAGCGCTTGAGCTCGGATAGTGATCACACTGGACTAGGGAGCCCGATTTCGCCCCGAACCAAGATAAACATTGTGTCATTGTTCTAGAGCTAGGGCCATTCGAGAACGCGACCGCCAAAATGACATCGTGACGGTGGTCACCGCTATCGCATCACACGATAGTTGGCGCGCCGTAGGGGCGCAGCGCGACGAACATCCACCACCGATGGCTCTTCCCTTCGCCTCGCTATCGGGCGCCATGATCCTCCGCCGATCCCGAGGTTCGTGGGCCACCGGGCGAGGGCGACATGGTCCTCCTCATTCATCCCACCCGGGCGCGGCGCGCTGACGCCCCGCCCCCGCCATCGGGCTTCGTGGACCGCATTCTCGCCTCCCGCCGATCGAGGGCCCGCCGCCGCTTTGGCAAGATCTCTCACCCGACGCCCCGCCCGGCTTCCGGCTGGCGCCCCCGACGCCCGACGACTTCAGCCACTTCGTCGACCAGGCCAGGATGTTGGCCCCGTTCCTCGACGCCGGCCCCTCGGCGCCCCACCACGATTTGGGAGCGACGGAAGGCCTCCCTCCGCCCACCGCAGTCCCGGCCGCCCGGCGCCGCGTGAGCGTTTGAGCATCCGCGGTCCCGGCGCGCGGGCCGCACGGAACCCGCGAGGCGCCGCACGGCCCGCCGTCCCGCCCCGCACGACGCCGACCTCGCGCCACCACCCCCGACGGTGCCGGGCATCACGCCCACGCCACCCTCCGACCCGAGGGGGTGGTGGCGCCGCGCGGAGGGCCCGCGTGGCTCTCCGACCAGCAGCTCAGCGTCGCTAACCCGACGCCCGCGGGACGGTCCAGGATTACGTACGACCCCCCGACCCCGAGGTCATACGAGCTCGCCTGAGCGCCCATTGGTCGCACCGCGCCGGGCGCCGCGATCAGCCGACACATGGCCTCGCCCAACTGCCTCCGGTGTACATACCGAGACCCAACACGCCGGTCTCGCGCCCCTCATCTAGGAGGAGCACCGCCAGCTCACCTCCGAGCCGCCTTCCGGGGCCGCCCGAGCAAGGAAGTGGCCGCTAGGAGGACCTCTACTCCCGCCGGAGAAGCCTCGAGATCGCCGAGGTGCCCGCGCGCCACCTCCAAGCTCCTCGCCGGCCTCCGCGGTCCCTCGGCTGGAGGGAGGAGGGAGCACGAGGCACACCTCGCGGCCGAAATCTCAGCATCACCGACCGACGACCAGGAGATGGAGGAGACGCATAACCGTCCACGAGCTCGATCATCTCGACCTCGACCCACCTTGTCCAAGGAGGCCCCGACCTGGAGGGCGCACAGTCAGCAACGAGATCGACGCGGCAAATGGCGCCACGCCGATCTCCAAGATGGTTGCTTTGATTTTGGCGCTTCTTGCCCATGGGCCGGTCCTCTCCGACATCGCCTAGATGTCAGATACCCCTAGACTCGTGTTAAGAAATGTCCTCCGATTGCATCGACCGTGCGCATTCGAGCTCATTTTCCGTTGATTACTTATCGAGCAACGATTGGTCCCCCGACGAGGCCGCCCTGCTCAGGGGGCCACCGTGACCAGGGTGAACACCCCACGATTTTCACAAAACCAGTTCTTCACAAGAGCCGCAAACACGTAGCGCCGGGCGACGAGCTCAAACCGCGAACTCGCACCTCTCCCCTCCACGGCAATGCCCCGAAACGGCTAACCCATGAGCTCATCACCGTAAGGCATGACGCGACCGCCCCACCCACCTTCTCGCGCCCCCCGCGGCCTGGGAAGGGGCTCGCCATCCGACTGGAATGCGAGTCAGGCGGAAGGTCGCGGCAGTGGCACGGAAAGAAGACTTTAAAAGCCGACATCCACCATACCATAAACCACCGAGTCTTTACAACTCGCCGATCGCGAGGACCTAACCAGATCACTAAGGGAGGCCGAGCCTCGAATCTCTATCCGCGCGAGGGTCCTCATCCATCGGCCGCTTAGCGGGACGCCATGTGAGGTCCCCTCCGCGGCGGACTCGCCCGCTCCATCTCACCGACGGATGCTCAAGACCTCGAGCTCATCGGGCGCCATCTTGAAAGCTCGTGGACAGCTCCGCCGTGGCAGCCCGCGACGGCAGCATCCCTTCGCCATTGCCGGGCGCCGCCGATGCCCGGAGCCCACTCCGCCTCGCACGAGGCCGACTCAAATCGGGGTAGTGGAGAAGACGACGTCGACCGCCTTTGTGCACCGCGGCGCGCCGCGTCCTCAGCCGCCCCCCGCTGAACACCGGACACCGCAGCCAGGTCCGCCGTGTCTTCCACCCCGAGGATGTCGCAGACGCTCGACCACGCGGGCGAAGGTCCCGCGGAGCTGCTTTCCGGCCTCCTCCACAGCCTTGCGCCATTGCTCGGAGGAGGCCCGAGCGCCGCGGCCGACGAGCCTCGAGGGTGCGCCGCTTGAGGTCCGCCTCCTTCCCGCAGCCGCGAGGGGTCCGCTCTGTGGTGGGACTCGTAGACGGCGAGCCTCGCGCCTCTGGTCCTCGACCTCCTCCTCCGCCTCGTGGTCCTCTCCTCCCTCGGCCGCAGAGAAAAGTAAGGATCGCACACAAATAAAAGGGAAAAAGGGAAAGCTACGAGACAAGGGCGAAAGTGCTCACCCGTGAGCTCGGTCGTCGTGGTCGAGCCGTCCCTTTGAGCTCGCCTTTGTCCTTCCCTGTGGTCTCGACATCGAGCTCGAGCCCCGAACGCCAAGCTCCTTCCTTTCGAGCATCCCGCTGAGGGAGTCCAGCCCTCCCGGGTCTCTCGCACCGCAGCCTTATGGGATGCAGCTCGCGCTCCTCCTCCCCTCCGGGCCGCTTCGTAGCAGCTGCCTCCACCTCCCCGCGCCTCACGAGGCCCGATCTTCCACTCCGCGAGCATACTCGCGACCTCCTCCACCCGGCGCCGAGATATCGGGTGTTGAGCTGTGCTACGCCGATCTCCCCGACGCATATCCGCAAGACGCCCGCCGCCGCCTTAATACACCGCCCCGCCGCCTCAACGAGCCGCTCGCCTGGTTGTAGCCATGAAGGGAGTCTTGCACCCCCGAAGGGTCAAAAAGCGTGAGCACCCCGACAAGGCACAAGAGGAAGCGATCGAGTACCACCCCTAGACCAAAACGGGCGAGGCGGAGCACGCACGCCGCCCCTCCGACGGAGCGGAGGTTGAGGCGTCATCGGGACGCAGTCGCGGAGCCCGACGTCCGCGCCGGAGGAACGCTTGCCGCGCGACACCGCACACCGCTGCACCCATGCCCCGTCGACGTCCATCATCGTCGTGGCGAACGGCACCCGGCACACGCCGGTGACGTTGAGCCCGACGCCGCCCACCAAGAGGTCCTCCACGAAGTCTCCTCCTCCTCCCGACGGGCCGCCCCGTGGCCGCCTTCACTCACCATCGCCATCGCCGCCGCTGGAAGCTCAACGGTGGCGCCCTCGAAGAAGGCCGTCGCCCCCTGGCGGGCCTCGCCCCCGCACTCCGCGGGCGAATTTCTTCACCGGAGAGTCGCGGCGATCGCCGGCACGGGAGCCCGCGAGCCCCGTGACGCCGGGCAAGAATCGGACGACGGTTTCCCGAAAGGGAGAGCAACGCCCGCCTCGCAACCTTGTCATCATGTCGCATCACCACCGCCGCCAAGAGCTCGCCCCCGTGGAGCTCATCATCGGGCGGGCGCCATCACACTCGCCATCTCCGCGCATGACGACGAGCTCGGATCACCTAAGATCGAGCTCACCGATGACGACCAGTAAAGAGCCTCGCACCTCCGAGCCCAAGCTCGCAGATCGCCGGGCCGAGCCCCTCCGTCCCGGTGCTTCCGGGGTAATCTCCCCGCCGCCCCGAGCATGGAGGAGGGCTCAGTGAACGCAACCATGTGCCACACCAGCGGCAACGAAGACAAGGAACTCACCCGGGGCCACCCGCTCGACTCCTCTTCCTCCGGGGCGCCTCGACGGGTACTTTTCGCCGTCCGACCGAGAAGTCGACCTTCGGGTCACGGGCTTGATCACCGGGCGCCGGAAGCCGCGGGACGTGACGCCGCCGCGGCCCGACACCGCCGCCTTGTCCGAGAACCCGCTGAGCCGGTGGGACGCCGGCCTCCTCCGGGCGGGCGGTGGACGACACCGAGCCTCATCGATAGCTCGGCCCGGATTTCTCGGCCGGCCGCCATCGCTCCGCCGACGAGCCCGCCACCGCTCTACACGAGCGCCCGCTGACAACGATGGGCGCCGGCCCGTTGGGGAAGGAGGTTGAGGCCCAAAAGGGCTCATCGCCCCAACCCGAAGAGCACGAGCTCGTCGAAGTGCGCAAGCCCTCACGCAGCAAAGTGGGGAGAGCTCAAACGAAAAGAAGGGCACTTACCGCCGACGCCGCCGCACGGGAGAGCCGGGGCTCCCGCCCCCTCGCCCCCGTCGGGGTCACCAACCCCTGTAGAACTCCACCGGGTCATCGCCGAGGTCGCGGGCGTTATGGTACCCTCGAACGGGCCTTGTCCCCCGTCATCTCCCCACATATGGAGAGCTCGACGCCGGCTGCACCACCGCCCTGCGGGAGCCGTGTCTCGATGATGTGGTTCACCGTCAACCCAAAGATCACGCAGTCGCCTTGATTGGCCACGGGCCGCCGCCACGTCCGCTTTCGCCCGGCAAGGGTTCTCGCGCCATAGCTCGCTCCCCTCGTCGGTACGTCCGTGTCAGCGGCAACGGGAAGCGAGTCGTCGCTCTTCGTAGAACCACTCCTCCCTCCAACGGGCGTCGCCGGGAAGTCGCCCACGGGAAGGTCTCGCGAACCCTCCCCGCGGAGCCGCAACGGCGCACAGCGATCGGGCCGGTCCGCCGCCCTTGGCCGGGCTGAATCTTGGCGAAGATGTAATGCTTGAAGAGCTCCCAGCTTGGGGGATTCCCAACCAGCCCTCACAGAGCATAGCGAAGGTCGAAAGGAGCAAACTCCATTCGGGCTAGGGTGCCGGAGCTCGACGCCCCAAGACGTGATCGCCGCCGGAGGAAGTCGCGGCAGCATGCCCAACCCGCGCCATGGAATGCGACGAATGAGACGACGAGCCGGTGGCGCGATTAGGGCTCGCGGCGTCGCCGCCCGATGATCCACCTCGCCTCCGATTCATGGGAATGGCAGCCCGCCGACGAAGCCGCATCGCCGATCAAGTCCTCCGCCGCCAACGAACGCCGCCGGGAGCCCATCTCGCACCCGGAGAAGGCCCGCGACGATGCGGGAAGGCGGAGGATTGATCTATGTGCCGATCACCGGTGCTCGATTTCTTTTCTCGAATCCAATGGAAGGAAGGCAGGTAATGGGAAGGTGAGCCCACCCCATGATCTCTCGCCATTTATAGGGCTCCGCCACGATGGCAGCGAGGCGAAACCGCCCGGGGGGGTCTGCCACACACCACGTCCGCGCGTAACCGACTCCGCGAGATCGGCGCGCGCACGACACCCGGCAGGCTAAATCGACGCCGCCTTAATGGAACGACTCCTCCCCAACGGTAAAAACCTTAACGGTAAGATCCCAACGGCCGTTTTTACCCGAAGAAGCTAAATCCCAAGGCCTCGGCTTAACGACCCGATCACCAAGGGTAAGCTCGCAGCGCGAGCCCACTAACCCCAGGGTCCGAAGGCAAGCTTGAAACCTGAGAGCTCGGACGCTGCCCCAGACGCCAGGCGGAGAGCGCCCACTAAGGGGCGGCAACAGCCCGAGCCTCGAAAGAGCTCGAGACACCCGCCCCACGCGTCCGGGCCGATGAAAGGTCGCGGAATCGAGCTCCCAGAGCTCGGGACGATCCGCGGCCGATTAAACGAGCGAGCCAACGAGCTCAAGCCTCATCCGGCCGCCCGATAACAGCGGTGACAGGCGTGGTGTGACCGCGACAAAGGTGGTCGGGCAAGGCAAGAACGGCAACATCCGACCGTACTTCCCAAACATCCAAACACCGACAAGTAGTCTGCATCGCAGACGGGCACATGCAAGCTAGCCGAGCGACCGCGGAGCTCGGGTCCTTACCGAGCGCGACCTATCCTAGGTTCAAGGCCGGCCCCATTGGGGTTCGACGGCCGCCCGAACACCACGAGCGAGGGGCGCTAAGGCGGCAAAGATCGACGGCTCGCCCCGGGCTCACGAACGAGCTCGGGGCTTCCGCCTCAAGCGCGCTTGGGTTGCCAAAGGAGGCGAAAAAAGACGACCTTAGGTTATCCTCTACGATGAGGAGACTCAAGTCCTCGAGCCCCGAACGAGCTCGGGAACCGTGAAAGCTTGCGCCTTTGAACATGAGGTCGGTCCACTAGCCGACCACACCGAATGAGCTCGAGCTTGACCTCCCGAACTACCCGCCATCACCACCGAGCACTCGATTCCAGCCAACGAGGTAAAAATCGAGTCCGAGCTCTCACCTCCACGGGCCACCGTGCGAGGAACGGTCGACGAGCCCACGAAAACTCGACGACGAGTCTCCACGAGAATCCACCTTCTCGCGGGAACCTCGTGCATGTGCTCAAAACATCGCCGAAATAGCGCGCGACCGAGATGCGTGGTCGTGCCCGCCGGTCAACCACTTAAGCGAGCTCGCGCTGACCTCCCCGAACCACTCGCGATCAGCTCATCAAACGCCTTGATCTCGGCCAACGAGGTAAAATCGGATCCGAACTCATCTCTTACGACCTTATGCAGTTAAAAAAAAGAAAAAGGGGGGAGAGAACAAGCACGCAATCAAAGTCTCACGAGAACTTCTCATTCTCATGGGGCCCGGGGGCTACACTCCGCGGGTACGCCGCGCGCGCAAGACCCAAGGAGGTATCCGAGCGCCGCCGAGGCCGACCCTGAGAAAGAGAAGGGAACGCGGGGGCTATGTCACGCGAGCCTGTCGGCGCAAATGACGCATCGAGACAGGGAATCCCCCACAACCCTCCAAGGACGCGACCGACGCCCCCTCGCCACGACGCCGAGCACGAGCTCCTTTCGCCCAAAGAGCTCGCGTCCTACTATCGACCACGATCAAGACCTCGCTCAGCCCGCTGAGTCAACAACGCATCAAGCCTTTTGAAGTAAAACGCCTCAAAGGACTAACCATCCCTTTACGAACACTTTTTATCATATATGTGTACATAACCAAAATAGGGAACTACGAAAGCAAAAGGGGCACAAAAGAGGTCCTAGCTACGGCAGCTTCGCGGCAGCGACGCCCTGGGGCAGCACCGAGCTCGTGGTCGAGGAGCGCCTTGCGGTCCTTGCCGAGCTTCAAAGCTCGGTGACAAAGACCCCGGGGCCGACCAAGAGCCGCCACCCCTCGGGCCCGACGAGCTACTCCTCCGCAAGGAGGGCACCGATGTCGACATTCGCCACCACCTCCTCCGCGGTGGCCTCGGCGTGCTCGATGTCGCCGCCAAAGGTTGCCACGGAGTCCCCGTCCGAAAACCCTGACTCCGTCGCCCCCGGCGGCCGACGACGCCATCGCCAGGTCGGCCACCACCGCCCACGGGCGGACGCCACGGACGGCGACCACCGGAGCCACTCCCGCAGTGGTCCGCCCTTCCAGCGGGCTGCAAAGAAAGCTTTTGAGGGTCACGAACGAACGCCGACTCGGATGATAAGCCGGGAAGAAGGACGCCACCGCCGCGAATTGATCGGGCGTTCTCACATTGGATACGCCGCGATCGCGAGCCCCTCGCTCCAGCGGTCGATGAGCGCCGGTCCACGTCCCCGACCTCGCGCAGCCCGAGGCCGAGACGGAGCTCGGCAATCGCCGCCTCCCGAGCCGGAGGGAAGGCGGCGCCGGAGCCGGAGGGGAGGCATGGCCCGGGGCGACGCCGGATCAGCCGGCGACGCAGTTGCGGCGGAGGACGAGCCCGCCTCCCGCCGATGACAGCCGTCCTCCTCCCGGGCCGCCGGTGTCCGAAGACCCCCTCCCCTCCATCCCCAAGGCAAAGAAATCTCTAAAGGATAGAAGAAGGACACAGAGGATGAAGGCGGGTGCCTCCCCACGACTCGAGTCCCCGTTTATAGCCGGGAGACGACGCCCGCCTCCCGCACACGTGGGAGACGCCCGACGGACTCCCCTATGACCTTCACCCACGACGCGACGATCTACGAGGAACAGCCACCAACGGCAACGACGCACGAAGACCCGCCAGAATTATGGCCAATCGCAGGGGTGCACGAGCGCCCGTGATTAACCGACGTGACGGCCGGCCGGCGACAAGCCAATCTCGAGAAACCGTCATACGAACAGCCCACCTGAGCTCTCTGTGAGGGGCTCACCCGACGCAGCCGCTCGATCCGCCCCTGGACGAGCACCCGCCGACCAAAGCTTCGCAAGCTCCCGAGGACCCTAGGCCGCCCGAGCCCCGACAACGAGCCCCGCGCGGCTACCCTCGAAGAGCTCGGCCCGCCTCGCGGCCACAAGGGTTGGTCGCCAACTCCCCCGACAAACCACCGTAGCCATGCAGGCTCGCAACGACAGAGAGAAGGGTCATTCGACCATGCCATCGTGCCCCACAACTCCTACGCCTCCGCTTACGTAGGCCCGCGGGTGCTTGTTTCGGCACCACGCTCCATACCCGCATGGGAGGCCCTCGCGCCGAGGAGATGGCTTCCAACCCTGCTAGGGATGAGGCGACATCAGGTCCTTCTACACAACGGATAAAACATTGAGAGCTCGACTAACGGCCGAAATGCCTGAGCTGAGCTCGTGGCGCGAGCTCACCCCTCGGGGCCCAAAGGTCGAGCTCGACTTGAGAGCCCTTGCGCCGCCCGGCGCTGAGAGTCGGGAGCACCTCACGGAAGCGGCATCGACGGCCCACGCCTGAGCACTCGAAAGGGCTCAGGGGCTTCGCTGTACGCGCATCCGTATCCGAGGGCTACGAACGACCCAAACCGGTCCCCCCCGAGGAGGAAGCACCTCGCCTTCGGCAACCCTGTGGGGCTCGAGGACCACGTAGTCGGGCCCTCAAATCCGAGGTCGATCCACTCAGCCGATCGCAAGCGAGTTAACGAACTCGGGCCTCACCCCGACCCTCCGACGCCAGCTCACCAGCGCCGATCTCGGCCAAGCAAGGCCGGATCGGGTTCGAGCTCACCATCTTCACTCGTGAAAGACGACGGGTCGATGAGCCCACGATAATTCTACAAAGCCTCCGTAAGAGCTCACAGCTCACGGAGCCTGGTTACACTCCGCCTGAGTGCGCTCGCACGCGCACCCACGACCAAGACTTTCCTCTACTTGAGAACCTCCGCAACAAGAGCTACCAGACAAACAAAGATCCGGGAGAGACCCCTTCTCTCCCAAATGCTCTGGGCTACCGTGGGGGATCGATATTCGGGATGCTAGGAATGAGCTCCCACTCGACGGAAACAAGCTAATACAGCTCTAAGAGCCCACTCGGTCAACACAAAGAGGTCGCCGCCTCCGAAGAGCCCGCGCCGGGGACAAGCCCTCCCAAGACCGAGTGCGCATATATGAGCTCCCCACGCCGAGGGCCCCGGGCTGCCGGCTCGACCGAGCTCCCCGGTGAGCTCCCGTCCACACGATTGCACCCTCCTCGTTGACCTCTTTCCGCCCGCTCGAGCTCGAGCTCGGGATCCCGCAACGACGGAAGAGCTCATCTATCTTCCACACGGCCCAGCACGGAGAGCTGGCCAACCGCTTCCTCGACAAGTCCCAGCCACGCCAGCCGCTAGCCTACAGAGGGAGGTCCTTTCCGTCACACCGCCATACCCCCATCGACCCAACAGCGCCGCCACAGATCCCTGGCACGATCGACGTGCGCAAGCCCCATCCATGGTATGGCCGCGCCCATGTCGACGGATCGATTCCTACCACACCAAGGACGGCACGACGCCAGCCACCGCCTCAAACCTCGATTCTACAGACGGCGCGGCGATCACTTGGCATCCAGGCCTCCAGAGCTCGCAGACGATTCCTGCCCGATCAAAGAGCTCACACAGAGAGCTCCCTCGTCGTACCCCGTCGCATCCAACAACTCTGCTACAATCTCCGACGGGCACATGCGGAGCGCATCTCTGCGTCAGCGGCATGGCCGCCCCTCCCATACCGAAGAGATACCTTCCAACTATGATCGAAGAGGGCGACACTTGATCATCGCCCTGCACTCGGGTTCCCCGCGCCACGGCGACGACTGATTCCGACATCCCAAGCTACCGAGAGCTCGAAGAGAGCTCCGGCCAACCAACGAGCTCGACCGAGAGCTCTTTCACCTACCCACCACCCATGGCCCTACATTCTATCCGCTCTCGCCTCAACCTCGAAGAGCTCATGTGTCCCCGCTCCCCTTGCCACTATAAAAGGAGGGGCAAGTGCTCGGTTGAGGGGGACAGACTCATCCAAGTTTCCTCGAACCAACACCCTCACTCACCCGCATATTGGCACTAGCCTCAATCACAGAGACCTGGGAGCCCGCTCCCTCTCTCAATCCGCTTGTACGCACCCCGGTACGAGCGTTTGAGCTCGGATAGTGATCACACTGGACTAGGGAGCCTGATTTCGCCCCGAACCAGTATAAACATTGTGTCATTGTCTCTAGAGCTAGGCCATTCGAGAACGCACCGCCAGACGACATCGTGGACGGTGGTCACCGCGATATCGACCACGCGACAGATGACATTTATGGTTTGATAACCTCGGTTAGATATTATTAATGGAATATCAGGTCAGCAGTGCCCGTCGTATTCAAGGTTATATAATCTATTAATAAAAAAATCAAGAGTCAACTAGAAGATTAATCTATTAATTCATACAACATGAGATAGAATCCATCAACCTCAACAAATTAGATCCATGTGTCAGAATGTCATAACTTTGGTCCAACCTTAAATAATTGTTCTGTGCATGCATGGTAGTGTGGCATGGCATGGCATGTATCTTCTCTCATAGGGCCATGCCAAGTACCCATTTGCGCCACTGCCACGACTGCATCTGCTCTTTGCACCACCCATCTGAAGAAGCTGCCCATGCTTGAGTACTTTTCTATGGCCTCCCACGTTAATCCGTAACGTAATTGGATTCGGCGACTTGACCTGAAGAAGAGAAAATTAAAAGGAAAACACATTAGGGCTTCATACATGGAACGGTAACGGCGGACTAACAACAGCGATTGCATTGGACAGTGGCATCTGGTATGTATATCAAGCACTGGCTAGTGAGATCGCACGGCTGTAGGCCATCTCCTCCATAAGAACAACGTACGAGACCTGGGCAAGCAGCAGATTTAATTTGGGCCTTGGCTACTAACAAGGATCGCGGTCATTCTGTGAGACAAAAAGAAACAAAAGGGAAAACAAAGACTACGACGGTTCTACACAGCCAAAAATGGTTCAAACGCGTGGGCACCAAGGAGCCCATCAATTGGTATGCCCATTACTTACTTGTTAATTGGGGCATAATCTTTGTGTGATGCAACGGAATGTATATGCAATTAATGGTATTGTCCTCTGCTTTGACATATACATATTAGAACCTGACTTGATACCATCGTCGGGCACACAAAAACACATCTAGTTCTAACTCGTACTCCCTCCATACCTATAAAGAAGGTCGTTCTGGGCGCTGGAGTAGTTTTCGAATAGAACGTCATTCTACGATCACGGCCGCAAAGTTGGACGTCTATACCCTTGCCTCTTCGATTCCCGTTCGCGGCGCTCCGCTCGTTAACTCAAGGCAACCGTCCGCGCTTCCTCGTCTCCTTGACGCGCCAGGCCAAAAAAATAAAAACGAGCGCCATGCAACCTCAACAGCGCCATGCAGTGCCTGCAACGTGCGCCAGGCCAAAAAAATAAAAAACGTGCGCCATGCAAAATCACACCGCGCCATGCAAAATCCGTGAAAGAACAAAAAAAAATAAAAACAAGCGCCATGCAAAAATCACACCGCAACATGCAAAATCCATGAAAAACAAACGCAAAAAAAAAAAAAAATGTGTCGTGAGGCATCGAATCCGCAACGCCAGATCTTGCACCTCCCTACGCTAGCCAGTAGAGCTGTGAAACTTAGATATATACCTGACACCCCTTTTAATAAGGGCAAACAGGGAAAACTCTACCCTAATTAATCACTCCTTGGTATGCTAAATGCTGTCATAAACGACTTTCTTCATAGGTATGGAGGGAGTATTTTAGAGTTGATAGTAAACATGATGCATTGCAACGTGTGATGTATTCTTTTTGCTCAACGATCACGTCTTGCGTTTGATTTCGTCTTGAAATCAACCAACATATCATTTTGGACACGTCATGCTCTAAATCATCATTCATATATATAGGTACGACCGCTCCATGTGAGATGCTGAGTCGCGTGCGTAGCCTCCTGCCCGCCGCTCTAGGGTCACAACTACAAAAAACCTCCTTTAGGGGCGGTTAAATTGGGTTTTCAGGGGCAGTTTGCCCAACCACAACTATGCCACCGATTGTAAATATGGGGTGTCTCTATGACGGGTTTTTAACCACCCCTGAAAATACATTTCTAGGGGCAGTTCCGTTACGAAATCCGCCCCTGAAAATGGTAGTTTCAAGGGCGGTTGCAGTATGAACACCGCCTCTGATAATGCCTTTTTAGGGACGGTTGCAGTATGAAAACCGCCTCTAATAATACCTTTTCAGGGTTGGTTCAATACATGAACCACCTATGAAAATGCGTTTTCAGAGGTGGCTCAAGTATGAGAACCGGCCCTGTAATAACATTTTCAGTGCCGGTTGCTGCAATGCAACCGTCCATGAAAATGTTTTTTCAAGGACGCCTGTGGTAATGCTACCGCCTCTAAAAATATATTTTTAGGGGGCGTATAATCAACCACTCTGAAAATCAGTTTCAAATTTTTGAATTTGAAATTTCGCCATATTTGAAATCATGTTTTCCGACCAAATTTTAGACCCAATTGCAAATGATTCAAATTAACTTCATAAATACACAGTAGTATACTAATTAACTAATATACACATGATCAACAAAGTATTTGTTCCACAATTTCAAATACATTACAAATTACAAGTTAACATTAATTGTGTTGCTGCCCAAAGGATGAAAAAGAAGGGATGCAGGCATTTTAAGCGAAGGGACTCAAACTTTTTATGGTTCATAAGCTATTAAAATATTCATTTATATTAATGTATACATGTTTACTTAGTATGCATGGTGAAACATGGCATTATGTTTATTTAATTTCACGGTGGTAGGAGTTTATAATTTAGAAATATATGTCTCGTACTTTATGGATATCGGTTTTTTTTATCATAATGTTTATTTAATTTCACGGTGGTAGGAGTTTATAATTTAGAATTATATGTCTCGTACTTTATGGATATTGGTTTTTTTTATCATAATGTATACTAATATTTACCTTTAGATTTAAGAGACATTTTCTTTTTTTTTTTATAATGGCTGAGGTAGATACAAATGTAAATGTAATACTTTATATTATATTTTGTAACGACATATATAGATAGGTTGAATGCAAATTTAAAAGGTTACTTTGCATTCATTTTTATAACTAAGGGTATTTACACTATAAAATCATTATGGGTGTTTTAGGTTATCCTTCATAATGACAGATGTGAATAATTTACATACAAATTTAGGTGGTTACTTTAAATTCTCTTTAATAATAGCAAAGGTGGGTAATTTAGATGCAATATTAGGTGGTTATTTTGAATTATGTTTGTAATGGCAAAGTGGGTAATTTAGATACAAAATTAGGGAGGCATTTTGAATTATTCTTTCATAATGACAGATATGGGTAATTTATATACAAATTTAGAAGGTTATTTTGAATTATCTTTCATAATGGCAAAGGCGGGTAATTTAGATGCAAAACTAGAGGACGGCTATTATCAGTGATGATAGTTAGAGTCTACCTAATTAAAGGCCAGATGTTCTTGATTGATGTTCATGATTAATGTGAGAATTTCTAGAACTCCGTGAGAGTTAGGGTGTGTTTGGTAGAGCTCCACCTGAGCCGGTCGCTGCTCCACCACAGAGCAGCTCTAGCGCGGATTTGAGATCCCGAAAAGCGTTTGGTACAGCTCCAGTTTTTTTTCCCATGTCACGGCATCTAGGGCCCGCATGTCTGAAGAAAAAAAAAAAACAAAATCTCCTCGACGCCCGCACCTCCGATCCGACAGACGGGCGCCGCGGGACCCGAGGAACCAGCGCCCCCACCGGTGGTGTCGGCGCGCACCGGCTGGTACGCCACGGAGGTGTCGGTGGCCAGCGCCGCCGCACACACACCGCCCGGGCGGCAGGTCGCCGCGGCACCGGTATAGGGCGCAGGTGGCCGCGATGCCACTGCCACGCCCGCGGCGGACTCGGACTCGGCCTTGGCCTCCGGGCCGGCGCCACAAGTGAAGCTGTTGTAGGTGACGCCGGCGGGAGAACGCGGTGGAGGCCATGGATTGAGGTTGTCGAACGCCGTGTTGGGGCGCGCACTGACGGCGAGCACCCTCGCGTACGAGACGGGGAGGAAGAGGGAAGGAAAGTCATGAGGAAGAGGGAAGGAAATAAAACGAACCCGGTCATTTTCCACTAATCAGTGGCAGTAGTGGGTAATTTCTCCTAACTCCACCAAATCTAATTTCGTGGAGCACCCCTTGAGGTACTCCACCAAATCCATGGATCTGGGGGCAGCTCCACTTTTTTTGTGGAGCAGATCTGCGGTGGAGTTGGCGGAGCTAAAACCGTTTGGTAAAACAAACTTGGAGCGGAGTTGATTTTGAGGATGTGGAGCTACGTGGAGCTCTGCCAAACACGCCCTTAACATAGTGGTTTTGTTGGAGCCTCTAATTAGGCTAGCAACAGTAAGATAAGATGTATGCCAAGTTTTTAGGGCTCCAGCTCTAGTGTTTACTTGCCATTATCCTTCTGCCGTGTCCCGGCCAAGTGTGGTCGTTCTCGGTGCTATAGTACTGCTGCTACATTACAGCACGTCACTGACAACCACCCATCTAGTACTGTTTGATCAATGGGTTCCTCGTAGTCTATTCAACATTCACAATCCCGCGGGCCGGGCTGGCCGGAAACGTTTGGACCAAAACAAAGGCGCCGAACGGCTTGCGCGAACGCGCCCTCTCCCTCTCCCTCTCCTGGGTGATGCAGCTCGCCCATCGGCTGGCCCGGCCCACCCCCCCCTCTCCCTCTCCATCTCCGGGGCCGGCGGCTGGGGTTTCGGTGGCGGCGGCTCTCCTTTTCCATATCTCCAAGAGCTTAGAAGGAAAGGGGCCGCTTGCTCACCACGCGGCGATCCCCGCCGAGTCCGCTCGTCCCCTACCCTCACCACGAGCCACCCGGGCTGCCATTGGCGGCCAACCCAAGCTCCACCGCTCCGTTTCCATATTCGCAAGCACAACCCTTCCGTTCAATTTGCACTGGAAGCTCACTCGCGAACTCCTCTAACCATCCCTCCCACCGGCCACGCACGCCAACCGCCGGAGTGGCTCGCCGGGCGAGCCGCTACCGCCCAGGAAGCCACCCCCCCTCCATGGTGAGAACCCATTCGGGCTCCTTTTCGCCGATTCAACCCCACGCCGCGGCCTCGGTGGAGTCGCGCCTACACCCACGGTCGGCGGTGCCCACGCGTGGCGACCGAACTCGTTCTCGCGGCGATGAAACCCCGCTTATGCGTTCTCGCATGAGTTTCGTTCCGCTTTCCAAGGGCGACGCCAAACGTTTCACGGGGATGAAACGTTTCCCTTCTCTCTCCTCCCTCGATACATACAAAAGCTCCATTTGTGCTGATGTGGCACCCTATTTAATGTGCATGAAACGCCCATGAAACCTGCATTAAGATCGGCCTTAGCGGGCCACGACCTCTAGGTGAGCGTGGTATTCACTCCGACGACGACGCTGAACTGGCCCCGGGCACGCTCCCTCACGAACGCCGCCACCATCTGGGCGCTGACGTTGTTCGCCCACCCATGCAGCGCAGGGTAGACCGTCCAAAGGCTACCTTTGTCAAGAAGCACGGCTACCAGTGACAACAACATCTTATACTCAGCAGGTCCGCAAAGTGCCGGTCCCGGTTTTCTATGGCCTAGAGCGAAGCACACAACCAGGAGTCCAGGACCCCTAAATTCAAACATCTTAATAACTAGGTGGATTCCCCGCGTGCCGTGGGTATGGAGGAATGTATTGCGTGTTGGTGCGGGAAAAAATGTGTGAAAATGATTGAATTGCCATGTATCCAGAACACACTGATTTGATGGTGTTTAGAGCATCTCCAACCTTGGTTAAGAATCATGTGCATCAAATATCAGCAGTGTTTGCACAAGGAAAAGTTTATTTGAATATTTAATTTGAGCTCGAAGTTTCAAGGATCACATAGTTTGAAATATGGGTACCCTTGAAATATAACTGACAGACTGAATGGGCATGGCCATTGCGCCCTCAGGTTCAGAGAGAGGACCGGCTAAAATTGCTGTTGAGCGAGATTCAGAAGGCTGTTTGTATAGGATCAGAGATACAGAACACATGGCTAAAATTGTTTAGAACACATGCTGTTGAGCGAGTACAGGAAGGCAAGCCGGCCACCAGAATAGCTGGATTGAAGCACATCATGAGGGGAAAGAAACATCTTCTTTCCAGTCTCCCACAATTTGTGATCTACGCAAACCCAAGGGACTTCTGAATCTGCAGTAAGCATCTCTCCTTTTTTATAAGGAGCCGGGAACCTGACATAGCAGAATGACCGTGGTGGTGGCCCTCCCCGATTGGGAGCGTTGGCGATGTGCCGATGTCGGCTGGCCGGCACCGTGAGGGCGCCGGAGGCCACGCCCAACTACCGGATCGTTGGACTCGGCATCTCCGGCAGCGGCGGCAGCGGCGTGGCGATAACAATGGATGTCGAGCACCGTCGGAGGAAGCCCGCTGCACCGAAATCGTAGAACGCGCGCGCCCGCGCGGGATCCAGCGTGGAGTCGAGATGAAGGAGATGAAGTCGCTGCAGCGCTGCTGCGCTTGCTCGGAGGGCCAGCCACGCGCGCCTCCCGCCGCGGCACTATCTCGATGGCGTGGAAGACTGGCGCGCTCCTTCGCCGCCAAGACCGCTCGGAGCGGCGCGGGCGGCCCCGGGCGGCGCAGCGTGGTCCGCTGGGACGCCGGCGCAGCTTGCGCTTCCATTCCACCTTGATGGAGCGCTGGGATGTTCCCCCCGTAGGCGACGCGGGCCAGGTGGGGACGACCCGCGCGGCGGCCGGTGCTCGAGCGGCCACGGCGGCCTGAACTGGGGCTAACGCACATGGCGTCGTTGAGCACCGCGCCGTCCTTCCACAGTCCATGTTCGGGAGGTGGAGCGGCAGCGCGATGGCGCCCGAGCGACTCCCGTGGAGGAAGAGGGGAGTGGGGCCGGGTAGTCGGTGGTACGGCACGCGGCGGCGCCGCATCGCCGAGGACCGGCTCGATGTCGGGATGTGGCCCCGGGAGGCCCTCGGAGAAGCCGCGCACGCCCGCCGCCGCGGCACCGCCCGGAGGGTTGTGGAAGGCCGGCCGCCGCGCTCCTCTGCCGCCGCCGCAAGACTGCTCTGAGGGCCAGCCGCGCGCCTCCACCGCCGCGCGACCGCTCGCCCTCGTAGTCCATCGGTTCTTGTAGGAAGATGCAGCCGAGGAGGAGGTGGGCGGACGCCGAGGGAGGGAGGTGGGCGACGCCGAGGCCTTCCGTTGCAGTGGACGGATCTAGGGGAAGAGGCCGCGGGGAGGGAAGTTACCGTTGACGTGGCTTGTAGTGGGTCGGCGCCCGAGTGGGTGCCGAAGGGCAAGGTGAGCACTAAAATGCTATAATTCAGTTACCACTGACGGGAACCAATCACAAGGTTGAGAACTCCAAAATAAACCCCTAGTGGGGGATAGCCTTATAAGAGTTTTAGATAATACTTAATAATATAATTACATATGAAATGTTGCAAATAAATACTTGAAATATATAAGCAATATTTTACGAAACAATTTATACTCAATATCATTTGAAATCTTGATTTGATGTCGCATATGAATAGATATTTTGATTTAGCACAAAACTAAAACGACTTACAATTTGCATTGCAACGGACCGAATACATATTAAATCATCTTAAAATTCCTTTTAACATATAATTATGCAAAGTTGATCGCCGATCTAATAAAAAACACTTGAACTTTAACATTCATTCATGCATACACTACTAGGATTGTGGTGATACATGACGGTCTCAATTGGTCATAGAGGCCCTAAAAACCGTCATTGCGTAACTATCCGTGATGGTCCGGAAGTTCGTCACGTAATCCTCGCCATAAAGCTTGGTTGCTGAAAAAACCGTCACGAACGCGCTGGATCAGTGACGATCGCAAACATCACAGAATAGCTGTTCGATGGGTTTACAAGCATCGACTATAGCATCTAGTGACGAAATGAAACATCACGGATATTGTCCACGTCAGCTTGGTGAGGTGAGATCTGACATGGTGACACCATGACACGTCAGCATTTTTTTTTTTTCTGAATTCAGGTTGGGCTAGGCTCATTCAGCCCATTATTCATTTTGTATATGTGTGGCACATTATTCGTTTTGTATTATGCGCGGCCCATTATTCAAGTTGGCCTTTTGCTGATTCATTTAACTTGTTTGCAAGGCCCATAATCTAACAGGTCGTACACACTAGATTTTAGGCCCATCCACACAAAAAAATCATCATTACTTTCAGCCAAATTAATAACGAATCATCAGTTACAAAATAGGTCTAAATCAGCACATAAATATTGAAGGAACATATTACAGCCTTCACATGTCATACAACATAATTAAAACATGTCCAGGACCCAAGAGTATCCATCAGAATTGCCGTCAAAAGAGTATCCATCAGAACTGCATGTCAAAAAAAAAAAAAGAACACATTAATAAATATTATCAAATTCTCTTGTATCAACTATGGATGAGGTACTAACAGCAAGCTATTTAAAGCAGTTCAAAAAGCATCGGGCATATGCCAAATTTAAGCTCAGTATAACAGATGGATCAAGAGAAAGTATATGTACATTATCCAAAATAAGCTAATATAATATAATGGTAAAACTATTCCTTAGCTACCGGCATGCATCCATTTGTGCCTAAAAGTGATAAGTACCTTCACTGCAGTTGCTGCACTTTGCTGCAAGCAAGCAAGCAAATCTACTAAACAAAACAGTACAAAAACGCTGCTGCCACTAGGACTGGCCGGTTTCACAAGTACTTCTACCAAAGGCAACTTCAGATGTATTCATTATCTAAACTACAGTTTACACAAATTTAATTACAAAGCAATGTAGGTATAGTACTATATACATGATAAGTAAGGCAGCAACCAAAATGCTCGTGCATACAGGATGACTTAGTATTGTTTCTAGCATGCATTTACCTATATCATATTTGCTGCAATACAATGGCACAGGGCCAGTCATCTGAAACAGAGGCCAAGTGATACATACCTGAATAAACCTCTCCATAACATTAATCAATTTGTCCCAGCATCAGATATGCCATCATTATTCTTAGGTGTGGAACCACCATTTTTTGTGCTGAAAATGTTGCAATGAATAAGAAAAGAAACTTGAATATGAATTTCTGAGCAAGCAAGCAAATCTACTTAAAAACCTTAACAATCCAACCATGCTGCTGCCACTAGGCCTGGCCGGTTTCATAATTACCCCACTCCACAACAATAACAAATCAAACCAAACTGCCAGCGACATCACCATGCATCACCAAACCATCTCAAATGAGGGGATAATACAGAACCAAGAGGGACAGGGAGGGAGGAAAACACATGCAGACCTCAGCTGGCATGCTCACAGGTCATGTGCAAGACGAGCATCGCCTCAGGAACCCCAGCGCAGCTGCTAGGGATGCCTCCGCAGTGCTGAACACGGGACTGGAACCAAGCGAGCTCGTGCACGCCGTCGGGCGTCCAGATCCAGATCCAGTCTCCTCCACGCCGTCGTTGACCAGATCGAGCCTAGGCAGCCCACCTCCGCGCCGCCGTTGGCGGATCCACGCCGGGGAGAGCCCTCTGCAGTGCCATTGACTGATCGAGGTCGACCAGCACATCCGCAATGCCCGTCACGGGATTGAAGTGCCGAATCTGGGTGCCTACAAGGAAGATGTGTGAGTTGAGAGAGAGGTGAGGGAAAGAGAAGATTCGCCGAATCCACCTACATGTCGCCCAAGGACGAGACGAGGCTGAGCGGTGCTGAGATCTCGCTGAGGGAAGAGCGTCCTGTCATGCGCCATGCCCCACGGCAGCGCCGGAGAGGCCTGCCCGCCACCAGCCGACGCAGGCGCGCCGACGCTCCCGCCCGGCCACGGAGGCCGGCGGTTCCCCCGCCCTCGCTGACTGCCGCAGCGGTGGCCGACGGCTGCCCCTGCCGTGCAAGGGAGAGAAAGAGACGAGGGAGGGAGAGGAGCAGAGAGTAGGGGTTTCAGGGGCTTTTATTCGAAGTCGAGTATACAGCAGCCGTCCATTTCAAGATCCAAAGGCTGAGAGAAGTAGGGTTTGATTTGGGCCCAATCTGAGCAACATCTTAGGACCCAACATAGTATGTAGTTTTTCCTTTAAATTTGTAAAAGTAAACTTTGAAAATAATTTTGGGATAAAAAATGATTTCAAATTGAAAAGTATGTAAAAGTAAACATTGATTTTGCTATTTTTTCTTCTTGTATTTGCTAATTAAAGAACAAATGTTAAATGGGCCAAATAATTCCATAGTGACGAATATGCATGCTTGTTCTGGACCTCTGGTGGTTTGCGTTCTCTGTTTTTAACCAAAGGGCCAGGTTCGACCCCAAGCTGCGACGTTGTTTTTGCTATATTTTCATTCCTTTTGGTAAACCAAGAATAAGCAGTTAAATACAATAAATAATCTTATACTGAATATAGTTGCTCATAGACATGCTTGCTCTGGCGGTTTGCCTATGTACCAAAGGGCCAGGTTCGATACCCAATCTGCCATAATTTTTAAAGATTTTTCTATATTTTGCTCGCGATCGATATGAAAATAGTAAAAACACCGCAATTAGGGATGGTAATGGATCATAGCTCTAATACCTCCTTCACAATCCAACTTGGCCCCTAATAAATTTTAGCTCAAAAATGAATAGTATTTCAGCCCGATCCTAACAGGGGCCCGATCCTTAAATTTGCTATCTAAAATTGGAGGGCCCTTTACCACCCCTAACGCAATATCGCACCACTAGGTTGTTGTCTAGTGGTTACTCACTTTGTTTTGTTCTACGGGTCTCAAGTTCAATACCTATTTATGCACATTTTTTACCCAATTTTTTAGTTTTTGTTCAATCCCTATATAAGCATAATTTTTTTCTCTTTATTTTAGAAAATTTGACGTATATTAAGAGTAGCCACGTAGAATAATGATATATTTTTTAAAAAAATACAATAGACAACTAAGCTACACAGTTTCACCTACGGCCCCCACCATCCATGTCACCATCCATGGTCCACGTCACCCTACATGATTTCTATGATGTTTCTTCTTAACCGTCATGGACCACTACAATGCATAACTACATAGGTGATGACGATCGGATCATCACAGAGCAAGCACCTAATTTTCATATCGTCATAGATTAAAAATTGATGACAATTTTAGAAACCATCACAGGGAAACCGTCATGTATCAACACATTTCTAGTAGTGATAGGTGATCATCCATTTCGTGCAGCAGGAGAATTCAGCGATGGCCGTTGGATTCTGAAATGTGGAGAGGTGTGGGCGTGCAAGGAGAATTGCCATGAGATATTTCTCAGTTGCCTTGGTGCCATACGGCCATGCGCGCATGCGGCGCCTCTGGCCTCTCGGCTTCGAGGTCAATGGACAGCAAAGATTCCAAGACTGCATCAGATACTGGGGCCTAGAGTGTATGTAGTGTGTATTAGGCCCATTCCCTAGACGTAATACTTAAGGGGAGGAAGAGAGTGTGTAACAAGAAGAACAATATTCAACAACTCTCTAACAGAGCTGTCGTCATTTTGTCCCCCCTCTTGGCGTCTTCGAGTTCTCTTCTGTTCTTCCCCTTTGGTACAATTCTCCTGAATCCAGTGCGGCAACGCTAACACCTGGTATCAAATACTTTGATCCTATCCTCGCTCTGCCTCGGTTCTGCCTTTCATCGCAATCGGTTCCTAATTTGTTGCTCTCGCCCTCTTTCAGTGAGCTGCTGAATTGGGGGTTCGAGATCCTATAATTCCATTACCTCGCAATCGGTTTGCTCGCCAAGACAATCTGGATCACCAACCACCTCCACCACACCACCACTATAATCCATTTGCCAAGTGATTGGGCACCATGAACCCTGAAAATCAACTCATGCTCGCGGAGATTTAGAAGCTATTTGCTGATCAGGCAACTGCGATTGACAAGCGCCTGACCAATCAGCACGATCTCTTGAGGAAGCACCTCAGTGACATCAACACCGCCATGGAGAAGGGCTTTGTCGACTCCAAAATCACCATCGAGCACCACAGCGTGGATTTGGACCTCCAAAATCACCATGGAGGCCGCCCCCGAGAAATTGGAGAACTGGCGACGAGATGGATGGAACTGGTGGACGACATGCGCCTCAACGCAAAAAACTCACCAAGCACCGCGATCGTTCAGTGATTGACGCTGCTGCTACTTCGCTGGTCTGATGCCGATCCCAGCGCCTCCTGTTGAACAGGCGCCCCGCGCCCAATCAGATTGTGATAATGTTTAGTTGTTCAGCTTTTTGTTCGGCCCAACAATCCCTCTAGGCCTCTATTGGGCTTTTCTCGAGTAGTTCAATCTTTATTGGGCCCAAGAACTTTTCCAGCCCATGCAAGAGGCTAGGCTGCCCAACAAAACAAATTTGCACGGAGGGTGAACAGAGTGAATAGTAACAGGTCCAATTATTACAATGCAGATCCTGGACTGTTCTCAAACGGGTTGGTACTGCCTAGGGGTGGGCATCTACTGTTAACAAACGGGGTTGGTACTGTGCAGTGACGGACCTAGGACGGTTCTATACGGGTTGGTACTGTGCAGTACCGGCCCGTTACTGATGGTTAACGGATTGGTACTGTGGATGAATAGCAACATGTGAGAGGAAATCGACACTATGAACAGTGTAATATGAATAGTGATACCTGGTCCCGAAACCAAAGAAATCTATAGGTAGATGTCAAGCACACCCTACGAAACGACATGTAAGCTAGTAATTACAAAAAGTCATTGTACCACCTTACATCCTAGGTTCGACTCTCCGTGGGAGCCGAATATTTTAGGTTTTAACGGCGTTATGCTTTTTGTGGTAGGTGACGCCGGGCCGACAAACAAAGGCGCCCTGTGATGGCTTCATCAATCTCGAGGATCCACACCCTTCTCTTCGAAGATGCTCATAGGGATATGGTCCCGCGCCGTTTGTTTTAAGGGTAAGTGTGTTTGCGTTGTGAGCGTCAAGGCGTTGTATCTATACAATTAAAAAAAAAGCGTACCATATCGATCAAGGAGGATATCGAGGCCAGTTTAAATAATTTATTTAAACAGAAGCAAAGTCAGCCTAGAGACTAAAGGACGAGCAAAGTATGGAAGTCATGCGACTTTCTGATCTAAGGCTTTCAGTTTCTGAAGCAGAGAACTCTGCTGCATCCTGCATAGTAAACTATGCTTGCCTCATTTATTTAAATAGAGATCAAACAGAATCCCACTATATATATACATATAGGTGCCGTGTTATAGCAAATGTTGATGTATACTATTCCAATGCAACAACTATGGAGCCACTGCAAGAGGTATCTAGAGAACAGAAACAGAGCTCAAGTTTATAGCTAGAAACAGAGTTCGCCCAACCTATAAATTTAGGGCACTGCTAGCGCCCGGACGGACGCCCGTGTTTGCATTCTGTTTTCTACGCCTGACGCCGACACCTGCTGCTCCCAGGAAATTGTGCCCCACTTCGCGCCTCTATCCAGATGCCCTCCACTTTCCCCTCTACTTTGCGCCCGCACCCCGTCCGCTTGCCGCACCAGCATGCCGCTCGGGGACCGCCTGTGCCCTTGTCTCTATCGCCCTCCGCTTCCCGCGCCTGCTGCCGAGCAGCGCCCCATCCCTCTACTCCCCCACATGCATCCATGGTGCCCAAACAGCTGCAGTAGGCGGGTTGTGGTAGGGTGGGTCACATGCAGCATGTGCAACATCCCGATCTACTTTTGAAACATACAGTTAAAACACTTGCAACATACGGATGGAATAGCTTGAAACACTTGCAACATGTGCAAGGTCCTGATCTACTTTTGACAAAACCGTCGGAAAAAAAAAAACTGACAGGAAAAAGCTCTGGTCTGGTAGTAAATTATAACCACCATGTACAGTTCTTGTCGTCCACTCAACAACACAGACCCTTCAGCGAGCAAACGTGCCATAGCATTGTTCACATGTCACTGATGTTCCAGCTTGCAGCATTGTTAGAAGGCAAGACAAGGCAGAGATGGATTATATATGCAACATACATATGGCAAGTTGGACAGCCACGCTAGCATGCATGAGATGTGACTATTCATGCAAGCATGCATCTGAGGCAGCTCTAATGTCTGCATTGAAGAACCCATAGGTCGACGACTTGGCGTCCTCCAATGTACGTACATAGGTCCCACAAGAAAACAGAAAGAAACCCCGCTAGCTCTAGTTGCACATGTGTCCTCATGTACGTGGGTCCGTGGAAGATTCTTGGCCCATTTGGTGCCAAAAATATCATTTTAGTCGCAGCGTCTGACTTTTCAGCTACAGCCGATTTTGGGTTCCGACAAACGGGACGATCTGTGCGGCAAAAGTAGTGCTGCTCTTATATTAAGTTGCGGCGCACTATCGGTGTCGGTTTGTGAACCGACAGTGATAACTCTTCACTACCGGTTTTTAGCTTCAAAGTCAGAAAAGAATTTGGGTTCCCCAAAAATTAGCAATGAAAGTCCACATCAATGCTGGTTCGTGATTAGAACCCTTAGTGATTTATCGCCGACAATTTACTACTGGTTTTAGCCAGAAACCGACAATGATGTTGACTTTAGCTGCTAGTTTTTGGCTTAAGCCGGCAGTGATAGACTGCAGTACAAAGTCCTCTCCTCTCTCTCACCCCAAGCACACTCATCCAGCATATGCGTATCTTCCCACTCCCTCCATTGTTTGGGCCACTCTTCACCAAAATGCTCAATGAATGTATTAGATTTTGAAGCCTGGGCATGATCTTCTTGCTTTAAGGTTAGTAACAAGCATCCACTCCTTTGAATTTGTAGCTTTACAATTGTTTTGATGGCTAGATTGCTTAATTCTCATTCTAGTTGTTTCTCAATTTTGGGAGAGCACTTTTCAATAGGATTATGAGGAAGGCATCCAAATTGTGGTGAATCCATCATCCAAAAGGTTGGTGTCTATGAACCCATTTTAATTCCTAGCAAATTGCATGGTGGTTTTGATGATTGCTAGTATGTGATGCTTTAATAAGTTCTTGTATGTAATAGAGTATATTGTTTTCATTTTTATAAGCAAATCCATGTGACACCTACCAACACATTGTTTGGAGCTACATTGTTGTTCCTGATTAAGTCTCCAATTTAATTTTTTTTAATTAGTGTCTTCATTTCTATGTGGCATAAAGTAGAATAATAGTTCTTGATTAGTGTACAATAATTGGTTCTTATGGGGCTACGATTTTCAATTCTTATGGGCGACCAATTTTAATTTTCCAATAATTAGTGTAGAATATTTTTTTTTTTTTTTTCAAAATGGGCCGACCAAATTAAATTAGTGTAGAATAAATTGTAGTTTCGAGCAACAATTGTTGTTCATGAAGCTCCACTTTTTATTAATTTCCCTATAATTACTCTCCCCATTTTTATGTGGCATGAAGTCTATATTTTTCTGTGCGAGGAGAGATGGATTGAGGATGGATGTATGGTCATCCTTCTACGGAAGAGCGATACTTGATGGGCGTCGGCACCTTCATCACAGCTGCTACATCCGTTGCTGGGGATGGATACCTTATATTCTTCTCACGGAAAGATTGCAAATGTCAAAGGGAATGGGGTAACTTGGATTTTATATGAATGCACTTGATTACCAGGGTGTTCATGAGAGACTACACAATATGGAGTATTAATGGACAGGATGATGAGAATGTTCCACGAGGCTAGTACTAACGAGGAAACGGTTGTCAATACGCAACCTGTGGCTACCGATGATGATGTGTTTAGGAATACGTTAGCTGATGACATCGAGCATGAAGATGGCATTGATTGACTGCTATGTGATCTAGAGGGTGGATTCCTTAGTGCTAGACAGTTGAGAAAGCTAGAGATAATGAGAAAAGATGGCAAAACACCATTGTATCAGGGTTGTCCAGTGAGCCAACTGGAAGCCAACATCATGCTATTAGAGTTCAAATCTACGCACGGATTGAGCGATTAAGGCTTCAATCACTTGTTAGGTGTAGTGAGGAAACTTCTCCCAAACCCTAACGAGTTGCCAGAAAAGACATACCTAGCAAGCAAATGATCTACCTACTTGGCCTCGAGCTTGAAAAAATCCACGCGTGTTGACTGTTGGAGCTTCTCATGGTCGGACCACCATTTCAAGCATTTCGACCACCAGGCCCATCAGGGCGTGGGCTAAACAGCCCAACGACTCTGTTTTAGTGGGGAGCCTATAAATACCCCCCCAAATCGGCCCATTGTGAAGTGTAGGAATTGGGAAACATAGCTCGGGAGTTGTTGCTGCATTTTATAGCTTTTGCAATACATAGTGAAAGATTACTTGGTGATTAGAGTAGGTGCTTTGCAAAGTGCTTAGCCTAGCTAGATCATCATTGTGGCGCTTACTCTAGGATTACGCCTATTGTTAGTGTGGTTTGCATACCTCTTGCTTACTCGGTGCACTATTATTGTACATCGGAGGGGCTTGTAGTCTTGCGAGACTACACGAAACCATGTTTGTTTTGTGGCTACTACCGTGTATCGGAGGAATCGAGGCCCGCAACATATTGGCCGAAGCTTGATTATGGAGTCGGCGGGGGAGTGATCGGGACAGGCCATCTCGGAGATGCACCCGTGAGTGGGAGGCGCGAGGGTCTATCCACACAGTTACCCAACCAAAGCTTGGCCCTTTTAAGGGCTTCCTTGCGAGGACTTGGGAGAATTGAGGAGCTTCTAATACCTTGGTAAAAAATACGGACCTTCGTCGATGGAAGCATGGATCTATATCCCTCTTTATCTTTTGCATTTATATTGTGCACTTAGGTTGTGTGCTTTATATTCCTAGGTTAGTATGATAGGCTAGTGATAAGATTAGAACCTAGATTGCATAACTCTTTTGTGGTAGATGATAAATAGACCGAGCAAAACCATAGTTACACATTTTAATAGTTTATTTGTTGCATAGGTTCTAACTAGTTGGAAATTAGAGGCCATAGTTTTAGATATAGTTTTAAGTTGCCTAATTCCACTGTAAGGTCCCCCTTTTTTGAGGATCCTTAATTACACGTATTTACGCCGGGATCACGTACAAATATGCCCAATTAATCACGTAAATTGGTACACGATTTAGAGTAAAAATACCGAGCTTTATTGATATTTGGGAAAATAGAGTTTTACAACAAAGGCCCAAGAGGCCACGATGGTGGGGTTACAACAATCGAGTTATGTAGGCGAGAAGCGGTGGGTTATTCTACATGGTGGTCTACTAAGGCGATGAACTACAGCGATGCGACGTCCTAACCACAGGCAAACTCAAGCGCGGTCAAAACCCTAGCTTCAATGTCATCATCCTACGATCGGAAACCTCGCGTACTCCTATTTGTTGTTGGGCATCTCCTTGTCGATGTTGAAGTCCTCGTCGGTGTCGATTAATACGTAAGTCAACAACGGGTGAGTACATACGCACTTAGCAAGCCACGACCACGGGGTGGAAAGGAAAGGTGATAATTATAGGTTGGGCCCTAGTAGAGTTTTTAGCCTACTCTCACTAGTTCCTGGGTTAGTTATCAAGTTAAACACAATATTCTCATTAGTCCATTAAGGGTGCAGTATATCTAATCATAGGTGATCCGTCTAGCATTTGCCAATTCTAAGGACGTGGCTATTCGAATATATTTGGTAAACCCTGTAGAGGGTGTACACAATTCCCCACACGTTTGGCGTAGTCAACACCACCATCGTCATGGCTTAGACAGGCCTAACAAGACCCAGTCTGCACCCAAAAGTAGGCGACCTCAAATGTCATATAATTGTTATTGTGGTTTCTCGGGGGTTGAACAATACCATGGAAGATCACATAGCATCCACACGAGGAAGATCACATAGCATCCACAATAATCATTTCTCAGAAGATTTCATAGCATCCGAGTAATTTATATATATTCCGTGCACAATATAGCTAGTATAAACTCAAAACCCAACGTGGAAGATCACATAGCATCCGAATAATTTATATATATTACATTGCACAACATAGCTAGCGTAAACTCAAAACCCAACGTGGAAGATCACATAGCATCCACACCAACCGGTCCACGGAAGATCACATAGCATTCGTGGATCTCCCCGATAAACCATTGCCTACACCGGCCACCTAATAACAATTACACTTCTATTTGTCGGGGTGTGAGATCAAGTCTACCCATATAGACGCGTGTTGTTTGCGGTCTAACTCACTAGATAAGATGGCCTACTGAACCGATCCATATGAGGCGAGATCTCTCCGCGAGGAACCCCTTTGCGGCGATTCCGATGTGGTATTTCAGTTCTCGTGAGACTACCACCACTCACCTCTTGTTTAGGTTAGGTTTTGATTTAACATTCCATTTATCCAGTTCTTACTATAGTTCCATTCATCACACATCACATATTATATAGGTCTCACAAGTTAATGCATTACAATTAAGTTGTGGTCTCACAAGTTAATGTAATTGCAACTAAGTTGTGACTTCACATATTATTACAATACGATTAAGTTGGTAGTAAAGGGGGTGGGGATTAGGACTTGCCTTCATTGTTGTCATTGATCGGGCACGTCGTCGTAGTTGGGGTCGTCTTACTCCTGGGGGTCACCTTTGTCCGTCGGTGTAGCTCTCGTATAAAAGTTTAGATATGCATGGATGGTAAAAATATCTAGAGTAACTGATAAGTTAACCACAAAGAAGATAGATATTTTATCAGATGCGGAGCATGGGGAGATTTTATAGGCTAGTGGTATATAGTGCAAGTGGTTTGTAGTGCGTGGTGCGCAATTATATACATTCGTGGTGCGTGGTCAATCTACATTATATTTCCATTCCGGACGTTTTATAGATGTCATTGAATTTGTAAGGTTAGACACCGATCGGCACCTAAACCAAATCCAAATATACATATGGGACAACTCATCGATGGTGTGGTCTAGCACAAGGCTCCATTCAACGCCTGCATCGAGACCTACGTGGAATCTAGGTTGTTGACGAGTCATGTCCTGCTAGTAATATTAATTCATTTTTTCCCGTTCAATCAGCGTTATTTAGAAAAGTTGGCGTGTCTTGTTGTCTCTTACTGCCCAATTGCACAGCCGCCACATCAGGTTCACGTGCACTTCTTGTCAAACGCCACATCAAAAATTTTTTTGTACGTGTGCCGTCCAGTTGTCCGGGCCAGGACCAACCTGCCAACCAGCAAAATTTAGTATTCCACGTTGTATATACCAGACAGAGCTTTTTCCTGACGGCCAAAAACCGTCAGGAATACCCAGAAAACCATCAGGAATATAATTCCTAATGGCTGGCCCACAGGAATAGGGTGACAGAAACGACTCGACAGGAATAATGGCCTTTTCCTGGACGGTCAGCCCTCAAGAAACAATTCCTTATGGCAGTTTGTGACGGTTTCACGATCAACTGGCCAAAACAGACTCCGACAGTATAACCCGTTAGGAAAAGGCCGTCTGGAAAAGGCACCCCGTCAGAATCGGACATTTTTCCCGTCATTCAAAACCGACAGGAAAAGGCAAGCGAACCGTTAGGAAACTTGATCTGTACTAGAACTATCCCATATAACCACCAATATAACCCATAATTGTGCTCGGTAATATTTATAGATCCACTCAAATCATATTAGACATTCATGTAATTAATCACAAATTCATGTCATCCAAATAATCATATTAGGCATTCATGTAACACAAATAATCATCACGTGCATGTAATTAATCACAAATTCATGTCATCCAAATCTCAGTACAAAGTCATTGTTCGCCACACAAGTAACAACATGACATCTTCTATACAAAGTCAAAGATTTGCAAGTTCACTGCACTGCATATACTGCTGGTCCAGTTCCTAACTATGTTTCACTCTACATCATATTTAACTACACAAAAGAAGTAGAAACGTCATCATTTCCAGCATGGGGCAACAAAGTTATCTACAGGTAGTGTTAGAATATTCAACTTGAGTTGACTCAAATTATCATGGCATGTATTTACAAATGAATACTGGAAGGAATTTTTCAGTTGATACTATTTACAATAGACATGTACCTTGCGTCAGAAGTAGATATGCAACTTTAGTCTTCCATGTGTCCTACAAAAGAATATGCTAAATGTTAGTATGAAACAATCTAGCCCAACTGTACAATCCATCAAGCACAAGCGAAAAACTGCCAAAATTTAAATCCACCAACTCTAGCCTTCACAGTGCAACCAATACTGAAACTTCACAGATAACCAACCTAGCAAGCTAAAAAGGGCTTCAAAATTGCCGTGAAGTATTAAGAAAAAAAATATTTTAGTTCTCTGTCATATTACTTCTCGATTTATTCAAGAAAAAAATATTTTAGTTCTCTGTAATATTACTTTTCGATTATCCAAAGAGGCAAGGCATATTAAAGAGTTAATTATTACCAAGGTAGGGGTGTCATGACAAAAAGAGGAGTATAAATTCCCATGTACACAAATCAGGAGAACCAGCAAATCGCATAAAACGCAGAGAGAAAAAGTATATATGATTGTTACCAACTATAAGCTGACAACCAAAAGAAAAGTGTCCTCAGACTATCTAATCAGCATCATCAAAAAAAGGAAGAGGTTCTCATAGTTGTCAACACAATCTAAGGCAGCTCGCAGATGATACTGCATTTCGTAGCCACATGGACACTGGTCTATATTTTACCGCTACTGGCAGTATTTGGTTGGCACAAGCTAAAGAGGCATGCTAGATGATATCAGTACACATCTTTTTTTTTTTTTTTTTGTCAACATAAGACCATGAGGAGCACCAACAGAATTGTCTAGGATACACTAAAGAGCCCCAACAGTAATAACATGAACTGAACAACAGCTTTTACACCTAGATAATTACCTTGGCATGCTGCGACATAGCTGGCTGATGACATTTTGCTGTAGCTCCAAATCAAACCCTCAAAATGGATACCTATGAAAAGAAAGGAAAAGCCTTAGCACTCGATAAATTGGATACTACCACATATTCAAGTTTTGACATCAAGAAAGACATCGAGTTTAGAAATGACAAAAATGTTGAAAAAAAAAAAAAAAAAACTGAGTTAGCGAAAATACTTAAGGACAGCAAGTAGCCAAACACTGCAATTGGTAGAACACATAGCCACAAGAAACAAATCCTTGGTCCAGATGATACAATCTCTACAACATTTAAATTAGACCAAGATATTATGAGGTCAACGGGTTTGCTAGTTCTAAATCGAAATCAAAACATAGATTTCATCGGTTTTTATGCAATTGTGACCGTAAATCCCATCGGGAAAGGAAAGAGAGGGAGATCCGAGAGGGAGGTTGGGAGAGGGAGAGAGTACACCTGAGCGTGGCGTGGGCGGATGGAAGCCCTTGGTGCCGGCGCCGTGGGTGGAAGTTGCATTAGGTCGGGAGGCCCTTGGGGTGGCGGCGCTGACGCCCGTGAGTCGGAGTCACTCGGGGTGATGGCTCAAGGCCGGTGAGCCCCTCGGGAGGCGGTGGGGTGGATGTCGAGGAGCACCTCGCCCACGGGGGACGGTGGCACGGACGCCGAGGTGCCCCTCAAGGCGGCGGGCGTGCGGGCGGTAGAGGGCACGCCGAGGGCGGTGGCAGCTTGGCGTCGGGGAGGCCCCTTCGGCGGTGGCATGGGCGCCGAAGAGGCCCCGAGGGTGGAGGCTGGCGTCGGGGAGGCCCTATGGGCGTGATGGTGGTGCCGGTGGGGAGGTCCTGGTTCAACGGGGAGAAGCTTGAAGAGGAGGAGGCGGGCGTGTTAGGGAGAGTGGCTTTGTGGCGGCGGCGGGCGAAGGAGATTGGGCCGGCGGATGTAGCTAGGGTTTGGTGATGGCGATTTTTATGTCCCGCTGTAGGAGCTGTGGGCCATGGCAATTTTTCATTTGGGCGTGTGCGGAAGCGATCCTGGCCGTCAATTTTGGTCACATGAGCCGTGCGTGGGAGGATTCCTGTCGGTTCGACAGGGCCATCAGGAATGACAGGTGTGTTCCTGACGGTTTGTGTGTTTCCTGTGGGTTCCCCAAAGTCGATAGGAATATATTGACTCAATCCTATCGGTTTTTCAGCAGGAATCTGATGACATTCTGACAGGGGAAAAATAAAAACCGACCGGAAAAAGCTCTGGTCTAGTAGTAAGTTATAACCACCATGTACGGTTCTTGTCGTCCAATCAACAACACGGACCCTTCAGCGAGCAAACGTACCATTGCATTATTCACATGTCAGTGATGTTCCAGCTTGCAGCATTGTTACAAGGCAAGACGACGAATGGATGGATTATGGCCTTGTTTAGATTGCAAATTTTTTCAACTCGAACTCCTGTAGCACTTTCGTTTGTATTTGACAAATATTGTCAAATCATGGGCTAACTAGCCTTAAAAGATTCGTCTCGTGATTTACAACTAATCTGTGCGATTAGTTATTTATTTTACCAACATTTAATGCTCCATGCATGCATCCAAAAATTGATGTGATGGAAAGAGAGAAAAAAACTTGGAATTTGGGGTGCATCTAAACAAGGCCTATATATGCAACATACATATGGCAAGTTGGGCAGCCACGCTAGCATGCATTAGATAGTGACTATTCATGCATGCATGCATCTGAGGCAGCTGTAATGTCTGCATCGAAGAACGCATAGGGTCGATGACTTGGCGTCCTCCAATGTACGTACATAGGTCCCACAAGAAAATAGAAAGAAATTCCGCTAGCTCTAGTTGCACATGTGTCCTCACGTACGTGTGGGTCCGTGAAAGATTCTTGGCCTGTTTGGTGCCAAAAATATCATTTTAATCGCTGCGTCCGACTTTTCAGCTATATAGCTGATTTTTGGGTTCCAACAACCAGGACGACTGTGTGTGCAGTAGTGCTGCTCTTAGGGCGCGTTTGGTTCCTTTTCCCAGCTAAGCCAGCACTGCGCAAACGAGCCAGGCCCGTAGCAGCCGTGCTAGACGCGTGCAGGCAAGTCTTGTTTGGTTGTTTGTTTGCGTTGGTCCTGGCTAACTAGAATCTCTGTTTGGTTACCCGGATGTACAAGCGCGCAAGGCAGTTCTTAGTTCGCACAGAACACTCAGCTGCACCGTCCGAACCAGGCCCGCTAGAAACGAAGATTTCTTACGTACCCAGCGAGCCAGGCTCGACCGTCACTTTTGCACCCGCGCGGCCAGGCCCGACCTCTCGTTCAATCAACCAAACAGACGGAAGTTGTATCCGCTCAGCCTGGCCAGACCACATACAGGAAACCAAACGCGTCCTTAATAACTCATCAAGAAAGATGGATATGCATGCATCATGTATATTGTGAAAACATTTGAAGTAATTGGTAAATTCATCACAATAAGATAAGATAGATATTTTTAGAGTATATCTAGTAGTATATGGTAAAAGCTTTTCTGCATCAGAAGGTGTGGAACTTACTCTGAGCCATGCCATGCTGGCAAATAGCCTAAATTGCATTTCGTATTGCTCTCAGCCCATGAATTCTAGGCACACGAGGCAGTTAAGCTCACCGTGGCTTCGGTGTTGTACCAGCCCAATCGTGGCCATCAGCGATATTAATTCGGCACTTATCGATTGGGAAGCCTACTACGGAGACCGCAGCAAGCCACGGCAACTTGATGAGGAACCGGTTGGATGTCTCCTCGGACCGCTGCATGATGATTCCTGGCCCATGTGTCCTCACGTACGTGGGTCCGTGGAAGATTCCTGGCCCGTTTGGTGCCAAAAATATCATTTTAATCGTTGCGTCCAACTTTCCAGCTGTAGCCGATTTTGGGTTCCGACAACCAGACGACTGTGCGTGGAAAATTCCTGGCCCATGTGTCCTCTTATACTATGTGCCGGCACTCACTGTGTAAAAAAAAAGCGCATCATAGATGCGCCTTCAGGCACATCATAGACACGAGCCATAACGCGTCTGTAATAAGACCTTATTACTGATGTGGTCTGCCTTTGGCTACAGTGCTAGTTCCACTTACTGTTTGATTTCCTCCTGCATTCGGCTTCTCGGCGGGCCTCTTGCTCCTGCACTTATTGCACCATTACCTCTAGCCTGCGCATCTGCTCTGCCTCCTCATCCTTTTCTTCTCGACGGCTTACAGCCAGGTATCGGTGTCATCAGGAAGCCAACCTTCCATGGAATCATTCCTTTTGCCTCGCGTTTGACCAGGATATTCAAGGTTATCGAGGGCTAGAACTGACCTTCGCAGAAGCGTTTATAGCTGCTTGAAGTCTTTTTTTTTTTCGAAAGCGTGCATTAGCACGTCTTGCATTAAGAGAAGTGGGAAATTACAACGATTCGCGAGTAATCCATAGATTACTTGACGAGTCGCACGGTACAAACAAAAGAAAGAAACGAGGGGAGGGGTGGGGTGAACCCTCCAACTAACAACCCCGATAGGGCGATCCTATTACAACCAGAAAACTCAACACCTAGGTAGCTAGCGGTGATCGGAGCCAAAGACAACAACAGCGGCAAAGCATCCGCTAAGAGCTCGGGACGGCAAAGCATCCGTCCAGACGAACCTCGGCGGCAAAGCATCTGGCGGGAAGACGGCGGCGACCCGCGGCGGCAAAGCATCCGCCCGGGCGACCCGCGACGACCCGGCGGCACTTTCGCACACCGGAAACGTAGGCTCGCGAAGAGAAGATACACGGCGGCAAAGCATCCGCCGGAACGGCCCCGTGACCTCGGCGGCACTCGCGACACCGAAACGCAGCTCACAAGAGAAGATACACGGCGGCAAAAGCATGCCCCACACCTCGGCAAAGCATCCGCCGGATCGGGACGCGGTCACGGCTGCCGCACGATCGGAAACGCTCGTGAGACGCACCTACCAAGAAACACGGGCGCAAAGCATCCGCCCAGCAACAAAGGGCACCTCGGCGGCAAAGCGTCCGGCGGAAGGCGACCACCACTACGGCCGCAACAATCACTAGCTAGACATACCCGATGGGGAGAACAATGAAGCATAAACAGGGACCACCGAGGCGACCGGCGGCCAAGGTGGAAGTGCGGCAGGCGCGGCGGGAGCATGAGAGTCGAAGGCGACGCCTTCAAGAAGGATGCGGCGGCAAAAGTCGTCGCCGTCGTCCGCCTCGACCATGTCGGGCTGGGCTTTCCGGGCTCCATGCGTCCGCCCAAGTCGCAGCGGGCAAGCGATCCGTCGTCGTCCGAAGCCACCACGGCGTCCGGCGACGCCCGCCAGCGACCACCCACACCACCACGATCGCGAGACGGCAAACAAATTCGACCCACGCCGCCCAAACCGCGGCGCCGCCGCAAAGTCCACCACCACCGCCGAGCGCCGTCCACCACCACACGCCAGCGGGCGGGGCGCGACGGAGTCAGGTCGGCCGAGCCTGCGCCGTCGCCGACGCCAGGAGGCGGGTATCGCTGAGGCGGACGGCCGGAGGGCGTGGGCGCGGCGCACGGCGCCGCGACTCCGGTCCCAGGCTACGACCGCATCAGCCCGAGATGTGGCGGCACCCGGCAGCCGGCCGAGCAGTGGCAACGACCAAGGAGCCCTGGCCGCCTGGCGCCGTCGCCCGGCGCGCCCCGAGTGCAGATCCGGCCCGGGCGAGCCCGGGTGGGGCCGGGGGCCGGCGGCGGGGGAGCCGCCCACGCCGGCCATGCCGGCAGCCCTGGCCGAGATTCGCCCGCCGCCCCGAGCTAGGGGCGAGGACCTCCGGATCGGGTCGACCACCACCAGGCACTGGAGATCCGAACGCAGACGCCCGGGGGGGGGGCGTCGGCGGCCGGGTCGCCGGAGTGGGAGGTTGGAGGAGAGGGAGCGGAGGGGGGAGGGGAAGGAGGGAGGTGACGCGCCGGGGCCCGTTGTGGAGCCGCCGCCGCTGGCCGCCGTTGCCGGGAGAGAACGGGCGGCGACGGCGGCCGAGGGAGGCCGCCGGCGGGGGGAAGTGGTGGAGGAGGTGCGGCCGTCGCCCCAGTCGAGGTCGCGCCCGTTGGGGCGCTTCGGGAGCCGAGATGGGGATGAAAGGAATGGTCGCTGCTTGAAGTCTTTGTGCTGCTGCTTGGATTGTTTCCCCAAAATACACACCCCGGTCTCTGGGTCAAGTGTTTCCCCCCATGCCGGTAAAACTAATTCTTTGAGTGTTCAGGCCAATCCAAGCTAGTAGGTCTGATCGCTTTAGCAATTAGTTCTCTCTCCATACTTTTCCACTTGGTAATGGCAGACTTGTAGCCACCTGGTCCCAGTCTATGATGGTACTTCTTCTGCCGTGCATCCTCTTAGTTTCTTCTCACCCGCACGTCACCCCTTTGAAGTCTTTTACCTCACAAAATCTTTCCAGTGGTCCCTTAACTTTTGTGTAATGGCTAGTGAAAGCCGGAGTCTGATTCTTCTTGACATATTCATTTTACAACTTCTTCTAACAGAGACCAACTTCTCCAGAGCCCATGTCTTAACTACATCTTTTTGTCCCTTGTGACAGTTTGAAATGTCCACTCAGATCATTCCAAAGAGCATCCTTTTCTCTATCAGAGACATATCTGACCCGATGATCTTCGTTATTCTATTTCCATTATCGGATGCTGATCAAGATGGAGCCCCTAACAATAACTCCATAGTGATTTACAAATTTCGTTGCATGGGCTTTTGGCAGAAACGATTCGCCAATGTCACTGACTTGTGAGATTATGAAGCGTCCCTCCAACATTTTGGTCAGGCCTCATTGCCTTCTAGGATTCGTTGATCCAGAGGGCTACAAACATAAAGATATACCTCGCCAGCATTTCGTAATATACCTCGCCAGCATTTTGTTGCACAACATTTTCTTGAACAACAATTTGTTGCCCAACATTTTGTTGCTCACCATTTTCTAAATTGAAGGCTCAAATATTTTGTTATTTTGCGATCCATAATAAAAATTTTGGATTTTCTAACTTTGATTATTTCTTCTTTTGCATATGCTTTGGTATAATACTTGAAAATTATTTAGTTTCACTATATTGCTAGGTTGCAAATGTTCTTTCTATTACCTCTTTTTTTTTTTCTTGCTTTCATCTCCTTTCCTTTTATATTTCCTAGTTAGCATTCAATATATTCGAGTTAAATTCTTCTCTCCCAGAATCTGATTTTAGTTACTACGAATTTATACTAGATTTACACTTACTTGTATTGAAGTTATGGTGATTATTTTCGTGCAATTCCAATGTAGGATTAGTGTAGCTTAAGTTTAATGTGAAAATCTTTTTTTTTTTTATCAATTTTTTTTTTTGAAATTTTCTATTTTTATATGTTTGATTAATTGAAGGCTCAAGTATTTTGTACTTGATGTCATGTCAGTGTGCAAACGAGCCTAAACACTGAAAAAGGATGTACATGCCCAACGATTACGATTTTCCTCAAAAACTGAATTACAAGTCTAGCAGCAAGTCAATTGTGGTTTCTGAAAACTTCCAAGAAGGGCCCTGTAGGTCGAAGTGTTAGTTTCCTCTGCCTCCTTGGAACGATTCAACCATCCACGTATATGGAGGGTTCCATGCTACCACTACACCACCAAGGCACCAAACCAAAGTAAGTAGCAACTGAAGCTTCCTCGACTCATCATCGAGACCAGTAAGCAACATGGCGGCTAATCTCAATTGGGCTCCTGTTCTGCCCCTTCTCCTCGTTGCTGCCATGGTTGGCACCACCAATGCTGGCGACATCGCAGTGTACTGGGGCCAGAACGGCAACGAAGGCACCCTGGCGGACGCCTGCAACTCCGGGCTCTACGCCTACGTCAACCTCGCGTTCCTCACAACCTTCGGCAACGGACAGACCCCGGTCCTCAACCTCGCCCCGGCTCTGGCGGCTGCACCGGCCTGAGCAACGACATCGAGACCTGCCAGTCACAGGGCATCAGTGTGCTCCTCTCCATCGGCGGCAACAGAGGCAGCTACGGCCTCTCCTCCACCGGCGACGCCAACAGCGTGGCCGACTACCTGTGGGACAACTTCCTGGGCGGTAGCGGCTCGTCCCGCCCGCTCGGCGCCGCCGTGCTCGACGGCATCGACTTTGACATCGAGAACAACCAGTCGGCGCACTACGACGACCTGGCGAACGCGCTCAAGGACAAGGGGCGTGCTTCTGGCGGCGGCGCCGCAGTGCCCCTACCCGGACACGTCGCTGGGGCCGGCGCTGCAGACGGGCCAGTTCGACAACGTGTGGATACAGTTCTACAACAACCCTGGGTGCGAGTACGCCAACGGGGACGACACCAACCTGGTGAGCGCTTGGAACACGTGGACCAGCAGCGTCACGGCGGGGAGCTTCTACCTCGGCCTCCCAGCGTCTCCCCAGGCCGCGGGTTACATCGATCCCGGCACCCTGACGAACACGGTGATCCCTGCCATCGGAGGCATTGGCAACTACGGCGGCATCATGGTGTGGAACCGCTTCGACGACGTGCAGAACAACTACAGCGGCCAGGTGATGGGCAGCGTCTAATCATACGAACGAAGCTTCAAGCTACAGCACCTAGCCATGCATAAATATAGTGGTTATTCGTCAAGTTATCGGACTGAATACAATAAGAGCGGATCATCAGGAGACAAAGATGCATCTGCTACACACGCCATCAGCATTGCGGGAAGGTGGATCTGACTGTCTCCGAGCACAGGCGAGCCCAAGAACGATGGATTCAGGTTTATTACGATCCAAAGAGGTGAAAGCCTTGTCATCAAGATCTAAAGAAAAAGAGATGGACTGTAGTTAGAAATAAGAAAAAGGCAACAATAAATAGCAGCACGTACCAATCGGTGCAGCATTTTTGCCTTTAGCTGCTGCAAGAGGAGCTGCAATCCCACTGACAAAAGCTTGATGCTTGCTGTAAAAAGCCAAGTGAATGTGCAGACCATGTCATGTAGCCTGATGAGCAATTTAGTAATGTGTCTTGCGGCCGGATCTCAAAGGTGTGCCCATGGGGCAGCCAATGTGCCAACAGACGACGACTCAGCACACCAAGAGTCTCGTCCATATCAGCACAAGGGTAGCGAAGCACATTATCCATGGTGAAATCCAGAACGGCTTGATCGCAGTTAAACGTACATCGTGCAAATCTATGGGGAGCATACACCAGTTTTTGGTATAGTTGGCATACCACCCCATTATAAAATGGGCCGGCAAAGGCAATCCACATTCGCTAGCTGAGCTATTACCCTCAACGATGGAGTGAAGAATGTGGGCTGCTAGCAAGCCCAATCCTCCGTCAAATTCCCTGGGCAAATGAAGCTGCGGCCATAAAAACCTCAGGTCGAATGTAAGCTTCTATTGGAACACAATACCGAGCATAGCCATGCAGAAATAAAAGCGGCCAATATCTACTGGCAAAATACGACGGTGCTGGAGGGATAGTTGGCCAGAAAAAAAAAAGGAAAGATAGTTCGTTCGAATGAACCAGAGCTAATAAGTCAAGTTGCACCAAGTTGAGTCCCAGCTCTTTCGTCACACGAACTCTAATTGGTGGGAGGCAATTGTATGATGAAATTTTGGCATATCATGATACTATGTTCGTGAGAAAAGGGAAATGTCATAAGCTAATACTGTGTATATCTATGCATAGTATACATGCCAAATCTGGGCTATATTAAGAATGTTTTGGGCTGCAAACAAAGTGGGCCGACCGACTCACGTCAAACATTTCTTCTGATATGCAGCATGCTGAGAGCACTGATTAGTACCGGCCATTAGCGGCCCCTAATCTTAATCATGGGCCTCCAGAGGTGGTTTGTGCATGGCCCATGCAAAGCACGTACATGTACGCGTACAAATACACCGCCGCGGCGATACACATGGTACCTGGGCTGAGAGCCCAAGGGTGTTCTAGAACGTCCCGGCTACTATACGTGGGCCACGGCAATACCGATCGATCAGTGTGCACCACACGTGCGGAAATGAAGCCACCGCCTCCAAGGTGATGAAGCTTTAGAAAAATCATATATACACGCCAGCGTGTCCAGTAGGGGCCACTAGTCAGCTGGTCAGGTTATATATAAGACCGTGCACGTAAACTTGCGGGTCATCAGATGGGTTACGAAGGGATAAACACAATTCAAATTCGTCCGCGGATGGCGCTTGCCGCTCGGAAGCGAAGTCAATTCAAAATTTGAAATGCGTCGCCGCCCGCGCCTCCGCACCTTTCGGCCGCTCGCCAACTGATTAATGGCGGCGCCCCCGCCTCATCACCACCTTTATTACGGTGCCCGTCAGCTTGACAAAGTGCCTGTCAGCAGTAAGCCCGGGGATGGCCGCAACGGCAAGAATGGTTACCGCGCCGGCGGAGCAGTGCGGCCCGGATGCTCCACCTTGACAAGCAAACAGCAGCAGCCAGGAATATGTATACGTACACATGTACAGTATACACGGCGAGAAAACAAATAGAGAAGCAAGTAGAAGTCTACAGTACCATGCATGCAATTCTGTACGAGGGCAAAGTACATGAGTACAAGTCACAAGCTAGCTCAACATTATTGTTTGGCCCATTCGTGATGGCCCAATGTTCTCAGAAATTTACGCAAGGAGAAATCTCCTAAGTATCTCATGAGCACAAGTCTCACAATTACCACACCACCTTTCCGCACCCTCAAGGCTAGTGAACCATGTGAAGTCATTTTCTTCCCACGACCGATGAGGCCGAACACTTGACATCATTATGGGATCCGCACGGCGTGGCGGATACCTTTGCTAGAGGCCGGACGAGGCTCTAGCACTTTACCATTTTCATTTATTTGTGCTTATGCATATACTTGGAATCAACTCTTATTTATTCGGAGGCGACAATGATGGCCGTCGGCATAGCTTAATCAGAGGTGTTCTGCGGCTCAACGCCATGGATGTAATTAACTACAGGCCTCTCAAGGCCCCAGGAACCAGAAGCCACACAATGCTCTGATTCTTAGATGGAAGTCGGCGCAAATATATTTCAAAGTGGAAAATTGTACTTTGTAATTCTCAAATGAATGAATAAAGTGATATTTTTCCTGAATTTGTGTTCCTTGTGTATTATTGACATTTTACTTAATTTTGTATATGGATGTATACTGAGCATATTAGTACTAAGTAGTACGATCCGCGAAACACAGAGAGATCCCCTTAGTGATTTTTTTGGCGAAACATGAACATTTTTTTTTGAGTAGTATAGTTAGGGTTAGATGAATATTTTCTTGCTAGGGTTCATGATTTCATTCTTCGTCTCTATCTTTGCCTCCGTCCATCCGTGCCGCCATCTATCCGTCTGCCACCGTCCTCCAAGCACCGTCTCCGACGCCGTCCGCCGATGGTAGAGTGTAACACCCTGTGTTTTGACCAATTTTGAAAACCACTAAAAATATAAACTTTTCGAAAATCTTTTATAAATATAAAACTTGAATCACCTAGTAAATAACCTTAATAGGATAAACTCGTAGTCAAAGTCCACGTTTAACCAACCGATGGAAAGCATGTGCTGCCATAGTCTACATATATGCTACCAATGCAAGCAAACTGTGTGTTCTAGCTAGCTTCTGGTCATTGAATATATTTCAAGTCGTTACTACGAGTGAAAAGGATATTTATTGTTCATCCACATCCGATCCATCCATGAAGCGGCGCACTTGCCATGTTCCGACGAGGTTTCCGGCGGCGGTCCGCTTTGTTCTGCTGCTGTTGCTTCTGATGCTGTGTGGTGAGGGCTTCCTTCTGCTGGCAAATGCTACAGCGCGCTCTTCTGGAAGCAGCGGACAGAGTAAGCAGGGCATTTCTGATTCCATCTAACAAACAGACCTTAGTTTATTTTGTGCGAATGAATATAAACATATGTACTTTTCCAACCTCCAGAAAATCATATTCACGAAGCTGTTATTGACAGTTCTGTCCTGATAAAATTATGAAGCTGTCAACAGTTTTGTTCTTACTTTCGTTGTCACCTTCTTATGCATATCGTGCGCCTGAGTCTGGCTCCCGAGTGATCACTCCCCGTATGTATCGTACTGGATTGGATCCATGCTAACTTGCCCCTCAAAGGGTCAATGCAGAAGTTGACAAAATTAAAACGTGTTTCTAGGAGTTGAACTCAGGACCTCAATGTTCTCTCAAGCATCCATACTATATATATCAACTATGCAACAGTTACAAATATGACCTCAATGTTCTTAGTGCTTGGAGAGATAGCTATCTGCAATGTTTTGCTTTTTTCTTATTTGGGCCTGGCTGCCTTGTAATTTTGAACCTCGGCATTCTTTCATTTATTTGAAAAGCAAAAAAAAAAAAAAAAAAAAAAAAAGAGAGAGAACAGGTAGGGGGCTCCGACTGCTGACCACTTTGGTTGAAATTTCAGCGATTAACACATATGACGCTGATTAATTTCTTTTTCGTCAACCATTCATAGCAACTCACATTGCAGATTAGAAGTACTATAGTAGAACTTATCGTTGACAGCTTTTTCAGTTGAGCTGCTGCTGGTATTTTGCTCTCTGACACACGCAGAAGCCAGGAGTTAAGGTGCTTGTGGTTTTTCGATCATATATATGTATTGGACATTGACAGCGAGCAACGAGGTTAGTTGCTCTTTACACACTAGATCAATTTTTCGCTTGTTTTAACGTCAGCCAGGTGGTGGTCCAACTCCAAAGCGAGAAATCTGTTGTTTGTGGCACAGCTGCAAAAATAAATGCCCTGAAACAGAAAAAAAGGAAGAGGGTTGCAGTATATGTCAGTGGATCGGCCCAATGCAATCGGATCCTTGAAGCCACATACTCTTCTGTTTTGCCCAGGACTATACATGGGCTAGGCTGACTCAATTCATATGTAACAACCCACATTTTTAGTAGACAATTAACCCCAGAAAAGTTAGCAATCAATTTATGTTAATTTCAACAGGCTAGAGAATTGATAGACTTTGGCATAAATACACAAATCATATATTAATCCTTGGGAAACTTGGGTGCATGATTCATGTTAACCAGCCCCTCATGCTGCCACACAAAGACACACAAAAATACTCTTCACATTTTCCAAATGCACTATACACTACAGTAGGCCACTATTCCACCCACTCCTATGCTGTCCAACTCTTGTAACAACAGCTGTCCAACACAGGAAACAACACAACAAGTGTAGGCCAGGACTAGGAATGAATCATCTAGGGGAGTAGGAGGGGAGCAGTAGTAGAAAAAGGAAGACTCAGGTGCTTGCCTCCAACAGAAGTAGCAGTCACTCACCATTCACCTCATAGCTCTCCACTCAGGTTGAACCCCAAAGTGAAACACTCGTGCACTCCTTGCTTGAGAGAAATCACCAATCCTTCCACCAGCCCAAGATGGTGACTTGACCATGGAGTGACATGGAGTAGGGAGGAAGGGCTGACCATGGAAGAGTAACCGGGGAGCCCAAGTGATTAGAAGCAAACCAGAAGCACTTTTGAAGCACCAAGATCTGCAAGAGGAGGAGCAAGTGTCTGAGATTAAGGTGAGGGTCACAGGCAAATCTTAGAATATTTCCCTATCTCTACCAAGGACACAGAACACATGCCATGTGGATACATAGTGGTCTTATACTAAATTTTCTCACAGCAAACAAATACGGATAAGATGTCCAGGCTTCAAGAAAAATGATGAAATAGCTGTTAACAGACTGATGCCTAACCAATAATCTCCTAGCACAAGCATACACATGATATTTCACATCTCAACTTGGAAAATAAATAATAAGCCAAGAGACTTCACATCTAGCAGCACACAGCCTGTAATCTTGAGTCAAAGACAATATGAACTAAGCACTGGTATGAGCACAAGAGCACTCACAGTCAGATTGAGGGAGTTGTTGCTGCAATCCAAATCCCTGCACACAGCCACCCCCCAACATCACGTGCTCCTTGGCTCTACCTTTGGGCGCCATGGCTGCCGTGCTCGGCACCTCGGTGAAGCACGCCGCTGCCGCCACCGACCTGCACACACAAAAGAGGGGAAGAAATCAAGGGGAAATCAAAAAGGGGAAGATAATACGCAGCAGCTAGGAACCACCGAGATTTATTTTGGGGTAGCATCCTTGAAGAGCCCAGCCATAGTTGTGGATCTAGAGAGAGGAAGGGAGCAGAGGGCGCTCAGCCATGGCTGCTGTCGACTGCAGGAAAGGGGAAAGAAATAGAGAGAGAAAGAAGGGAAGGGAAGGAAAGAAGAGTGCGTGTGTGTATAGCCCACTCGACCTTGCCTATGTTTTGCTTTTGGACTTCAGAGTAGTAGTAGTACTAGTACGTACAGTACATGGCTTCAGTTTAGTACCCAAGGTGAGAGCACGAATCAGCTCAAATAATAAATTAATTAATTTAATGTTTGACTAAGCACAGCTATACTATATTCTTTTTATAAATCACAACAAAATTAATAAAGTAACAAGAAACTATTTACTGCCTGTAGGATGAACAAATGACTACGTCTATATTATATATGTATATATATACCTGTGTGTTATTTTTCTAAGTACCTGTATATATTTATACTAATTACAGGAAGCGAGCACGGTCAGGCGCAGGGCCTTCTAGTGAACCAAACTGAGCCCGAGTTGGACCTTAACAACTCAGGCAAGAATCCTTGACCATTCTCTCCTTGAGTTTTATACAAGTTTGTGAAAATAAAAAGTAACTTGCATCAAATGTATATTCTGAAATTAATTATGGATGGATGACATGTGAGCTTGATGACAGGGGATTAGCTGATGGCGCATCTAATACCCTACTGTGTGGTTGGTTGGAAAAAGTTAGTAGGTTTGTTAACCAACTCTCACTTGTGTTATTGGGCCGTATATATTCGTGTCAACCATGAACTCGTTTGGGACGGGCTGATTCTATTACCCATGGAGTTATTGTATAATCCCTATGGTATGCAAGGAGAGGGTTGGGGAAAGTCCCCAATGAGCTGTCGATGTTGCACAGCCAGGCGCATATATTAGCGCACGTGAGTAGATGTGGATGTACAATTATACAAAATGGGGAAAGTTTCGGTATCTTGGTCATGAGTCGCACCAAGGGCATTGCGATGGAAAAATTGGCCAAGGTAATTATGGCTAAAGTGATACAAACCTGCGCAGGGGTAAATTCATGAATTCATGTCATGTCTCTTGGATTGGAGGCTACGGGAACCTATGGGTGGCTCTTTCTCAAGATGCAAGTGATAGTAGTGTTTTTCTAAATTAAATATGACTTTTTATACAAATGCTATTTTTCATATAAGATGATATGTGATTGATCATTGAGATTACCAGATTGCATTACCTTGATATACATATATATGCTTGCTGAGTACGTTGTACTCACTCTTGTTAACTCTCCCTCTTCAGAAGATCCTCAGGAATGTGCACAAGAGTTCCTAGATGATGGTTATGCCTATGCAGATTGGGATGACTACGAGGAAGCTAGTCGAGCTGCTGCCACCTCCTATGGTGGATGGGATGAATAAATAATCTCCTAGTCTACTTATGGATATCAGTGGCGAAATGTATATGTCGCTCACTTAGTAGTCTAGCTTGGATTTCTATATGGGGCTTGTAATAATGCTATAAAACTTGTTATCCTATTTAAAGACCTAAGATCGTAGGCTGGCTTTGTAATAATTATCGATACCTTCTAGCTATTCTCTGTTGCCAACTTTGTTAATGTTTATTATTCGACAAATCATGTATTTGTGGAGTAATAAATCAAGGCTAGGGTTATTATTCAAGGTGGTAATTACCCGGGTCGTCACATCATATAAGCCCAAGTTATCGCCACCACCACAGTGACGGGGCCTTGCCAGATGACTCGAACACAATGGCTTCCATGGGCACGACGGGCTCGGCATTGCAGACATAGCTTGAAGTTGGTTAAGCCTATCCAACACGAACGTGAGGTTCCGCACGAGGCGGCGCTCGAGGTAGGCGTCAAAGAAGCAGCCAATCATCTCTAGGATCGCCAGGGGACTCCTCTTGTCGTCCATGGTGGCCCACAGTCGCTTCTCCATCTTGGGGCCCAGCCAATCATCTTGACTTGCCCAACAACGCTGGTCTTGGAAGCACCGGTGTTCGTCTTGAGCAGGTATGGTGAGTCGCGACCAGCTAGCATGTGCTTCTTTCACTTGTGTCGTGCAGTTTTTCTGACGATGTAAGGCTTATTAATTACGTTTGTCAAATTGGTTTCATCGTTCCCTAATCTGGCGTGTCGTGGAAGCATGGCGTGTCGGGCGGGATGCGGAGACGTCGCGGCGTCTAGCGCTAGATCGTGGAGGAAGAGGATATGCGGGTCCTAGCTGGCCTTTGCAGGTTCTCCTGATACGTCTGCTGGGCTTAGCAGCTTGGCCTGCTTCAAACCGCAATAGCCTAGCCTGGCCATCTGCATTGTAGGGAATTTTTTGTGGGGCGGGCAAAGCCAGCTTGCAGCCATGCAGGTAGGCCGCGCTGCTTGCATCGATTCACGGATTCTCTACGTTCGGAAAGATAAAAGGGATATCGGTACAGAGCACCGGCTTGCATCCCTGCTCCGACCCAAGTGAGTGCTCTCCTCTAAAATTGCAGTGTCACGCTCAGAAGCCCTGAGTGTTCTATTCAATAACCAGATAGAAGCACTAATAAGAGAATAATATGGGACCAGGAGCAGAGATTTTGCAGCTAGGCATTATTAGCAACGCCACCATTATCAGCTTATTCAAATTTCAAGCTTGTGCATGTCGGGAGAGACTAATGCCGAGAGAAGAGAAGTTGGAGCATATGGCTCTCACTTAGTGTTGACACTCAAAATTGTCCAAGTGCCGGTGGTCAGTTGAATTGTCAGAGTTTGCATAGACGGAGAAGGAAAGGAGGCTTAGCCGATTATCTATCTGGCCAGGCCGGTTCCCTTTGTTGCCGTATGGTCTACAGACACTCAAGACCGGATGGCCTCCTTGCTGCACGTTGCTGCACGTACATGTGTCCCTGCCGGCTCCTTTGCTTGGTTTGCACTGCTGCTAGCAAGCTGTACTGTTCCCTATTGCCTGAACAAGCAAGCTGCAGGATCGATCAAGTCATTTATTAATTGGATGCTTTGCACGCCTAGCTGAATTGCAAGACTGCTGACCTCTCTGTCATCTACTGTTGCTGGTTAGCATATCCTACGGACCACACTGTTTTGTTCCCATACGACAAACCTTGGTCAGCTTCCTGCCTAACCGGCTAAGCTGGTGCAGCCATCGGCCAGGCCGTTTGACCCTGTGCCGTGTGCTGTGCCCATTCAGCCTGGCCGGATTGATCCGGCTAAGCCCGGCCTTGCTGCTCGTCAAGCTAACCAGGCTGCGCTTAGCCTCGCAACAATCGGCCTAACGGTCTAGGACCGGCTAAGCCGGTTTGTATGTTCCAAAACGACCAGGACTCTAAGTCTATCGGATTTGGGACGTATTTTTCGTATAGGGAACTTGGAGATCACGATTTGGAGATTGTTTCCTATTGGGATAAGACCACCCCCCCTCTTTAAATATGAGAGGATCATGGCCGATTGAGATCCCATCTATCCAATCGTCAAACACATCTCCTATAGACTTTCGGGTGGATCATCTACCTCTCCTTCTTCTTCGTCGCCACTGCCATCAACGGAAGATCGGCGACAACAAGGCTCTAGAGCAGTCAGGCCGGCTAGAGCAGCCCTATAGCTGCTGCACGCGCCCTCACGGGGTCCGTCCGGCGTGTGGGGCCGGGTTTCAAGAGACGCTGGGCGTGTCTTGCGTATCGCGCCCGGCGAGGCTCCTCCGGCGGCGTGTCTTGCGTATCGCGCTCATCGCTGGAGGCACAAGGTCCAGGTGTGGATATCACTACTACACAAACGACTTCTCTTCCCGAGCCTAAAAACGTGGTTACTCCCGGCTGGAAATTTACCTGGGAGTAAATCTATCTTTACTCCCGGTTCTAGAGCCCAGCCGGGAGTAAAGGGCCGTGCCCGAGGGGGCCGGGAGCAGCGGCCAGGGATTCTATTCCGGCTCGTGGCTCAAACCCGGGAGTAAAGGTTGAGCTTTACTCCGGTTTGCGTTGCCCCGGAATGGGAATAAAGATCTACTCCCGGTTAGGATTACCAACGGGAGTAAAGCTCAACCTTTATTCCCGACTATTCTCTCTAACCAGGGAATAATGTCCCCTCCTATAAATCTTGCCGCTTTGTTTTTCGAATTTTCAACGGATTTTCTTCCCCAAAATAACTCACGGCACCCTTTTACTCCGGGTTTTCCAATCAAACCAGGAATAAAGGTTCGCCAATTTCACTCCCCTCTCATTTTCATCCTTCATTTCTTGTTTTTGCAATTTATATAAATATAGTTGTTTACAGTAAATTTCTTTTGTTTAGAGAAATGATGAATTTAACAATTTACCAAATTGTGTAATTCATTATTTTGTAGTCTAAATTAGGAATCAATTTAATTCGGTTACATGTGTAGGCAACATGGCATGGTATGTAGTGCATGTTGGTCGCGTACCGGGGATCTATCGAACTGGCCGGATTGCCATGCTCAGGTCCATCGCTACCACGGAAATTGCTACAAAAATACAACACAAAAGCTGAAGCTTTGGCGGCCTACCATGGTGCAAATATTCCAAATAACAATGACCAAGGTCTAGCAATGGAGATTCGGGGAGATGCCGGCTTAAAATATCACTTTCTTAGGATCATTGCTCAGTGGCCTACGAAGGATGTTCCGCTTTAATTGATGACTAGTTTTTCTTTCTCTGCTTTAGTGGAGTTTGTTGTATGCAGGCAAACAAAAGTTGTAGGCTACTGTCATAAAATAATCAAATGTACTATTCATGCATGTTGTGTATTTAATCAAATGTATCCGGTGTTTACTTTTTAATACGGTGATTATGATCATAAATTACAGATGAAGCAAAATTGGATGTACAACGCAGATCGACGCTGACGGAGAGTTCATTAGGTGGGTGCGTGAGTTCCTATGTGCGGCCCAAGCAAACAAAAAAAACGGTTTTATGTGCTGCCCATGTGCCATATGTAGGAATAAGAGAGAGTTTTTCAACTCACATACCCTTCATTTACACTTCATGCCCAACTATGTTTGTTGGACCAAGCACGGAGAGACCGGTGTCATAATGGAAGAAGGTGAAGATGAAGAAGGGGGCGGCGACAATGTTATTGCTAAATATCTTTGAATTCTTTGGTGTCATAAATAATATTGCAATGGAGGAAGATGAAGAGGAGGTAGCGGCGAGGAGATGAGCCTACCGATGGGCTTGATCAAGCTATTCGTGAAGCCACAGAATGAATGCGGAAAAGAAAAGGAGAAGAAGAAGTTCGGCGCATGCTAGAGGACCACAAGAAGTTGTTGTACCCAAGCCGTGATTCAGGAGAAAAAAAGTTGGGTACCACACTAGAATTGCTGCGGTGCAAGGCGAAGAATGGTGTTTCGACAATGAGTTATTGGTTATTGACTATCCAAAAGAAGATGCTTCCGAAGGACAATGAGTTGCCCGCCACCACGTACAAAGCAAAGAAGGTTATGCGTCCTTTGGGATTAACAATCAAAAAGATTCATGCATGTCCTAATGATTGTTTCTGTACTATGGCGAGAATAACGAGAAGTTGGATGAATGTCCGACATGTCATGCATCACGGTATAAGATCGGCGAGAAGATCCCGGTGATGTTGAGGGCGAAAGGCCTAGGGTGAAAATCCCCGCCAAGGTTATGTGATACGCTCAGATAATACCACGCTGAAATGTTTGTTGAAACAAGGACCATGCAAAGTTGTTGCGATGGCACAAAAGAAGACCGTAAGATAGGCGGCAAGTTGAGACACCTGGCGATGGGTCACGGTGGAGAGCAATCGATTTAGAATTCAAGGATTTTGCGAGATGATGCAAGAAACTTGAGGTTTGCCTTAAGTACGGATGGTTTTAACCCCTTCGGAGATCGAGCAAAGTAGCCATAGCTTTTTGGCCTATTACTCTGTGTATCTACAATCTACCCCCCTGGTTATGCATGAAACGAAAATTCATTATGATGCCGATACTCATCCAAGGCCCGAAGCAGCCTGGAAACGACATCGATGTGTACCTGAGGCCACTAGTTGACGAACTTCTTCTTTTGTGGAATAAACTAGGTGTATGCGTATGTGGGATAAGTACAAAGCGGGAACACTTTGACACTTGGCGCTCGTTGTTTGTAACAATCAATGATTGGCCGGCTCTAAGTAATATATCGGGACAGTCAAACAAGGGATATAATGCTTGCACGCCTTGTTTCCGCGGATTGTAAGGGTATTTTTTTTTTTGAAAAACTATCGAAAAGGTCGTGTACCACGGCTACCGTCGATTTCTTCCCAAGAGTCACCCCATAAGAAAGAAAGGCAAACATTTCAGCGGTGCGGACCACAATGCCAAGCCTCACGGCCCGGATTGGTCGGGATGTCTTGGAGATGGTCAACGATGTCAAAGTAGTGTTTGGGAAGGGACTGGCGGCGTACTGTTCCAAAAGCGGCGATGAAGGCCACGCACCCATGTGGAAGAAGAAGTCAATATTTTGGGAGCTACCCTATTGGCAAGTCCTAGAGGTTCGCGGTGCAATTGACGTGATGCACCTAGCAAAGAATCTTTGTGTCAACACTGCTAGGCTTCATGGGTGTGTACGGGAAGCATAAGGACACACACGAAGCACGATTGGATGATGATGGACGCCAATACTTAGGCCCTGCTAGCTTTAGTCTTACCAAAGAAGAGAAGGAAAGCATGTTTGAATGCCTAAACAGCATCAAGGTACCATCTGGATTCTCCTCGAATATAAAGCGTATAATAAATGTGCCGGACAAGAAATTTCAACACTTAAAGTCCCATGATTGCCAAATGCTCATGACGCAGTTGCTTCCAGTTGCGCTAAGAGGAATTCTACCTCCAAAAGTACGTTTGGTGCTCGTGAAGCTATGTGCATTTCTCAATGAAATATCTCAGAAGGCAATCGATCCACAAGAATTAACTAAGCTCTGAGAATGATGTGGTTCGGTGTCTTGTCGGCTTTGAGTTGGTGTTCCCTCCGTCCTTCTTTAATATCATGACACACCTCCTAGTTCACCTAGTCAAAGAGATTGCTATTTCGAGTTGAAGAAATATGTTCACAACCGGGCTCGCCCGAGAGGAAGCATCGCCGAGGGCTACGGAAGCGAGAGGAGGTCATTGAGTTTTGTGTTGACTTTATTCCCGACCTTGACCCAATTGGTGTCCCTGAATCGCGACATGAGGGGAGGCTAAGTGGAAAGGGGACACTAGGAAAGAGAACACTAGGAAAGAGAACATATATCGGTGTGGAGGATAATAATTTTGATAAAGCACAATACACGGTTACGCAAAGCGAGCACTTTGGTGCTTCCGTATATCAAAGAACATAAGGAGATAATACGATCGAGTTTCTCGACATGGATGAGGATTCGATTAGGCGTGAGCACTTGTCAAGTTTAATCGGTTGGTTGAAAAAAAAAATGTCAAGCTGATCAGAGTCTTCCGGAGCAACTATATAGGTTGGCTGCACAACCATCGTGGCATGTCCTCACATACAAAAGGGTATGAAATAAATGGGAGCACATTTTACCACAGTATCCGGGATAAAAGGAGCACCAACCAAAAACGGTGGTGTTGAATAGATGCCGTAGACCCAGTGGGGTGAAGGAAACATATTATGGCTACATAGAGGACATATGGGAACTAAACTATGGAGGTAATTTCAAGGTCCCTTTGTTCAAGTGCCGGTGGGTGAAGTTGGCCGAGAAGCGGGGCTTTAGCGGTTGGCAGATTATGGACTCGACAACGGTGGACCTAAAAACAGCGATTATAAAGAAGAACCATTTGTCCTCGCCAAAGATGTACGTCGGGTATTCTATGTCAAAGACATGGCTACAAAACCTAAGAAAGGGAAAAACAACAAAGAGCCAACAAATGATGAGCCCAGCGCCACATAGTCCTTCGGGTAAATCAAACATTGTAGGAATTGAGGACAAGTCGGACATGTCGAGGGAAGATTATGAGAAGCAAATCAGAATTGTGCCCTTCAAAGTGAGCAAGGATCCCTGCATCGCACTCAATGAAGAAGACACTCTGTGGACAAGATAGAAGCCAACTTAATTTAGTGTTTGTTTAATATAGTATTTTTGAGACAACTCTATGTGTAATAATTATGACCGAATATTTTTATTAGTGTGCTCCATTTGACAATGTTTGATAATGTTCGAAATATTTTTTAAAAACAAGTAATGTGAGAATGTTTACATACAGATAATGTAAAAACAATTTTCCTATCAAAAAAAATTATATTTGATTATTTTATTTAATGGCAACAATTTTGCATTAATGAATTATTGATTATTAACTACATTATCCTAGCTAGTCAATAGAAAAAGGTAAAATATTTTAGGTTACATATTTTTCTAGTGTGGAGTAAAGCAATGTGTATTTAAATTATATTTTTTAAAAAAGTTTTAAAACTGCTATGTAATTTGCTATATTGAAACCGAATTGTAGTGAATAAATGAAAAGAAAATTTAAAAAAAAACACAAAGAATTGAACGTTGGCGGGAAATGGGAAAAAATTCACCTTTACTCCCGAATTTGAACTCATGGCCCGGGAGTAAAGGTGGTCAGAACCGCCCCCCGCCAAAATTACCTTTACTCCGGGCCGTGAGTTCAACCCCGGAGTAAAGTGGGCACTTCTACTCCGGCCGCGTTCTCAAGCGGGAGTAAAGACCCTCTATTCCCGGTTTGAGAGGAGCGGGAATAGAGGTCCCTGCTATATATCACGGCGCCGGAGTTCCCCTCCTCCTCGCCCGTCGAGATCTCCCCCGTCGTCGTCGTCGATTCACCGCGCCGCGCCCTCCCCGGCAACGTCGTCTCGCCGTAGCGCCCGCCCGACACCGCTCGCCGCCCGCCATCCTGGCAGTTCTCCTCTGTCCCGGCGCCGCCACTCCAACGACCAGCTCGCGTCCACAGCGTCGTCACCGACACGACCCGCTTCGGCCGGTTGGCCGCGCCCGACCGCCTCCCTCGCCTCCGTCCTCGCCGCCTCGCCGACCCTAAGCTCAGCCGGCCTCCATCCCCCGCCGGCCACGGCGTGCCTCCATCCCCCTCGCCGACCCGACCTCACCACCTCTCCCTCCTCAACGCCGGCCCTTCTCGACGCCCGCCGCCACCTTTCGCCTCCGTCCGCACCGCCCCGGCCGTGCGCCAACCGCGACCGCCTCTCCCATGGCCTTGCGCCCCGCGGCCGCCCCTCTCCCACGGCCGCCCGGCCTCCCGACGCCGCCGCCGCCTCTCCCACGGCCGCCGCCCCCGCCGACCCCCGCCGACCCACAGCGTCACACACCGCCTAAACGGCGCCGCCCGGCCGTCGAAGGTAGAAAAAAAAAGAATTTCCAATAAAATTGAAAATAAAGTGACTTTTCTAATAAAATTTAGAATTGTATGACAATTGTATGAGAATTGTATGAAAATTGATTTGCGACAATGTGAAAACCGTTAGGGTTTCCGGCGACTTGAGATTGTTCGCGAATGTGTGTTAGGGTTTCCGGCGACTTGAGATTGTTAGCGAATGTGTGTTAGGGTTTCGGACGACGAACTAAAATAAAAACTTTTCGGCGAATGCATGTGTTAGGGTTTTTCGATGGCGAACTAAAATGAAAACTTAATTACTTTTTAACGGCTAATGCATGTGTTAGGTTTTCGATGGCGAACTAAATTAAAAACTTAATTTTGCGATGAATGCACGTGTTAGAGTTTCCGACGACGTCATGTTTTTCCGATCTACCTACGAGTTGAGTGTAAAATAAAAATAAAAACTACGATCTACCTACGAATGTGTTAGGGTTCCCGATCGATGTACCTCTATGCAACATCTTCGACGAATGTCAAACTTCTTACATTAGTCTTGGTTTTTGTTTTTCAGGAATAGATGGCCGACCCGAGAGACAACATCAACATGGAAGATGAAGAATTAATGATGAATATTATCCACGGTGGTGGCAATCATCAACTTGACGATGATAATAATAATGTCTTTGCAAGATGCGAGATGGACTCCAATACTTAATGGATTTTGTGGAGAACAACCCGTGCGAGTTATGATGAGGAGGTATATATGTGTTCATTATGTATGAATTAATATATATATATAAATATATATCTATCTATATATAACATTTTCTTATTTGAAATGTCTTCGTATATCAGCCTTCTACATCAACGTTAACTACTGCCAATAGTAAGACTACTCGAGGGCCCATAAAGCCGTTGGAAGGCCGCTATATCATCACAGAGCTCGATCCAGCTAGATGACTAGTGCTAGGAGAACATGCCAAAAGATATACGTACCACTGTGGGCACCTTGTAAGGGAAAGGATCCCGATCACATGTCGTCTATGGAAGAAGAGGAAGAGTGCACCTCATATTAGTTACGTCTCTGATGCTGACAAGAGTATAATCTGGAGAGAGATTACATTGAAATTCACGTTTGAAACAGATAACTATCACGATGTCATCACCCATGATGATTTGGTGGCTAAAGTTTATAATCTGGACTATGCGGTGATGGCCAAAACAATTCGTGTCCTGGAAGAAGGAGTTGTACAATAAATACATCAAGAACAACATGACTCCAAATTGGTTTGTTCCAGCTCCGATTTCCAAGCAGAGGCCATATTGGGAGGAATTTGTGCAGTACAAGACTTCAGAGGAGGCAATGGAAATTTCGAGAAAGAACCAACAAAATGCCAGAAAAATGGAGTACCACCATCGCTTGGGGTCTAGTGGCTACGCAAGTTCCATTCCTAAGTGGAGAAAAACTGAAGCGGACCTTCTCAGCAAAGGGGATCACACCGGAAACACTCAACTGGCCCGAACGCACTAAGCAGTGGCTTTTGGGTCACTACACCACAACCTTTAAACACCGATGGACAGTCTGTTGCTGAAAGGGGTGTACAACAATGGATAGTCCGTTGTTAAATGATTCAGCAACGGACCCTTGCTGTTTGCTGTTGAAGCCGTTGTTATATATATACAGCAACGGACATCATATTCAGCAACGGACAGTTCGACGATCCAACTTTCAGCAACACACAGCCTGTTAGAGCTTTTAGCAACGGAAAGTCCATCCCAATACAAACCTTCAGCAACAGACAGTCCATCGGTCTCAATGAAATAGATAAAAAAAAATATTCCACACATAATTAAAACTGGAATAAACATTCAAAAACTAATATAGCATCGAGTGACATACACAATGGGAACAATAATCATACTCTCATTCATCTATATCAAATGAGAACATAGAGTCAGGTCACTAGCTTAAGGTTGATGCCATGAGGCCAACATATTGTAGCTGAATACAAGATCTAGCTATAGTCATGATGTTGTACAGGAAGCTAACATTGTTTTCCTGCTGACCAAAGCCTTCATCCAAAAGTGATAAAACATTAATCAAGAGGTAGCACTATCATGTTCTAGTCCAAAAACTAAAACTACCAGATTGTAGCCCAAAAGCATTCAGTTCACCATAAGATAGTCCCAACACCCTTCCTGCCAACAGATTTGGCCAAGCTTCTCTGAGATGATCCTGCAGCACCTTGAGAATGTCTCTGAGAAGAACCAGCACCACCCTGAGAAGATCTTGGTTGCTGACTGCATTCCTTCAGCTGTCACAAGTATCATTAGTTAGAAACCAAAGATAGCCACCACAAATAAAAAAAAAAGAGAATAGAATCAAGTGGACATTACTCGATTAAATGGCCAAGCAATCGGCATCGATATAGCATCGCCTAGAGTGTTGATATCAGCATAAGGGCGTGGCAGTAACGTGTCACGTTTGAGGACAATATTCACAATAACTTCACAAAATTTCGTTCCAAGAGCCACACCAGCTAGCTTGTTGTTTGGATTAACTGAAACACAAGTTGCCTTAGCCACTTTTTCATTACTCGACATGGCAAATAAGATGACCTCACTTCCAGCCTGAAGTAGATGGTGCACTTATGAGAAATGGATATAAATCATAGGTTGAGCAGCTATTAAATTATAAGTAAAAAATTTGCATGAAGGGTTGAGAGGATTACAAGTGAATCTTTTGAGAAGCGCTGGCCATAATCTCTTGGTGAAGTTGTAATGTTTATGGCAGGAGAGGCTATAGGGGCTGCAACATGCTGATTGGCCACATCATCAGGTTCTTTGTCATAGTAATTGCCATCATCTGCAAAGTTATCTTCTTCACCTTGATCCTGATCAGCCTCAGCAAGTTGCTCAGATCTTGGGCTCTACACATTGCATAGGGACAACAGATTAGTATATAGCAAAAATTTAGATTTGTATATTAGAACCATGGTGTGAAAAGGCATTTTGAAGGACTTTACCATTTGTTGTCTTGAGTTAGAACCATGGTGTGAGTTTATTTCGAAATTTTGAAATTCTCGAGCAATCCTTTCCTGCTCCCTTTGTTGCATTTCTAAGTTTCGTTGTTGTAGCACTAGATTGTCACTTTCAGCCTTTTGACGTGCCAAAACTTGTATTTGGAGCCTTGTTGATGTGTACGCCTTAAGTCCTGGGGTAGCAATGTCTTGAGGAGTTGGTCCCAGACCCAAACAACGGACTCGCCCCCTTGGCTCCTTTACTCCACAAACAGCAACAAAAATATCACCTTGCTGAATTGTCCTATCCAGCAACTCCGGATGGGCTTCAACAGCATCTTTCAGCTCATTCTAGGATGAACGAATATGCAAGTTTATAAAGCGATGATTAGAGACAACAGAACTCAAGTGTATTTGTTACTGCATGATGACAACAACAATTCATGCTTTCTACAGATTGCAGCAAATTAGTATAGGTTATTACTACTACTACTACAGATTGCAGCAAACTAGTATTGGTTCATTCTTTCAACAAAAACTTACAATTGTTGATGCTGCTGGACCCAAAGGCACTCCATTTCTTCTTGTATGTGCTTTTACATAGACTTCATCTCTTCGAGCAGGGCGCCCAAGTTGCTGTCCCTACAAGTTTTTTATTTGCACAAGTTATAATCTCCCAAAAATGATCCATTCAAATTAGATGACAATCATAAGTTTCAGTACCATTTTATGTGCAACAGAAGCATAGCTCACGCTGCCTGATGTATGAAGAAACTTTATCTTTGCACGATTGCATTTTCCTCTTGCCGCCAGAGCCTATGATAAGAAGTGTTACATCTAAAGGTATTTTTTTAAAAAAAAATAGTCCAGAAGTAACTCAAAAAAAAATAGATTCATATTAGTTGATCCTTACTTGAGACTCTTCAGACCTCCAATATTTGAGAAGAGACTCCAATTGATTATCATCTAATCTATGGCCATGTAAGTTCTTCAGTTCCTCATCAGTCAATGTTTCGTCAAAAATTATTCGCTTAAGATTTGCCTTATACTGCCTCCATTTTGCTCCTGCACTATCCATAACCCAGTCCAAAGCTTTCTCATCTATATCAAATTGACTCTGGAAAGTCAAGAAAAATAAGCCAATCACTCTAGGGATGCGATCATAAGTTTGCAAAAGAATAGAGCACATGTACTGTAACTAAATAAATATATTGTACTATGGAAAGCTACAGAAAAGCATGTAACGCAGAAACTAGATGGCAAAGCATAATCTGGACCGGTAATTAATCTGGATAGTACCTGTACGTCCTTCCAAAGTTTCATCTTAAGTTCAACATCCACAAGCCTCCAATCAGAATATCCAACTGGCAACATTTTCCGTGCTTGAACTCCAATAACACTAGACAGCTTCCTATAATTTTCTCCAATAGGCTGCCCTTTGTCATTTCGTTCTATTTTAATTTTTGGAATGCTGCCAGGTTCTATTAATAGTATGCCCTCCATTCTAGAGTGTCTCCTTCCTCCTTTCCTCTTCTTTTTTGTACTACCATGCATATCTTCAACTGTAAGGTCCATTAGTAATTAATTACGTACAAGACCACATGTAGGGTAATTTACAATACATGCTATGAACATCACCTTCGTTGTCACTTAAGAAGTCTCCGGTTGTTTCACAGTCATCAATGTCCTCATTTGCAATTGCATCCTCAGCACTTGTTCTTTCTAGCCTTGGCCGCAAATTATGATTGTTAGCTGCTGGTTCCCTTGGCCCCTGAGTTTTCTGCAAAATTAGCATGTGATTGTGAATTAATCATCTACAAGTCTATAAGTACCATTGTACCATGAAAATTCATTGCAGTTTATTTCAGGAAGATTAGGCGATTAGGCTGACCTTTATTCTTTTTCTAGGTTGAACTGGCTGCTGTAAGGCCTTGGCACATTGTACTACTCTCAGTTCATCGAGCTTCTTTTGGTTCCTTGCACATTGTGCCATTTTCTGCAGCTCATACGGAGTGATATAGGTTCCCCTATTGTTTCCTCTTGCGCTTGACATTTTTACTCCTGAAAAGGAACAAAACATGTTAACCAAATATGATTATGCAACTATTTTGCTACAAAAGAAAAAAGATAAACATGGCAGCCACATATCAGAATGAACTATAAGAAACTTTCAGATCTGTCATATTAAGCATGCATTCAATATCAGAATGAAAACTATAAGAAACTTTCAGATCTGTCAGAGAGCAAAAGGCAATAAAGAATAAAGATCCCTAGACAATGTGCAGTCTTAGATAAAATCATATACGCAGTTTATGCCTTGTAAGCACACAACACGGAAGAGGGAGAGAAAGGGTGAAGAAGATGAGCACCTGACAGGCTCCTCCAGCAGATCGAGATGTGGCAGGGAGTCGCAGCCGGCCTGGGGCTCCTCCAGCACCTGACAATGGCCTAGGGTTGCAGCCGGGCAGGGGCTCCTCCAGCACTTGGCGGGCGGCCGGGCGGGGCGGGCAGGCGGCGGTGCTGGGAGGTGGGGAGGCCGGGCGGTGGCGGGGCGCTGTGGAGGCGAAGCGATGGCGGCGGGCGCGGGGCGGGGCGCTGTGGAGGCGAAGCGATGGCGGCAGCGGCGGCGCCAGAGGGCGGGGAGGCCGGGCGGCGGACTGGCGCCAAGCAGGTGGTGGCGGCTCGGTGGAAACGCACTCGACGGAGAGGGAAACACAATGTCCACACGCTGTCCACACACGCTGGGGGCAGTGTATTGGACTAGGGTTTCGCTATTTTTGGGCCAAAATTTTCGCGGGGTGGGCCAAAAACATCGCGCCACTGGAAGTTTTATTCAGCAACGGACGGTCCAACTCAATAATTGAGATATAGCTACGGACCATCCAATGTAAAATTAAAATATTTATTGCAACGGACAGTCCATCGACGTATCCATTTTTAGCAACGGATGATCCGAGGTACATGTTTAGCAACGGAACTTCCAATGTTATTTTTATTCTTTAGCAACAGACATCTGATGCTGACTTAGTATTGTGGTGTAGTGTCATGGGGGACAATTGTGCCTAGAGACCCGGCGAGGTAATTCATGGCCAAAAAACTTCGAGGAGGCAACAAAAAGATTGATGGAAATTCTTCAAGCCAAAGCTACCGGGCTTGTTCAGCCCAATAGAGAGAGAGATGAACTTTCATATGCCATTGGAACCGCTGAGCACACTGGTCGAACAAGAGGCAAAGGGGCCGTTCCGTGGAAGTTTAGTTTCCCAGATGACATCGGTACCTATAGAACCCACTAGAGAAGGAAGGACCTTGAGTTAGAGCACATGCGCATGTTGCAGCAATATGCCGTTAACGCGTTGAAGCAAAAAAGAAGAAATGGAAGCAAAAATGCAAGAAGAAATCAAAAGGCAAGTCCAGCTACAATTGAGTCTTATTTGCTTCCTATTGCACCAGCCGCAACTCCGGGTAGCCACTCGATCAAGTGAGAAGCGGTTGTGCTTCCACAGCAGCCCAAGTCTTGGTGACACGGACCTGCGCTTCCTCGTGGATGACATCATCGAAAAGTTGACACCATGCGAAGCTGCACATCCCAAAGGAGGCCGGCAATACGCTGAAGGTGGCCATTGCCGTTGTTAGTCCGATTGACCGTACCAAGACACCAAGACTCCACGGCACACTAATACCACCGGGATATCTTTGCCGTCTCGGTGGATAAATTGGTTGAAGGTTACGCCGACGTGGATCTTGACGTTCGGTGGTGACGGGGATACGAACTAGGAGACGTTGAGAAGCAATTCATTGCATGGCGAACGATACATTGTTATTCTGGGATGCCGATGCCGCAGCCGCCTCTCGAAAGTTACCGCAACCCTTTGGAAAGGACGGCTCCCCGAGGGAGGATCCTATTAGTCCCGGGCGGTGGTTACGATGGGGGTAGAAGACACGGACGACATCCGCAAAGATCTCCAAAGGTCACCACGCCTCCACCACCACCACCTCCGGGGCCCCACCGGCACAGGCAAGGTGCGATCACCGCCTCCAACGAGGTCTCCCGTGACAAAGGCAACTAAGAAGATAACCTCAAAGACGGCGAGTCTTCGCCCCACAGCGAAGAAAAATATTGACCAGAAACCAAGGCCCATTCCCAAGAAATTGCTGGTCAAATGAGTAAGGAGCAATTGGATGCGAAGTCAAAGAAATAAACAAAAAAATTCTTCTCATCGGTGCAGTTCGAAGAAGGCGGTACAGAGGCGGCAATGAAGTCGCCAAGCCCTTCTTCCTAGCTCCAAAAGTGCTAAGACGTAAAATAGAAGCCAAGAAAAAGAAAGATATGATGTCGGACAAGCCCTCGCCACTTTCGGACTTTGACCGCACTCTATTCAAGGAAATTGACCCGAAGAGAAGGAAGAAGAGTCAAAGTGTTCCACAACTTGAGATCAAACGTCACGACCACTTTCCAATGAAGTGTTCGATCAATACGGTTCAAACACACAAGTACCTAAAGTTTCTGGCCGGTGCTTCGGTTAATACCGGTGAGCTTTTTTAAATTACTATATTCAGAGTGGTGTCGGCATGAGCAGAGTGATCTTTGAAACTTCAAAGGTAGATGATGACAAATATAGAAAATTTTGATTGGGCTAGAGTCTATGGGATCCTGAGAGATGTGCTAGCCTGGGTACTCAAATGTATGAGCTAAACAGAAGTACCTAGAGGCGTGTGAAAAAAGGACAAGACAAATTCGAGTGTCGACTAAGAAACCAATGGGGAACGGGCGATGACGTGATGTGGGTTGATTTTTGTGAATTGCACCAACTATTCCACCAGGACCTCCCTCGACAAAAAGCATCCTCAAGATCTATTGTTTGTAAGTGATTCTTTCTCTCGTTTACTAATACGTCAATATGTCCCGATTATATATGTATGTGTCTAATACCATACTCTTTCTCACCATATATGTAGATATTGGATTCAACATTTCGAATCAGGGGCGTACTAATATTGGATTCATTGATCCTTATATCGTGCACAAAAACCCGGGAACAATATATGGTTTGAAAGCGCATACGTAGAAAAATATAAAGATGTTCCTCGAAGTTACACCGCACCGACAAGAGGGTAGTAATGTTCCCCTACGGATTCAAGTGAGTGTTCCTAACATTGACGATCATGTGCTTCATAATAATCTTTCTTTCTAGCTAGGTCAACCGTTTACACATGCAAAGTGGACTTTGGATATTTTGTTTCACATCGAGCAACAAAAAAGTCATCTCACGATCTTTGACTCGTTGAGATGGCCCCCGAGAGTGGTGGTACGAAGATATGATCGATATAATTCGGGGGGGTAATTGCGTAAAACCTCGTCAATTATATATATACTCAAGAATTTCCTTCCCTTTGCTTATGCTGCGTTAATTAATAGTCGAAGTTTTTTGTTCTATTGTGCGGGGGGTTTGGGCAGAGATAATTCATGAACATAATATGACCGATCGCAAACCGCAAATCGGATGTACAACTATTAGTACTATATATATGGTTACATTAATTCAAGTCCCTATATTGCTTCATATATATGACGAATGACTCTTTTTTTATCTTAAAGTGGGGTCTACAACAACCCGGGGATCGGTCAATGTGGATTATATTGTTGCGAGAATATCGGGATAAATTCCACAAATTGCACCGAGCATGAAAGGGTACGTATGTACATCAAAGTCTGTTGTTATTTAACTCGAATTTTTTTTTTTTTTTTTTTTTTTTTGTTCCAAAGACATTATAACACAGATTTCACATATATATAGCGCAATAATCCACAATAACACCTATATTACATAAAATCCAACAAGTCACGAAGTTCACAAGTTTATCAACCATGTGTTCAACCATCACAATGACTTCACGAAGTTCAAGTTCACAAGTTTATCACCTAAATCATCACAACTTCAGCACCAACGGCCCGGCCGTCTTTGTTGCTTCGCACCTCGGTCCCCAAGCGTTCGTTCGGAGATGGGTTCGAGGCATGAGATTGATCCGCAGACGTAGGCAAAGATATTGCATTTGTGAGACAAAATTAAAGGTAGATTCTATTGACTTGAAAAAAAAAAAGCAAGATAAATTGTTAGAAATTTCGGCAAAGACCTCCCCCGCACGGAGGGGTTTCCAAAACCTCGCAACAAAATAACGGCTCGATGGCCGACAACCACATGTCCACGTGCACATCTCATGGTGCATTCAAAACTCCAGATCATTTCCATTCACATTCATATATGCATATTTGGAGTTAAGGTAGACAAGCTCACAGAGAGCCTCCGGCCCGGTGGAGGGAAGATTGACGGTTGACCATAGACGGGTGGTTGAGGGAAGACTGCGGTGGAGCGAAGACGATCGGCGGCGCTCTTCACCAATCTTGCCCCCAACACGCGCGAGATACCCTAGGAGAGCTTCCATGCTCTTTCTCGTGCCGCCACCCGACCCCTCTGCCGCCTCGAGCCCTTAACCGCTCCTCTCCTCGCCCTCCTCCCCGTCGCCTCCTCTCTTCCCTGTATTTGGGCCTATTTCAACACAAAGTTAGAACACAGAGAAACAAGATGTAAAGATAAATGAACCTTGAAAAAAAAAATAAATTACCTCGAAGTCCGGAGACCGTAGCCCGGTAAGTGGTTGGCCGCCGCGTATCACCGGCCCCCGAGCGCCCCTGAGCTCGATAGGGTCTTTGTTTGGGCGGGTTGATAACACTATCACCCAACTAGTACCGCCCGTGCTTCTTGCCTACTCCGCGATCATGGCGATGACCCCTCAATGTTGTGGCCGCGGGGATCGAAGCTTTCTCCATAGACCTCCTCGCCACTTCGGTGTACCTAGTGAGCCGGCCGAGGCGGTCGGGTTGGTGTAGACATCGGGGGCGCAGCCTCGGGGTTGTAGACGACCCGCGGGGATCCGACGCCTTGCCCATGTGGGAGCAAGCAAAGGCCTCGGCGTGCTCGGTGGCACGCCATGTGTCTCGCTCCCGTGTGAAAAAAAAAAAGTAGGATGGTTAGAAAGTATTCGAGTTGCGCATCGAGAAAATAAGAATTGGATAAGACTTACATATCTAAGCGAGTAGGCCAAGAGATTAAGGTTGCCTTGATGGTGTGGTACACTGGCATCATGGCACGCCGTTCCCGGTGGTCGTTGTGGATCTTCTCAAAATCTCTATCGACCCACTTGTTCACCATCGCCTCGGGGACCGCCTATGAGCCAAGCACCACTCCGGAATCACCTACGGGACACCAAGTATAAAACATATTAGAATATCACATTAAGCATAATTAAACTTAGTATGACCATTCAATATTTACCAAAGATGTATTGTTCTCTCGGTCGATTCAACGTTTTCCATTCCTCCCTATTGAGCCTCCTTTTAAGGATTGTCCCGTAGTATGTCCCGACGGCCCGGCCGCGTGCCTCGCACCACACATGTACGTCACAAGTTTGAAATAGGCGTGAGCGACCACTTCATCCGCCGAGTTTCGCATCCCTCCTCGATCTTGAAGTAATCCCGCACATAGAAGCAATGTATTCAGTCATTATTTCAAACATGTGAAATTGAAGCGATGTATTTGTACTCTACAAGGCGACATAGACTTACCCGCAGCTCTTTGATCACACGCCTCTGCCTTTGTTTTGGTATTTTCTCGCCACTCGTATCAAAGTTATCTTCAAAGTCCACGTCTTTGGTGGAACGACGTGACAGCTCCTCTTCTCCCCGCAACGGTAACCGCCACGGTAGTGCTTCGACCAAAAAGACCAAGAATGCCATTGGGAAGGCGGCCTTTAACCGAAGTTCACGGTAACAACAAAAGACCTGCCCAAATGATCAAGAATAATTATTAGTTCCTATTATAATTTTCAACTTTGAAAAATAAGAAAGTAGTGCTAAAATGTAAAGTAAATTACTTTGGAGGTACCAGTCTTATGGTCGGTTTTCGGTGCTCGGGGAGGTATTCGATCCGGGAGTCCGGAGGGGCCTCGCAAGTAGACAGACCTCCCCCAAAGAGGAAGAGGAACCCCCTCCCGCATGCGTGGCTACCCCCTTCCCCCATCCCTCCTCCTCCTCCTCCACCTCCCTCTGCGTGCTCCACGTGCCGCGACGCCGAGAGGTCCACGCCCCTCCGCCTCCACCTCCTCCTCCTCCTCCTCCCTCCTCCGGTGGTGGCGTTGGTGGTCGGGGTGCACGCGGCCCGCCCCTTGCCCCTACCCCCGTGGCGGTGGTGGTGGCCGTGGACGCTTCCCCTTCCTCTTGCCCTTGCCCTAGCTCGGTAATCTTTCGAATTTACCTAATTTCTTGGACATTTTCTTGAGGACATTTGTTCGAGGCATCTTTTCGAATCACCCGCAATTAGATGTAGATAATTAGTAAAAATGCAAAATTAAATACAACATAATTATTAAGAGATGAAAAAATAAACAGAACATAATTATTAAAAGATGCATAGTATTACATGTATTAGAAATAATCCTCATCTTTGTCATGATTTCGCACTGTCGGATCATAATCCTCATGATCAATATCATCCATGTCAACGTCTTCCAACATATGAAGATTGGCAGGATCCATGGGAGGAGGAACGACGTCAACACTCTCATTGTCCTTAAGTAATTTATCAAGTAATCGCAAGTCCTTCGCGATCTCGAACCTCCTCATCCTCCTCATCATCAACAACACTTTCATTGTCTACTTCCATTTCGTTGGGCCGGTTATTTCTATCACAAATTTACCTTGTAGCCCTTCTTCTTGCAAGAACTCTCCCTCATATATGTTTGCATTAAAATGGTAATCGTCTTTGTTTGGGACAGTAGTCTACCGTGTGGCAATACCTTCTCGCACAACATCCCAACCCTTAAGCCGCTCGTCTTCCTAGCAACACCATGGGAGATAATAAACTTGTGTGGCATGTTGAGCCACAATGTAGACATCATCTCCGGCCATCTGGGAATCTTGTCGAATCTCAACAATCCCAAGTTTATCGTCCAATTTCGTTATTTCGGGATCAAACCAATGGCACTTAAACACGACAGGGAGCAAGCCGTTTTAGTACCGGAGAAATGGAGTTCGTATATTTCTTCAATTCTTCCATAATAACATAATAACCTTTAGTGCTACTTCCATCATCACCTTTAGTGAAAACTCCGGTATTTGTGGTTTTTCGGTTTGGTCGATTCGCTCATGGCTCGTTGTGTGGAAGCGATATCCATTCACGTCATAACCGGTAAATGACCTAACCCTAGTGGAACAGCCATAGGCAACCTGTATGAGCTCGGGGTGCATACCCGGATCGGACAGTGCCTGCAAGCTCAAGCATGATATATGAAATGAGACGGTTTGTTAGCATATGAAACGAGACGTTCATTAGCATAAATTGGACAAGACTGGCGTTTGAACCAACAAATAAAATCGGGTTTTCCATTGCCGGCACCTCGTCTAAGCGGGGTGTCTAATTCATGCTATAGAGGCTCCCTTCGTTGATGTTTTAAAGCGCCGTTGAAATTTCCTATACCAACGAGAGACAAAAGGGTTGGATGCAGAATATTAACTCTCGGAAGACAAGTCGTTTCTCTCGCTTGGAGTTGTGACTTCATGTATGTAAGGCAAAGACTTCGTCAAGGTTGAAAAGTATATAATTCACGATACTGCGCCACTCTGTAGGTGTCAAGGTCTTTATTTTCGAACCACTTGCACGTCCTAGTTCTCCTTGGAAAAGGCTGAGGGTTGATTCATTTTCATTAGCATTGTAACGAGGGGGTGGATAATGCGAGCTAGGAAGGTTGTCACCATAGTATTTTGATGTGAAGTCTGACACCTCCTGCTGAACCTTTGCTTCTGCGATGGAACCCTCAATCTTACACTTATTTTTATAGTCAGACCGAACATGCTTCAGAACTCTCTCAATAGCATAGCACCAACGAAACTGTGTAAGGCCAACCATCCGTGCCTCATATGGAAGGTGCAAAATCAAATGCACCATCGGAACGAAGAAGCCCGGTGGAAATATCTTCTCCAACTTACGAGACCAACACAAGTGCCATTTTTTCCATTTCTTCAAGTGTGGTCCGAGATAACTCTTTAGCACAAAGTCTGTAGAAAGAAATTGCTCAACTCTGCCATCACATGCCGGACATGATCGGGGACATAGCCTCGAAGCATCACTGGAAGAAGCCGCTCCATCCATATGTGGTAGTCATGACTCTTGAGCCCATTGATTCGCATAGTAGATAAGTTCACTCCCCTCCTCAGATTTGCTGCATACCCATCAGGGAACATTAACTTTTGAAACCATTACAGTACTTCCCTCCTTTGGGGCCTGCTCAACACGTAATCAGCCTTAGGTTTTTCCATATCTTGCCATTGCTAGGAAGCTTCATCTCTTGCTTGCTTGGTCTGTCACACAACTCGCCGGATCAATTCTAGCCTTAACGTTGTCCTTTGACTTGCTAGTTTCCATGAATGTTCAAAGAAAATACTCGGCGATGTTCTTTTCAGTATGCATTAAATCAAGGTTATGTGGAAGAAGAAGGTCATCGTGATAGGGGAGCCTCTCTAAGCCTGACTTGTGAGTCCATGCATGATCCTCGCCATAACCCACAAAGACACCTTTTTCATCACCACAAGAGAATCCACTTGAGCATGTACCTCGGCGGTTGTCATCATCTCCGACGGAGGGTCCGTAACCGAGACCTTTCAGTAAAGTTCTTCTTGTCTAGCCTGAATGCATGGTCAAGAGGGAGGAACTGTCGATGCTTGTCAAACGAGAATACTTGCCACCCTTCTTCAACCGGTGAACCTCGAGCCGCCTTGCATAATTGGGCAACGGAACTTGCCATGAACACACCCACCCAATGAATATCCCATACGCCAAGAAATCATGCGGGAGTAGTGGTACCACACGCACATCCACGAAATTTCTCTTCAAAGCTCTGGTCGTACGTCCAAAGCCCTTCATTCCAAGCTTTGATCAATTCATCAATCATAGGCTCTAAGAACACACCCATTTTATTTCTGGGTGGCGGGAATTATCAAAGACAAGAGGATGTTCTTACATTTGAAAGCGAGGGGGGGAGATTGAGCGGGATAACAAATACAGGCCAACAAGTCTATGGGGCAGCCATCATTCCATAAGGATTGAACCCATTCATTTGCCCGGCGCAACACGCACATTACGAGCCTCCATAGCTTTGTCGGGATGAATATTGTCAAAATGGGTCCATGCTTCGCATCGGATGGGTGTACTATCTTATCCGGATTGTAGCGATGCCCATCTTTGTGCCATGTCATCTGTTTCGCAGACTCCTCGGTCATGTACATCCATTGTAACCTCGATGCAGCGAAGGTACCGTAGGATTTTTCACGGGGATGTTAAGTCGCCTCTTGTGACCATCACCGAGTCTACCTCTATGAACCTTGAGGATTTACACTTTGGACAAAGGCGTAGCATCTTTGTAGTCTTTCCTAAATAAGACGCACCCGTTCTCACAAGCATGTATCCGCTCGTATGGCATCTTAAGTACCTTGAGGACTTTCTACGACTTCGTACATGTTCTTTGGCAAGTCGTGACCTCGCGGAAGCAAGCCCCCAAAGACCGGTCAACATGTCATCAAAGCCGCCTCGACTCATCTTGCACCGGGCCTTCAAGTCCATAAGGCGTGAAATGGCATCTAGTCGAGACCTCCACATAGTCGTGAAGGGGTTTTCGTGTCGCCTCCAACATGGCATAATAGGCCTTTGCGGTTTCTTCCGGCTCCTCCTCCCCTCATCCCCATGTCCTTCACCAAAGTTTCTCGCATGAAAGTCATCTATCATGTCTCCTACCCCGCATCGAAGCAAGATCATCGATGCGTTGCCTCACCACCTCGTCTCTCTCATACGCCAGTTTCACCTTGGAAGATCCACCACTTATATTCCTCCATCCATCCATACATGGGAAGATGTTTAGACATGTCATCCTTACTTTGCCTTTTTTTATTCCCACATTTCTTGCATGGACACCAAACCTTACTCGCACCTCGAGCATTCTCAAAAGCTTTGTCCACGAAAAGCTTTGCTCTTCCTAATCCATTCAGGTCATAATCTCCAAAACTCCTCTAGCCATTGTATATCCACGCACGGTCATCCATTCTCTATCATATGCGCGAGAATATAAGAATGCGATCCATCTACACAAGGATCCTACCATCTAATAGGTGAAGATAGGTCCTAATCCCACCAGAGGATATGTAGATGAGGTCGGTTCCATGCTCCACTCTATACGAGAGAGAATTTTGGCGACACCTCCCATTTGTTCTCCAAATACACGTCCTCCCGAGAGGGAGATTGTGTATTCGAAGAACAACAGGGAGATCTTTGCCAAAACTCGAATCGACAGAGTGGAGCATGTAATCGACCTCATCTACGCATCCTCGAGCTGTCAAAAACGTGGACAATTCGAAAGCAGATACGGTTATAGGTATGCGGGGATCGCGCATACTTCCAACCGTATCTCTTTCGAATGGAAGACGCCTAACTGAGCTGCGCGATCTAGCTACGACCATGATATGGAAAGAGGGGTTATACCTAGGGTCGCGGTGGAGTCAGCCTAGCCGGCGAGGAAGAAGATCAGGGCCGCCAAGGCATTCCGGCTTGGCAAGGCACTCAACTCCGCTCCGAAGGGCTCCTCTCTGCATAAAAAGAAACACACGGGCTCAGTTGAAAATTTTGACAGAACCTCCCCTACACGGGGATGTTTCCAATACCTGCAAACAAAACATACGGCACGGTGGCCGACAATCACATTCACATCAAGGGCACGATGGCCGACAACCCGCAAAGGCGAAGACGGCAACGGCGGGCGGACGGACGGCGGTGGGCGGTCCTCCTCCCCTCTCCTCCGCCGCGAGCAGCGCGGGATCTTGAGTCACAAGGCGTCTGTTAGCCAGCGGCGTCGGGCGACAGCGTCGGGCGGCGGCATCGGAACGCAGGGCGATGGCGTCGGGGCCCCCCTTCCCCTACCCTTCCTCCTCCCCGACTCCTCCTCCCCTCCTCTCGGCCTCCTCCTCCACCTCCCCTCCCCCTCCCCACCTTCTTCCTCCTCCCCTTCCTCCCTCCTCCCCTTCGGTGGCGATGAAGAGAAGGGCGGCGTCGGGCACGGGAGGGGGCGGCGGCGCCCCGGGCGGGGAGGGGCCGCCCGGACGGCGTCGGGCGGGGAGGAGGGGCATGGGCGGGCCAGACCTCGGCGCGGCCGGGCGTGTCGGTGCCGGGGCGCGCGTCGGGAGGCCGGCCAACGGGCGCGGGCCGGGCGCGTGGGGCCGGGCGCCACAACGGGAGGAGCGGCCGGGCGGCGGGCGGGGCGTCGGGTGGCGGCGGCGTGCGTGTGTGGAGTGTGTGCGTGTGTGTGGAGTGTGAGCTGCGGTCGCCGGCTCTTTTTAAAAAGCATATCTCGGGCCTTTCCCATGAGCCGCCCGACCGGCTCACGGGAAAGAACCACTCGAAAGCGAGGGATTAGCGTTCATGATTTCATATGAAGATGTTCTAGATTTGGTTTTATTTTTATATGCAAGGCATTACTTTGTGTTGAGTAAGAGGAATATAAATTTTCTACTAAATTGTTTCAAAAATTTCAAGCACTTGTAGTTCAAATTTGGCCTCATGTCAAAAATTGCCATAAAAAGAATAATTACCTAAATATGCTAAATAAAGTCAATAATTCACCAAAATTTAACATGGAGTGCCATATGATGTGTAGGAAGTGTAGAAAAAGTTTGGAGCCCAAAACCAAAAAAAAAAAAGATGGGGCCTTTCCGTGAGCCGGAACCCGACTCACGGGAAAGGGGTCCCTTTGCCGTAGGTCCGACGACCGCCACGCGGGAAAGCCTACTCACGGGAAATCCTTTCCCGTGAGCTAGATGGAGAACGGACGGGGAAAGGGGGACGGAGCGGGGGCGGCCCACGGGGGGTCCCCTTTCCCATGAGCCCGGCCTCACGGGAAAGGAGGTGTGGCCTTTCCCGTGGAGGCCCTCACGGGAAAGGTTATTTCCGTGTGTTTATCCTTCCCATGAGCTTTTTTTGCTTGCTCACGGGGAAAGGGGCACCTTTCCCGTGAGCGCCGACGGGAAAACTTTCCCCACGGGAAAGGCAATGATTCCGTAGTGATCGGCTATTTCGTTAACAAAGAGCCGATGCATGCCCTAAAATTTATTGAGTTTCAATTCTTCTAGCAACATGCAACATATACATTCATATACATCGACTATAAATTCACAACGTGACATGCCGATGCGTGATAATAAGAATTCATCAAAATTTTCTCAATTAGAAATTGCTGAACTGAGAGCCGATGTGTCGGAATTTGTAAGAATGCTTAGAAAGCATAATGAAGATTTCTTTCATAAGATGCACGCTCTCTTTGAATCGGATAAGCCAACTCCGAAGTCGGGCTAAGCCGATTGTTACCATCTATGAACCAGCTAGGCCAACCGTCTCTAGCACATGTCTTGAATCGCCAAGCCGCTTTCTCGGCCGGCTAAGCCGATTGCCTGGCAATCAGTCCGAATTAGTCTCTTCGGGCGCCCAAAACCGATAAGACCAGTTCAGAGAAGATGCGCATTCTTTACCCCCTGCAGCAAGGCGCTTTCCATGGCTGAAGTTTTTGAAAGAAAATAATCCAGCCATCTTAATTCGACCAGAGCAAGCCGATTCCACTATTGGAAAAAATATGATAATCGGCGATCCTAGAGAGCCTAAGAAGAGAAAGCAAATCTCGGATCGGGAGGTGGTGCTAGAAAAGTCCAATGATAGTCGGGAGAGCCTCAAGATCACTATCAAGTCTTCTGGACTTGGGGGCAAGCCAAAACTCCCATAGACAAGCGGAAATCATCCACTAACACTATTGTGCAAAAAGAATGATTAGGCCGACTGCAACAGTAAGCCAGACTGATTTTAATGTGGATGGTCAGAAAAATCAGCCAGACCGATTTCTCAAGTCGGCCAAGCTATTTATAAACAAAAATTACTGTACACATATAAAGATGGAGTATTGGTTTTCGCCCATTAATGCGCCAAAATCCTCACCAGAGGAGGATGTGTGCTGGTGTAATCCATAATGAGCAGTGGTGCTTACCTCATAGCCGATTGAGCTACGCCAATCGTGCTCCAATAAGAAAGGCCCGATTAAAACCGGTTTTACGTAAACTTGCTAATCAGGTCCAACAAAAGGGTAAGGCATCGATGAAGCAGACATATGTGTTGAGGAACAAGGAAGGTCTAATAAACTCCACAAGGAAGGCCGATGAGCAAATAGCCATCAAAGTCAACTCTGCAGGTGCTCCAATCAAAGAATGTAAAGGACCGATTGTCAACGATAATCTGGACCAAGCTGATGTGGAGGAGATATCAAAAGGTGTTGATGATCAAGAACACCAGACAACCACAACGGTTTCTAAGAACTTCCAACCTACATGGTGCCCTTCAGGCATGTCCAAGACACAAAAGCGCAAACTTCAGCGAGCTCGTTGCATGAAGCTTAAGCAAGAAAATTTAGATTCATGTGTAGGGGCAAGAGAAGAAAAGCTAGTTTTTGCAGGTAGCGTGCCATCTGTTGCTGAAGAGAAATTAATGTTGGCTGCTAACAAGAGCATGAGTTCGGCTAGTGCTGCTGAACGTCCAACCATGCATGGGGAGCAGCGCAGCATGTCGGACATTCTTATCAAAGAAAGGTCTGCTGCTGTTGGAGGAGAATTTGAAAAGGAATCACTTAGCTGTATGGATAAAGTTGCCGATTCACCTCAATATCCAAGCATGGAGATACATACATTGCGATGCCCAGATTATAATAGTGCGAGTTCCAATTCAACTTTGCATTGTTCGGATGTTAGCTCAAGCAAAATAAACAAAATAGATGTGACCGAATTAAATAATTCGGACATATCTAAAATCAAAGAGAATATCGCTAATGTGGATTGCTTGCAAAAGCCTCCAGAGGATGGCAACGAAAAATTGCATCAGGCCTTGGGAGGTGTATTAGAGCTGAACCAACATCGGCGCCATTTCAACAACATCGACCATCTATGCATATGCAGTGGGAGTATCCTTTTTGGTATGTCTTATTATTCAGCATGGAATTATTATGGTTCATGGATGTCACCTGCGCCTATGCATTATCGTCACTTTTATCATGATTGACTGCTCCAACTTCTATTGACCGATTTAATCCAAAGAATCGGTCTCTGAAGAGAACCATGTTCAATACAATTTTTATCGAATCGATTTGATCCAAGGAATCGGGTCTAGGCAGAGAGAGGAGGAGGCAGGAAAGTAAAGCAAGTTTATCGCGTGAAGTATGATGGCGAAAAAGAGAAAAAATTCAGATCTGAATGTCACCATTGAAAAGCCGATTACATTGCTGAAAAATCCGCTATTAATGGCAAAGAAGTGAAAAACCATCTATTGATATTGTAGGTGCCAAATTTGAACAGAAGAAGGTGAAAGTGCCTACACTCAAGAAAAGAGTTGCCGCTATCCAAAAGCAGAAATGAAATCGAGATGTTCAATCGGTTTACCATAGCGCCAAGAAAGAAGTTACAAAAGTTTAGTGCGGAGAAGCTAAAAAAGAAAAGGGCTTAATGTGGGTCCCTAAGAAAAATATTGATGCTTACAAGGATGTTCGCCAAGCAACTGGTGTGACAAAGACAAAGAGACGAAGAAGATTCAAAAATATATTCCAAGTTGGAAGTTTGCACCGCATCATCAAAATCATTGGTCATGGCATCATCCATATTCTCTGCCTATGCCTATGCAGAATTTGTCTCATGGTATGTATGGTTGTCCCTCATCTTCTTATCTTGATCCCTGGTGTGGATTTTTATATGATAGAGGGTTGCCCAATTATTATGCTCGTCAATGATCAAGAGCCGAAATATTTTATTTCGGCTATGCATACCCATGTGGATGAATTCATATGGCCGATATTTTATTATCGCCCTTAGCACAAAAATAGCCGATGCGGCTGGCAAACATCGTGCTATGAAATACCCTCTGTAAAATGTACTTCTATGGCTTTAAGGCCCGGGGGGCATGATACGTGTGAAGATAAAATTAGCCGATTATTTATGCATCTTTAATCATGGCCTTTTCTTCGAATTTGGCCGATTAAATATGTTAATCGTGCTTTCTAGTTATTCACATAAATCGGCTGATAAGCTACATACATACATGCGTGCATCGGCTGATAGTTACACATACATCTGAATGTATGAATTGGCTCATAGCAACGTGCATGTGTCTCAAGGATTTTCAGGATGATTTGATCTTCGGTTTAGCTTCCAGGGGATATATATATATGCATGCATGTACCTGGGCAACATATACACATTGGCTATAAGATGAGGATTAATTAAAAAAGAGATGGACATCGTTGGCTTGGTTGATTGGTCAACGTACATGCCAGGCCGGCATGCTTGTTGTACTACCATGCGCCCTGCACCTTCCCTGGGTTACTTCTGTGCAATTAGCTCTAGTTGGTATATTGGGTTGCTTGTTTTCTTGATGGCCACGATCAAGCTTGCTGGATGACCGGCTGCTGCAGCGCCTCCTTGGCCGAACAGCTTAATCGGCGAGCGAAGCAGCTAAGCCAGGCAACCCATGTGCTGTGCACTTTCTGCTGGATCGGCCTTGCAGATTGACCAATCGGCTTGGCCGCTCATGTTGCTTGCCTACAGGTGCTGCTGCTATATTGATTCATTGCTCAATCGGCTTAGCTGATCTTCAGAACGGCAAAGCCGGTTGCATGCATGCGCCATAGTCCAATCGGCCTGGCTGGTTTGAGACCGGCCAAGCCGATTTATCAATGCCTAGAATGTTGTGGCTTGCTGAGCAGGCCGCCAAGCCAAGTTCAATCCGCTAGGTCAGGCACGCGGCGCCGGCGCCAGGCGTTCAGGCAGTCGAGCTGGCACTGGACCGGCTAAATCGATCAGAGCAGCGAGGCTAGCCTCGAGGCGGCCATGCCGCTTCCAACAGGCAGTCAGGACAACTCAGGGCGATTTCCAAATTCCGCCGACACCTGGGTGGCCACCAATCGGCTAAGCCGATTGTTCAACTCGTTCAGCCGATTTTCTACTGTGTGGTCAAGCATTTTATCCACGAAATTTCAAATCGGTCTAAAATTATTTCTAACAATTTTAGTGCCGATTTAGAAGATTGAGTGCTCCTTTATTGAACTTTTGCAGGATCCAAGCTCTACGGCTTACAAGAAGTGTTCGGGCGGGTGTTTCGAAATGGATAAGCTTTATCGGAGAACCGCCAAAAATTTGTTATTAAAAATATTGAGGTCCGGATCAAGCAAGATGGTTATGGGAGGATTCTACGGGTTTTGAGGTTTAAGTTCGCTCCCAATGATGGCCGATACATGTATCGATCTTAGACACTAGATAGCCGATGAGTTGGGTATCGTTGCTATTTAGTGTTTTGATTGTGCCTATATGAGAAATTGTTGAAAAGAATGAGGATGATATGAGGGACAAGTCCATGACAGCAAACAACAAGCATTGGTGAATTCTTTATACAAGACAGCAATAAAATGATAATCGTGGTTGAGAAGTGTTTTCAGGTTCATGCATCATTCACCTAAACACAGGGGGGCATATGTTGACACTCAAAATTATCCAAGTGCCGGTGGTCAGTTGAATTGTCAGAGTTTGCATAGACGGAGAAGGAAAGGAGGCTTAGCCGATTATCTACCTGGCCAGGCCGGTTCCCTTTGTTGCCGTATGGTCTACAGACACTCAAGACCGGATGGCCTTCTTGCTGCAGGTTGCTGCACGTACATGTGTCCCTGCCGGCCTTTGCTTGGTTTGCACTGCTGCTAGCAAGCTGTACTGTTCCCTATTGCCTGAACAAGCAAGCTGCAGGATCGATCAAGTCATTTATTAATTGGATGCTTTGCACGCCTAGCTGAATTGCAAGGCTGCTGACCCTCTGTCATCTACTGTTGCTGGTTAGCATATCCTACGGACCAGACTGTTTTGTTCCCATACGACAAACCTTGGTCAGCTTCCTGCCTAACCGGCTGCTGGTGCAGCCATCGGCCAGGCCGTTTGACCCTGTGCCGTGTGCTGTGCCCATTCAGCCTGGTCGATTGATCCGCTAAGCCGCCTTGCTGCTCGTCAAGTTAACCAGGCTGCGCCAGCCCCGCAACAATCGCCTAACCGGTCTAGGACCGCTAAGCCCGGTTTGTATGTTCCAAAACGACCAGGACTCTAAGTCTATCGGATTTTGGACGTATTTTTCGTGATAGGGAACTTGGAGATCACGATTTGGAGATTGTTTCCTATTGGGATAAGACCACCCTCCCTCTTTAAATATGAGAGGATCATGGCCGCATTGAGATCCCATCTATCCAATCGCCAAACACATCTCCTACAGACTTTTAGGTGGATCATCTACCTCTCCTTCTTCGCCGCCGCTGCCATGAACGGAAGATCGACGACAACAAGGCTCTAGAGCGGTCAGGCCGGGCTAGAGCAACCCATAGCTGCTGCACGCCTCACGGGTCCGCCCCGGGCGTGGGGGGCTTCGGGTTTCAAGAGAGTTCGGCCGGGCGTGTCTTGTGACGCGCCCCCGGCGAGGCTCCTCCGCGACGTGTCTTGCATATCGCGGCCATCGCTGGAGGCACAAGGTCTAGGTGTGGATATCACTACTACACAAACGACTTCTCTTCCCGAGCCTAAAAACGTGGTTACTCCCGGCTGGAAATTTACACGGGAGTAAATCTATCTTTACTCCCGGTTCTAGAGCCCAGCCGGGAGTAAAAGGGCCGCGCCCGTGGGGACGGAACGCTGCCGTGGATTCTATTCCAGGCTCGTGGCTCAAACCGAGTAAAGGTTGAGCTTTACCCCGGTTTGGCGCTTTGCCACCAGAATAAAGATCTACTCCCCGGTTAGGATTACCAACCGGGAGTAAAGCTCAACCTTTATTCCCGACTATTCTCTCTAACCGGGAATAATGTCCCCTCCTATAAATACGGCGCCTGTTTTTGAATTTTCAACGGATTTTCTTCCCAAAATAACTCATAGCACCCTTTTTACTCCGGGTTTTCCAATCAAACCGGAATAAAGGTTCGCCAATTTCACTCCCCTCTCATTTTCATCCTTCATTTCTTGTTTTTGCAATTTATATAAATATAGTTGTTTCAGAATTTCTTTTTGTTTAGAGAAATGATGAATTTAACTTAATTTACCAAATTGTGTAATTCATTATTTTGTAGTCTAAATTAGAATCAATTTAATTCTAAGTTACATGTGTAGGCAACATGGCATGGTATGTAGTGCATGTTGGTCGCGCATGTGGGATCTACCGAACCTGGCCGGATTGACATGCTCAGGTCCATCGCTACCCGAAATTGTTACAAAAATACCACCACGTAAGCTGAAGCTTTGGCGGCCTACCATGGTGCAAATATTCCAAATAACAATGACCAAGGTCTAGCAATGGAGATTCAGGGAGATGCTAGGGCTTAAAATATCACTTTCTTAGGATCATTGCTCCGTGGCCTACGAAGGATGTTCTCGCTTTAATTGATGACTAGTTTTTCTTTCTCTCGCTTTAGTGGAGTTTGTTGTATGCAAACAAAAGTTGTAGGCTACCTGTCATAAAATAATCAAATGTACTATTCATGCATGTTGTGTATTTAATCAAATGTATCCGGTGTTTACTTTTTAATACGGTGATTATGATCATAAATTACAGATGAAGCAAAATTGGATGTACAACGCAGATCGACGCTGACGGAGAGTTCATTCGTGGGGTGCGTGAGTTCCTATGTGTGCGCCCAAGCAAACAAAAAGAAACGGTTTTATGTGCTGCCCATGTGCCATATGTAGGAATAAGAGAGAGTTTTCCAACTTACATACCCTTCATTTACACTTCATGCCCAACTATGTTTGTTGGACCAAGCACGGAGAGACCGGTGTCATAATGGAAGAAGGTGAAGACGAAGAAGGGGACGACGACAATGTTATTGCTGAATATGCTGAATTTGCCGGTGTCATAAATAATATTGCAATGGAGGAAGATGAAGAGGAGGTAGCAGAAAGGAGATGAGCCCGCCGATGGGCTTGATCAAGCTATTCGTGAAGCATAGAATGAATGCAAAAAGAAAAGGAGAAGAAGAAGTTCGAGTGCATGCTAGAGGACCACAAGAAGTTGTTGTACCCAAGCCTGTGATTCAGTAAAAAAAAGTTGGGTGCCACACTAGAATTGCCGCAGGTGCAAGGCTTAAGAATGGTGTTTTTGACAATGCGTTGACCGGTTATTGACTATCCAAAAGAAGATGCTTCCGAAGGACAATGAGTTGCCCGCCACCACGCACGGGAAGCAAAGAAGGTTGTTCGTCCTTTGGGATTAACAATCAAAAAGATTCATGCATGTCCTAATGATTGTTTCTCGTACTATGGCGAGAATAACGAGAAGTTGGATGAATGTCCCGACATGTCATGCATCATGGTATAAGATCGGCGAGAAGATCCGGTGATGTTGAGGGCGAAAGGCCTAGGGTGAAAATCCCCGCCAAGGTTATGTGGTACGCCCGATAATACCACGCCCAAACGCGTTTGTTCGTAAAACAAGGACCATGCAAAGTTGTTGCGATGGCACAAAGAAGACCGTGAAGATAGACGGGCAAGTTGAGACACCCCGCCGATGGGTCACGGTGAGAGAGCAATCGATTCAGAATTCAAGGATTTTGCAGATGATGCAAGAAACTTGAGGTTTGCCTTGGCACGGATGGTTTTAACCCTTCGGGATCGGAATAGTAGCCATAGCACCGGCCTCGTTACTCGGTATCTACAATCTTCCCCCGGGTTATGCATGAAACGGAAATTCATTATGATGCCGATACTCATCCAAGGCCCGGCGCACGGAAACGACATCGATGTGTACCGAGGCCACTAGTTGACAAACTTCTTCTTTTGTGGAATAAAACGTGTGTAATGTGATATGGGATGAGTACAAACAGAACACTTTGACGCAAGGCCTCGTTGTTTGTAACAATCAATGATTGGCCGCTCTAAGTAATATATCGTGATACCAAACAAGGGATATAATGCTTGCACGCACCGTTTCACGGATTGTAAGGGTATTTTTTGAAAACCGCCGAAAGGTCGCGGTACCCGGCTACCGTCGATTTCTTCCCAAGAGTCACCCCATAAGAAAGAAAGGCAAACATTTCAACATGCACGGCAGACCACAATGCCAAGCCTCACGGCGGACCGGTTAGGATGTAATGGAGATGGTCAACGATATCAAAGTAGTGTTTGGGAAGGACCCGGCGGCGCACTGTTCCAAACGACGATAAAGGTCACGCACCCATGTGGAAGAAGAAGTCAATATTTTGGGCGCTACCCTATTGGCAAGTCCTAGAGGTTCGCAGTGCCATTGACGTGATGCACCTAGCAAAGAATCTTTGTGTCAACTCGCTAGGCTTCATGGGTGTGTACGGGAAGCATAAGGACACACCCGGCACGATTGGGCGATGATGGACGCCAATACTTAGGCCCCCGCTAGCCAGTCTTACCAAAGAAGAGAAGGAAAGCATGTTTGAATGCCTAAACAACATCAAGGTACCATCCGGATTCTCCTCGAATATAAAGCGTATAATAAATGTGCCGCACAAGAAATTTCAACACTTAAAGTCCCATGATTGCCACATGCTCATGACGCAGATTTGCTTCCGGCCATGCTAAGAGGAATTCTACCTCCAAAAGTACGTAAATGCAGCTCGTGAAGCTATGTGCATTTCTCAATGAAATATCTCGTAAGGCAATCGATCCACAAGAATTAAATAAGCTACGTAGAATGATGTGGTTCGCTGTCTTGTCGGCTTTGAGTTGGTGTTCCCTCCATCCTTCTTTAATATCATGACAAACCTCCTAGTTCACCTAGTCAAAGAGATTGCTATTCTCGGTCCCGTGTTCCTACACAAATATATGTTCACAACCGGCCTCGCTGTAGGGAAGCATCGCCGAGGGCTACGGAATAGAGGAGGTCATTGAGTTTTGTGTTGACTTTATTCCCGACCTTGACCCAATTGGTGTCCCCCCGAATCACGACATGAGGGGAGGCTAAGTGGAAAGGGGACACTAGGAAAGAGAACACTAGGAAAGAGAACGTATATCAAGATGGAGGATAATAATTTCGATAAATCACAATACACAGCTTACGCAAAACAGCACTTTGGTGCTTCCGTGATATCAAAAGAACATAAGGAGATAATACGATCGAGTTTCCCCGACATGGATGACGATTCGACAGGGCGTGAGCACTTGTCAAGTTTTATCGGCTGGTTGAAAAAAATGTCAAGTTGATCGTGAGTCTTCCCGAGCAACTATATAGGTTGGTCGCACAAACCATCATGGCATGTCCTCACATACAAAGGGTATGAAATAAATGGGAGCACATTTTACACAAGATCCCAGATAAAAGGAGCACCAACCAAAAACAAGTGGTGTTCGAATAGATGCCGTGAGACCCATTTGGGGTGAACTAAAACATATTATGGCTACATAGAGGACATATGGAACTAGACTATGGAGGTAATTTCAAGGTCCCTTTGTTCAAGTGCCGGTGGGTGAAGTTGACCGAAGCGGGGCTTTAGCAAATTGACCCGCATTATGGACCGACAATAGTGGACCTAAAAACACCGATTATAAAGAAGAACCATTTGTCCTCGCCAAAGATGTACGTCAGTATTCTATGTCAAAGACATGGCTACAAAACCTAAGAAAGGGAAAAACAACAAAGAGCCAACAAATGATGAGCCCAGCGCCACATAGTCCTTCTAGGTAAATCAAACATTGTAGGAATTGAGGACAAGTCGACATGTCAAGATTATGAGAAGCAAATCGAATTGTGCCCTTCAAAGTGAGCAAGGATCCCCCGTGATCGCACTCAATGAAGAAGAAACTCCGTGGACAAGATAGAAGCCAACTTAATTTAGTGTTTGTTTAATATAGTATTTTGAGACAACTCTATGTGTAATAATTATGACCTAACATTTTTATTAGTGTGCTCCATTTGACAATGTTTGATAATGTTCGAATATTTTTTAAAAAAAGTAATGTGAGAATGTTTACGCATAATAATGTAAAAACAATTTTCCTGTCCAAAAAACATTATATTTAATTATTTTATTTAATGGCAACAATTTTGCATTAATGAATTATTGATTATTAACTACATTATCCTAGCTAGTCAATATAAAAAAGGTAAAATATTTTAGGTTACATATTTTTCTAATGTGGAGTAAAGCAATGTGTATTTAAATTATATTTTTTAAAAGTTTTAAAACTGCTATGTAATTTGCTATATTGAAAACCGAATTGTAGTGAATAAATGAAAAGAAAATTTAAAAAAAAAACATAAAGAATTGAACGTTGGCAGGAAATGGGAAAAATTCACCTTTACTCCCCTGAACTCATGGCCCGGGAGTAAAGGTGGGTCAGAACGGCCCGCAAAAATTACCTTTACTCCCGGCCGTGAGTTCAGCCGGGAGTAAGGGGGCACTTCTACTCCGGGCCGTTCTCAAGCCGGGAGTAAAGACCCTCTATTCTCGGTTTGAGAGGAGCCGGAATAGAGGTCCCGGTGGTATATAATGGGCGCCCGTTCCCCTCCTTCCTCCGCCCCGTCGAGATCTCCGCCCGTCGCCGCCGTCGGTCGCGGCGCGCCCTCCCCGACAACTTGCCGTCTACGCCGCGCGCCCTCCCGACGCCGGCTCGCCGCCCGCCATCCCCGACTTCGGGCTGCCTCCTCCGTCCGCGCGCGCCACTCGACGACCCGCTCCGCCACGGCCGCCCCGCCACCGACCCGCCCAAGCTCGCCGTTGACACCGCCGCCGCCGCCCTCGCGACCCCCCAAGCCCGCCCGGCCTCCATCTCGCCGATCGCAGGCGCCTTATCCCCTCACCGCCGACCGCGCCGCCGCCCTCCGACGCCCCCGGCCCTCGACGCTTCGCGCCACCACCTCTCGCCTCCGTCCGCGCCGCCCGGCCGTGCGCCGACCGCGCCGCTCTCCCACGGCCGCCGCCCGCCTCCTCCGCCGCCGCCGGCCTCCCACGCCCGCCGTGACCGCCGACCCCGCCGACCCCGTGCGCGCCACACACCGCCTAAACGCCGCCGCCCGCCGGCCGAAGAAAGAAAAAGAATTTCCAATAAAATTGAAAATAAAGTGACTTTTTTCCAATAAAATTTAGAATTGTATGACAATTGTATGAGAATTGTATGAAAATTGATTAGCGACAATGTGAAAAACCGTTAGGGTTTCTCGACGACTTGAGATTGTTCGCGAATGTGTGTTAGGGTTTCGGACGACTTGAGATTGTTCGCGAATGTGTGTTAGGGTTTCCGACGACTAACTAAAAATAAAAACTTTTTGACTAATGCATGTGTTAGGGTTTTCGATGACGAACTAAAATGAAAACTTAATTACTTTTTGATCGAATGCATGTGTTAGGGTTTTCGACGGCTAACTAAAATTAAAAACTTAATTTTTGCGATGAATGCACATGTTAGAGTTTCCGACTGACGCCACGCTTTTTCCGATCTACCTACGAGTTGAGTGTAAAATAAAAATAAAAACTACGATCTACCTACGAATGTGTTAGGGTTCCCGATTGATGTACCTGCGGTAAACGCCTTCCGACGAATGTTAAACGCCTTACATTAGTACTCGGTTTTTGTTTTTCAGAATAGATGGTCAACCGAGAGACAACGTCAACGTGGAAGATGAAGAATTAATGATGAATATTATCCACGGTGGTGGCAATCATCAACTTGATGATGATAATAATAATGTACCGCAAGATGCGATGGACTCCAATACTTAATGGATTTTGTGGAGAACAACCTGTGCGCTATGATGAGGAGGTATATATGTGTTCATTATGTATGCATTAATATATATATATAACTATCTATATATAACATTTTCTTATTTGAAATGTCTTCGTAGATATCCCTTCGCATCAACGCCAACTACCGCCAATAGTAAGACTACTCGAGGGCCCATAAAGTCGTTGGAAGGCCGCTATATCATCACGTAGCTCGATCCAGCTAGATGACTAGTGCTAGGAGAACATGCCAAAAGATATACGTGCATCACCGTGGGTACCTTGTAAGGGAAAGGATCCCGATCACATGTCGCCTATGGAAGAAGAGGAAGAGTGCACCTCATATTAGTTACGCCTCTCGATGCCGACAAGAGTATAATCGGAGAGAGATTACATTGAAATTCACGTTTGAAACAGATAACTATCACGATGTCATCACCCATGATGATTTGGTGGCTAAAGTTTATAATCGGACTATGCGGTGATGGCCAAACAATTCGCGCGGTCCCGAAGAAGGAGTTGTACAATAAATACATCAAGAACAACTTGACTCCAAATTGGTTTGTTCCAGCTCCGATTTCCAAGCAGAGGTCGTATTGGGAGGAATTTGTGCAAGACAAGACTTCAGAGGAGGCAATGGAAATTTCGAGAAAGAACCAACAAAAAATGCCGAAAAAAGGAGTACCACCATCGCTGGGGTCCGTGGCTACGCAAGTTCCATTCCTAAGTGGAGAAAAACTGAAGCGGACCTTCTCAAGAAGGGGATCACACCGTAAACACTCAACCGGCCCGAACGCACTAAGCAAAGTGGTTTTTGGGTCATGGGGGACAATTGTGCCTCGAGACCGGCGAGGTAATTCATGGCCAAAAAACTCGAGGAGGCAACAAAAGATTGATGGACATTCTTCAAGCCAAAGCTACGGGCTTGTTCGGGCCCAATAGAGAGAGAGATGAACTTTCATATGCCATTGGGACCGCTTTGAGCACACCGGGTCGAACAAGAGGCAAAGGGGCCGTTCGCGGGAAGTTTAGTTTCCCGTGATGACATCGGTACCTATAGAACCCACCGTGAGAAGGAAGGACCTTGAGTTAGAGCACATGCGCATGTTGCAAAAGAAGAAGCCGTTAACGCAGTTGAAGCAAAAAAGAAGAAATGGAAGCAAAAATGCAAGAAGAAATCAAAAGGCAAGTCCGGCTACAATTGAGTGCGCGCTTCCTATTGCACCACCGCAGCTCCGGGTAGCCACTCCGATCAAGTGAGAAGCGATTGTGCTTCCACACGCCAGCCAAGTCTTGGTGACACGGACCTGCGCTTCCCTATGGATGACATCATCGAAAAAGTTGACACCATGTGAGCCGCACATCCCAAAGGAGGGTGGCAATACAGTTGAAGGTGGCCATTGCTGTTGTTAGTCCGATTGACCGTACCAAGACACCAAGACTCCACGGCACACTAATACCAGCGGGATATGCTACCGTCTCGGTGGATAAAGTGGTTGAAGGTAACGCCGACGTGGATCTTGACATTCCGGAGGTGACGGGGATACAAAACTAGGAGACGTTGAGAAGCAATTCATTGCATGGCGTAAGCGATACATTGTTATTCACGGGATGCCGATGTCGCTTGTTTGCCTCCTCGAGTTACCGCAACCCATTGGAAAGGACGGCTCCCCAGAGGATCCTAGTAGTCCTGGCGGTGGTTACGATGGGGTAGAAGACATGACGACATCCGCGGCATCTCCAAGGCAGTCGCCACAGCCTCCACCACCACCACCTCCAGGGCCCCACCGGTGCCGGCAAAGGTGCAGTCACTGCCTCCAACGAGGTCTCCCGTGACAAAGGCAACTAAGAAGATAACCTCAGACAGTAGAGTCTTCGGCCTTGCGGTGAAGAAAATATTGACCAGAAAACCAAGGCCCATTCCCAAGAAATGGCTCGGTCAAATAAGTAAGGAGGAATTGGATGCGAAGTCAAAGAAATAAACCAAAAATTCTTCTCATCGGTGTGCCGAAGAAGGCGGCGGAGGAGGTGGCGGCTGAAGCCGCCAAGCCCCTTCTTCCTAGCTCCAAAAGTGCTAAGATAGAAAATAGAAGCCAAGGAAAAGAAAGATATGATGTCGACAAGCCCTCGCCACTTTCGGACTTTTGATCGCACTCTATTCAAGGAAATTGACCCGAAGAGAAGGAAGAAGAGTCAAAGTGTTCCACAACTTGGAGATCAAACGTCACGACCACTTTCCAATGAAGTGTTCGATCAATACGGTTCAAAACACACAAGTACCTAAAGTTTCTGGCCGGTGCATCGGTTAATACCGGTGAGCTTTTAGATTACTATATTTAGAGTGGTGTCGACATGAGCAAAGTGATCTTTGAAACTTCAAAGGTAGATGATGACAAATATAGAAAATTTCGATTGGGCGAGTCTATGGGATCCCGAGAGATGTGCTAGCTTTGGGTACTCAAATGTATGAGCTAAACAGAAGTACCTAGAGGCGTGTGAAAAAGGACAAGACAAATTGGTGTCGACTAAGAAACCAATGGGGAAGCGAGGCGATGACGCGATGTGGGTTGATTTTTGTGAATTGCACCAACTATTCCACCGGACCTCCCTCGACAAAAGCATCCTCGGCATCTATTGTTTGTAAGTGATTCTTTCTCTATTTACTAATACGTCAATATGTCCCGATTATATATGTATGTGTCCAATACCATACTCATTCTCACCATATATGTAGATATTGATTCAACATTTCCAAATCAAGGGGCGTACTAATATTGGATTCATTGATCCTTATATCGTGCACAAAAACCCGGGAACAATATATGGTTTGAAAGCGCATACGAGAGAAAAATATAAAGATGTTCCTCGAGTTACACCGCACCGACAAGAGGGTAGTAATGTTCCCCTACAGTTCAAGTGAGTGTTCCTAACATTGACGATCATGTGCTTCAGTAATAACCTTTCTTTCTAGCTAGCTCAACCGTTTTTACACATGCAAGTGGACACTTTGGATATTTTGTTTCACATCGAGCAACAAAAAGTCATCTCACAGTCTTTGACTCGTTGAGATGGCCCCGAGAGTGGTACGAAGATATGATCGATATATTTCGGGGGTAATTGCGTAAAACCTCGTCAATTATATATATACTCAAGAATTTCCTTCCCTTTGCTTATCGTTAATTAATAGTCTAAGTTTTTTGTTCTATTGTGCAGGGTTTGGGCAGAGATAATTCATGAACATAATATGACCGATCGCAAACGGCAATTGGATGTATAACTATTCCCGAGTAAGTACTATATATACGGTTACATTAATTCAAGTCCCTATATTGCTTCATATATATGACGAATGACTCTTTTTTTTCTTATCTTGGGGTCTACAACAACCACAAGGACCAGTCAATGTGGATTATATTGTTGCGAGAATATCATGATAAATTCCACAAATTGCACCGAGCATGAAAGGGTGCGTATGTACATCAAAGTCTGTTGTTATTGATGTCGATATTTATATAACTAATCATATCTTATATATATACTAATACTTTTTATTTAACTCGAATTGAAGACGAGGAGGTTAATGGAGAAAACATTAAAAGACAAGCATCTTTAAGCCATGCAAGAGTGCATTGCCGGATTTATTAATACCCAGATCCTAGAGCCTTCGGAGAGTTCTATAACGATCCCAATGACAAATGGCTGCCAAAGGATCCTCTGCCCTGTATAACCGGGACATTTAGTATTATCTTAATATTTAGATCGAGATATGTATGAACAACTTATATATATGTGTGCTTGAACAATTATTAATGTGTAATATATGTGTAACGTAATTATATATATGTGTAATATATTTATGTGTGCTTTAATATATGTATATATTACTTCTATTTCCCAACAGATTAGGAATTAATAAGCACTATTTAAATGTTATTAGGAATTAAAAAACAATCGATCTTAACTAAAAAACAAAAAAAAACCTTTACTCCCGGTTGGAGGTACCAACGGGAGTAAAAGCCCCTGTCGACACGTGCACGGCGGGAGCTTTACTCCCGGTTGGTACCTCCAACCGAATAAAGCCCCTACCTCTATTCGGTTCCTCTACCTCTATTCCCCAACTCGTATTCCCGGTTCTATAACCGGGAATAAAGGCCCAAACGAGCCGGGAATAAAGGTCGATCCTGCAGTAGTGTATCCCTAGGCGCCGATTCCCAAATTCGGCTTGCCCTACATCGGCGATCTAGCTCCTTATCCGGTGTGTTACCGATTTAATTGTTAACACACTTTTTTTACTCCACTAGGGAACGATTGTTTCGCTCTATTTTGTAGCCGAATTTATCTGCCCTAGTTTTATTCATAATTGATCTATTATTTCTTTTGTGTGATCGCCATTATATCAGACCGATTGCGATTTTGTTGCTGCAGTCTGACAGGGAATCGAGCCTTAAGGCCGATTGTATTTGTCATATTTGCCGCAGATTTGTTTTGCTTCCAACCGCATAATCCGATTCGAAGCTAGCTGGAAAGCTCATCCTCTATTAATTGCTAAAGCTGCATCTTGCGTACACAGCAGGGAAGGTTATTCTGGTGTTCAAGCAATCGGTTTATATTATATTGCACTATATAAGCACATACGGAAGGATTTTCTATAAGTCAAGTCACGTGGACAATTGGTTGCTGTGTGTTTGCATCCACGGCAGGAAAGAAGAGACCCTAGATTGCTATATTGTTTTCGCTGCCCGAGGTGAAGTATTAGTAGTGGAAATCAAAGCTGCATATTACTGCTCCACGTGAATTGGTTTTATTTCTGAACTTCAAAGAAAGTTGAAAGCTTTTGCTGAATATATATATGGAGGCGTATCAAGACACTACATCTCAATATTACTATTCCACGCCTGAGGTAAAGCTTGCAAATTCATATGATAATTCTAATAATTATTTTGCAAGTAATATAAATTCTTATGATAGCATTGCTAGTTCTAATGATAATAGATATGTTCCATTCACTACCGGATTCGCCGCCTTTCCCGTGAGTGGGATACTCACGGAAAGCCCCTATTCCGCGACGGAAAGGCTTTCCCGTGGGTTACTCACGGATAGGCATCACGGGAAAGAAAAGACGGGAAAGCATCCTTTCCCGTGAGCAGGGTTCATACTCACGGGATACCCTTTCCCGTGAGCATCCCTAGCTCACGGAAAGGAAAAGTTATGGTCACTTTCCGTGAGCGGCCTTTGCTCACGGGAAAGAATTTTTTTTTTTTCTTTTTTTTTGTTCCAGCACATTATAACACAGATTTCACATATATATAGCGCAATAATCCACAATAACACATATATTACATAAAATCCAACAAGTCACGAGTTCACAAGTTTATCAACCATGTGTTCAACCATCACAATGACTTCAGCGAGTTCAAGTTCACAAGTTTATCATCTAAATCATCACAACCGGTACCAACGGTGATCGTCTTGTTGCTCCGCACCTCGGTCCCCAAGCGTTCGGTTCGAGGCATGAGATTGATACGGCACGTAGGCAAAGATATTGCATTTGTGAGACAAAATTAAAGGTAGATTCTATTGACTTGAAAAAAAAGCAAGATAAATTGTTAGAAATTTGGCGGCAAAGACCTCCCCCGCACGGAGGGGTTTCCAAAACCTGCAACAAAATAACGGCCCGATGGCCGACAACCACATGTCCGTGCACATCTCATGGTGCATTCAAAACTCCAGATCATTTCCATTCACATTCATATATGCATATTTGGAGTTAAGGTAGACAAACTCACAGGAGAGCCTCCAGCCGGTGGAGGGAAGATTGACGGTTGACCATAGACGGGTGGTTGAGGGAAGACCTGCGGTGGAGCGAAGACGATCTCCGGCGGCGGATCTTCACCAATCTTGCCCCCAACACGCGCGAGATACCCTAGGAGAGCTTCCATGCTCTTCTGGTGCTGCTCAGCCCTCTCTGCCTCCGCCTAAGCCCTTAACCGCTCCCTCTCCTCAGCCTCCTCCCGTCGCCTCCTCTCTTCCTGTATTTGGGCCTATTTCAACACAAAGTTAGAACACAGAGAAACAGTATGTAAAGATAATTGAACCTTGAATAAAAAAATAAGTTACCTCGAGTCTGGAGACCGTAGCCTGGTAAGTGGTTGGCCGCTCGCGTATCACCGGGCCCCCCGAGCGTCCTCGGAGCTCAGATAGGGTCTTTGTTTGGCGCGGGTTGATAACACAATCACCCAACCAGTACCGCCCGTGCTTCTTGCCTCCTCCGGCGATCATGGCGATGTCCCCTCAATGTTGTGGTCGCGGGGATCGAAGCTTTCTCCATAGACCTCCCTCGCCACTTCGGTGTACCTAGTGAGCCGGTCGTAGGCGGTCGGGTTGGTGTAGACGTCGGGCGGAGCCTCAGGGTTGTAGACGACCGCGGGATCCGACGCCTTGCCCATGTGGGAGCAAGCAAAGGCCTCGAGCGTGCTCAGTGGCACGCCATGTGTCTGCTCCTGCGTGAAAAAAAAGTAGGATGGTTAGAAAGTATTCAGAGTTGCACATCAGAAAATAAGAATTGGATAAGACTTACATATCTAACTGAGTAGGCCAAGAGATTAAGGTTGCCTTGATGGTGTGGTACACCTGGCATCATGGCACGCCGTTCCCGGTGGTCGTTGTGGATCTTCTCAAAATCTCTATCGACCCACTTGTTCACCATCAGCTCCCAGGACCGCCTATGAGCCAAGCACCACTCCGGAATCACCTACAGGACACCAAGTATAAAACATATTAGAATATCACATTAAGCATAATTAAACTTAGTATGACCATTCAATATTTACCAGCATGTATTGTTCTCTGGTCAGATTCAACGTTTTCCATTCCTCCCTATTGAGCCTCCTTTTAAGGATTGTCCCGTAGTATGTCCTGACGGCCTGGCCGCGTGCCTCGTACCACATGTCTGTCACAAGTTTGAAACAGGCGTGAGCAGCCACTTCATCCGCCAGAGTTTCGCATCCCTCCTCGATCTTGAAGTAATCCTGCACATAGAAGCAATGTATTCAGTCATTATTTCAAACATGTGAAATTGAAGCGATGTATTTGTACTCTACAGTGCGACATAGACTTACCCGCAGCTCTTTGATCACACGCTCTGCCTTGTTTCGGTATTTTCTGCCACTCGTATCAAAGTTATCTTCAAAGTCCACGTACTGGTGGAACGACGTGACAGGCTCCTCTTCTCCTGCAATGGTAACTTCGCCCACGGTAGTGCTTCCGACCAAAAGACCAAGAATGCCATTGGGAAGGCGGCCTTTTAACCGAGTTCACGGTAACAACAAAAGACCTGCCCAAATGATCAAGAATAATTATTAGTTCCTATTATAATTTTCAACCTGAAAAATAAGAAAGTAGTGCTAAAATGTAAAGTAAATTACTTTGGAGGTACCGGTCTTATGGTCGGTTTACGGTGCTGGGAGGTATTCGATCCGAGTCCGGAGGGGCCTCGCAAGTAGACAGACCTCCCGGTAGAGGAAGAGGAACCCCCTCCCGTCATCTTGTGGCTACTCCCCCTTCCCCATCGCTCCTCCTCCTCCTCCACCTCCTCTGCGTGCTCCACGTCTTTGCGACACCGAGAGGTCCACGTCCTCCGCCTCCGCCTCCGCCTCCTCCTCCTCCTCCTCCTCCTCCTCCTCTGGTGGTGGCGTTGGTGGTCGGGGTGCACGACGCCTGCCCTTGCCCCTACCCTGTGGCGGTGGTGGTGGTTGTGACGCTTCCCTTCCTCTTGCCCTTGCCCTAGCTCGGTAATCTTTCCGAATTTGCCTAATTTCTTGGACATTTTCTTGAGGACATTTGTTCGAGGCATCTTTCTTAATCACCCGCAATTAGATGTAGATAATTAGTAAAAATACAAAATTAAATAGAACATAATTATTAAGAGATGAAAAAAATAAATAGAACATAATTATTAAAAGATGCATAGTATTACATGTATTAGAAATAATCCTCATCTTTGTCATGATTTCGACCTTTGTCGGATCATAATCCTCATGATCACTATCATCCATGTCAACGTCTTCCAACATATGAAGATTGGCGGGATCCATGGGAGGAGGAACGCGTCAACACTCTCATTGTCCTTAAGTAATTTATCAAATAAGCGCAAGTCCTTCGCATCTCGAACCTCCTCGTCCTCCTCATCATCAACAACACTTTCATTGTCTACTTCCATTTCGATTTGGGCCCGGTTATTTCTATCACAAATTTACCTTGTAGCCCTTCTTCTTGCAAGAACTCTCCCTCATATATGTTTGCATTAAAATGGTAATTGTCTTTGTTTGGGACAGGTAGTCTACCGTGTGGCAATACCTTCTGCACAACATCCCAACCCTTAAGCCGCTCGTCGTCCTGGCAACACCATGGGAGATAATAAACTTGTGTGGCATGTTGAGCCACAATGTAGACATCATCTCCGGCCATCTGGGAATCTTGTCGAATCTCAACAATCCCAAGTTTATCATCCGATTTCGTTATTTCGGGATCAAACCAATGGCACTTAAACACGATAGCAGCAAGCCGTTTAGTACCGGAGAAATGGAGTTCGTATATTTCTTCAATTCTTCCATAATAACCTTTAGTGCTACTTCCATCATCACCTTTAGTGAAAACTCCGGTATTTGTGGTTTTTCGGTTTGGTCGATTCTGCTCATGGCTCATTGTGTGGAAGCGATATCCATTCACGTCATAACCGGTAAATGACCTAACCCTAGTGGAACAGCCATAGGCAACCTGTATGAGCTCGGGCTGCATACCCCGATCGGACAGTGCCTTGTCATGCCCTCACTTTAATGTTTCCTTAACCTTACGTATTAGTGCCGGGATCACGCACTAATACGTTGATAAAACAAGAGTGGACACAGATTTATTTAAAAAGGTGCCGGAGCTTTATTGATAGGATAAATAGGTCTTACATAAGTGGCCCGAGGGTCACAATCTTATTACACAACGTTAGGTGGGCATAGGGGTGCTGTGGCACTTTATTCAACAGAGTCTGCTACAGCGTTTAGTGGTCCTAGTCTACCACACCCACAAGCATACTTGAGCGAGGTCGAAACTCTAGTATCAACATCATAGTCCTAGCAAAGCCGAAAACATCATGTCTAATCCTCCTGCGGGAAATCCTCACGATCATCGTAGCCGAAGTCCTCCTCTATGCCGAAGTCTGAAAAATCAACGGGTGAGTACAAAGGTACTCAGCAAGTCCAAAACACAGGGTTTGGTGTTTATTAAGGGTTGGGCCCTAGCAGGTCTCTAAAACTGCCCTTACTAGTTCCCGATCGGGTTGTATGGTCATTAAACTCACAAGGCACAAACAGTTAGTATCAACGGGATTAAACTAATCATAGATGATCCGTCCTAGCGGTTGCCCATTCCAAGGACGTGGCTATTCGAATAGATTTAAGTAACTCTGCAGAGGTGTACAAATTTCCCCACACGATGGACGTACTCTCCTCGTGATCAGCGGGCAAGAATAGTCCAACAAGATCCCGTACCCGCCTGGCAGCCATCCTAGGTTTCCATATAGTTCCCACCACGGTTTCTCAGGGATTGGAAGGATAACACGCCACCCTAAGGATGACGCATCACCCTAGACAATATGGTGATACCAAATCACCCACGGCTTTACAGGTAATACCTAATTACCCAACCTATACTGTCAACACAGAACCCAATCATAATCATCAATATGTGCCTCTAGCACTGCGCCCACACACTTACGTGGAAGACCACTCAGCATCCACGCCAACCGGACAATGGGGCCACTCTCCCCACGTCTGCTCCTGATAGACCGTTTGCCTTCGCCGGCCTCCTAGGTTAGAAACTATACTTTGACCTAACGGGGTGTGAGATCAGGTCGCCCCATCCCGACGTGCGGCTGTACGAATATTATACTAGGTGGATGGTCTATGAACCGGTCCTTAGGGAGGCGAGTATCTCTCCGCGGGATTCATCCCCGATTGTGACTAGTCTACCTCCATGTAGGCTATCACCACTCACCTTTTTGTTGGATGGTTCACATTATTAAATAGGTTTCATTAGTCTCACTTAGTCATATTATATCATTGTGCATCATATCATTCATATAGCAATATAAACCATGATCATCATCTTATAAAAGTAGGTTGATTAATTAGGTCAACATTATTAAGGGGGTAAGGACTTGCCTTGGTTACCGTTGTCGTCGTCCGCTCAGAACGTAATCGGGATCGTCTATTTTTCGATCGTGGTCTTCGTTGGCTACTCTCGCAGGCGCTGTGGCGATTACACAAAATTAATAGGGCAATTGAATAGTGACAAAATGCACCATGTGATAATATATAAAACCAGTAGCAATGGATAAAGCTCGAATTTAGAAAAGGAACAGAAGTGGTTTGACCCAATTTGGAGTTACGGTTCGGAAGTTATGATTTTCGAAGTTTAATTCGGTTAATAAACAAGGTGGGATTTTTATGTCATTATTTTATTAATGTAAAAAATATAATAAAAATCATGACAATTATCTCCACATGATCTAGTTTATTTACATATTTTTCCCTGAATTTTTTCGAGGTCCGGAATATGTACTTATAGCACTAGGGGTGCGGTTCTCGGGTAGACTCAGCATTTTCCTCTTTGTTTATCTCTTGCAGCTGCCCACGAGGGTGACCCGGTGGGCCCGGCCCTGGCCCACATGGCGTAACAGGGAGACGGGCGTAACGGGTTGGACGCGCGTCGTCGTCTGGTTGGCTTCCGCTCGTTGCGTTACGGTGCCTCGACGGAGTCGGGGTGCGGCCCGAATCCGTCGTGCCCCCGGCGGGCGCTCACGGCGTCTTGCCGGAATAGCCTTCCCGCCTTCGCTTCGCGCGGGGTCCGTAGGACACCCCGTCATCCCGGACTCGGCGGTAGTGGTCGGGCGGCGAACAAGGCTCCCACCTCGGCGGCGGCGTGAGCGGCGGATGGTGGCGGCGGTGGTTCTCCGTCGTGATGCTAGGCTGCACAATAGGACTTGGCGAGTGAGGAAAAGATAGGAGAGGGGTTTGGGGCGCACCGGCTTGCCGGTGCTCCGCACGGCGACCACCGCGGCGTCTACCTCGAGACCTAGTTCCGGCAGCGGAATTTGGATTTGGGGAAAACTTCGGACTCGGCCGAGGGGAAGGGGGAGAGGGGTTTCAAGCGCAAGCACCGTGTGTTCTGCCTCTTGCGGAGCTCTTCTTTGGGTGGGGTGAGGTCCGAGAGGGCTCGCCGGGCGGGGGCTATTTATAGCGCGCGCCGTGGGGTGCTCCGCGAGATATTTCCGCCAAGACCGATCTTTTCCGGCAACCGGCGCTGTGCTCGTGGACTCAGCTTGCTCCTCTGCTCGCCTCGGTGTCGGTTCGGTCGGCTAGCCGGGCCATGGCGGTGTGGTTGTTTCGGGGCCGCCGGCCGCGGCCGGGCAATGGCGCCGGGTCCCCTTTGTGCTTGGGAGCGTGAGCTGGCCGATGCCCCGGCAATGCCGGTGTGCCAGCGCAGCGGTGGCCCCGTACTCAGGTAGTCGCGGATGCCTCGGTGCCGGCCCGGCGGGCCACGGCAGCTCGCGGCTTGCCCTGGCGGCGCCGCCGCCGGCGCCAGGCGCCTTGGGTGCGGTACCGAGCTGGTGGCTTGCGTCCGTCCCCTCTTGAAGGCCGAGGCTTCACTGCTCTTCCGGGCTCCACCTCTTCTCGGCTCGTACGGCGGATTGGTCACGGGGCCGGCGTGGGGCTGTTCGAGTCACCATCGCCATTGGCACCGGGAGGAAGAAGGTGGTGCGGGTCCCGGGCATCGGCGTGGGGAAGAGAAGGAAGAGAGGTGGGCTGGTTGGCCTGGTTTCGTTGGGCCGGCCCACGCGAGAAGGAAGGAGAGGGAGGGAGGGAAGGAAAGAGAGAGATGGGTGGGCGGTTTCACTCTTCTCCTTTCTTTTTCTTTTCTCCCTTATTTTCTTATTCTTTTAATTATGTAACTCCATTTAGGTTCCACCAAAAATTCTAGAAATAATTTTAGGAAGTCAAGATGAATAGAAACCACCAAAGTGTCGAGTCGAAACACGATTATCGAAAAGTTCAAATTTTTAGCGAATTTTAAAAGGGTCAAAAAATGGGGTGTTACATGCACGCAAGCTCAAGCATGATATATGAAATGAGATAGTTCGTTAGCATATGAAACGAGACGTTCATTAGCATAAATTGGACCGTACCTGGCGTTTGAACCAACAAATGAAATTGGGTTTTCCATTGCCGGCACCCTATCTAGCGAGGGTGTCCAATTCATACGGTAGAGGCTCCCTTCGTTGATGCCAGAACTGCCGTTGAAATTTCCTATGCCAACGAGAGACAAAAGGGTTGGATGCAGAATATTAACTACTGGAAGACAAGTCTGTTCTCTGCTTGGAGTTGTGACTTACTGTATGTAAGGCAGCACTTCGTCAAGGTTGAAAAGTATATAATTCATGATACTGCGCCACTCTGTAGGTGTCAAGGTCTTTATTTTCGAACCACTTGCACGTCCTAGTTCTCCTTAGAAAAGGCTGAGGGTTGATTCATTTTCATCAGCATTGTAATGAGGGGGGGTGGATAATCTGAGCTAGGAAGGTTGTCACCATAGTATTTTGATGTGAAGTCGACACCTCTCTTTGAACCTTTGCTTCTGCGATGGAACCCTCAATCTTACACTTATTTTTATAGTCGGACCGAACATGCTTTTAACTCTCTCAATAGCATAGCACCAACGTGTGCAGGGGGCACCCATCTGTGCCTCATATGGAAGGTGCAAAATCAAATGCACCATCGGAACGAAGAAGCCTGGCGGAAATATCTTCTCCAACTTACAGACCAACACAAGTGCCATTTTTTCCATTTCTTCAAGTGTGGTCCGAGATAACTCTTTAGCACAAAGCTGCCGAAAGAAATTGCTCAACTCTGCCATCACATGCCAGACATGATTGGGGACATAGCCTCGAAGCATCACTAGAAGAAGCCGCTCCATCCATATGTGGTAGTCATGACTCTTGAGCCCATTGATTCGCATAGTAGATAAGTTCACTCCCCTCCTCAGATTTCTTTGCATACCCATCGGGGAACATTAACTTTTGAAACCATTACAATACTTCCCTCCTTTGGGGCCTGCTCAACACGTAATTAGCCTTAGGTTTTTCCATCTCTTGCCATTGCTAGGAAGCTTCATCTCTTGCTTCGATTACGTCACACAACTCTGCCGGATCAATTCTAGCCTTAACGTTGTCCTTTGACTTACTAGTTTCCATGAATGTTCAAAAAAAAAATACTCGGCGATGTTCTTTTCAAGTATGCATTAAATCAAGGTTATGTGGAAGAAGAAGGTCATCGTGATAGGGGAGCCTCTCTAAGCGACTTGTGAGTCCGTGCATGATCCTCGCCATAACCCACAAAGACACCTTTTTCATCAGCCACAAGAGAATCCACTTGAGCATGTACCTCGGCAGCTGTCATCATCTCCGGCGGAGGGTCCGTAACTTCGAGACCTTTCGTAAAGTTCTTCTTGTCTAGCCTGAATGCATGGTCAAGAGGGAGGAACTGTCGATGCTTGTCAAACGCAGAATACTTGCCACCCCTTCTTCAACCAGGTGAACCTGAGCCGCCTTGCATCTTGGGCAAGGGAACTTGCCATGAACACACCACCACCCGAGAATATCCCATACGCCAAGAAATCATGCAGGGAGTAGTGGTACCACACGTACATCCTGAAATTTCTCTTCAAAGCTCGGTCGTACGTCCAAAACCCTTCATTCCAAGCTTTGATCAATTCATCAATCACAGGCTCTAAGAACACATCCATTTTATTTCCTGGGTGGCCAGGAATTATCAAAGACAAAAGGATGTTCTTACATTTGAAAGCATACGCCCGGGGGAGATTGAGCGGGATAACAAATACAGGCCAACAAGTGTATGGGGCAGCCATCATTCCATAAGTATTGAACCCATCATTTGCCGGGCGCAACAAGCACATTACGAGCCTCCATAGCTTTGTCAGGATGAATATTGTCAAAATGGGTCCATGCTTCGGCATCGGATGGGTGTACCATCTTATCTAGATTGTAGCGATGCCCATCTTTGTGCCATGTCATCTGTTTCGCAGACTCCTCGGTCATGTACATCCGTTGTAACCTCGGTATGAAGCGAAGGTACCGTAGGATTTTCACGGGGATGTTAAGCTGCCTCTTGTGACCGTCACCAGAGTCTACCTCTATGAACCGTGAGGATTTACACTTTGGACAGTGCGTAGCATCTTTGTAGTCTTTCCTAAATAAGACGCACCCATTCTCACAAGCATGTATCTGCTCGTATGGCATCTTAAGTACCTTGAGGACTTTCTACGACTCGTACATGTTCTTTGGAAGGTCGTGACCTCGCGGAAGCAAGCCCCCAAAGACCGTCAACATGTCATCAAAGCCGTCTCGACTCATCTTGCACCGGGCCTTCAAGTCCATAAGGCGTGAAATGGCATCTAGTCGAGAGACCTCCACATAGTCGTGAAGGGGTTTCTGTGCCGCCTCCAACATGGCATAATAGGCCTTTGCGGTTTCTTCTGGCTCCTCCTCCCCCTCATCCCCATGTCCTTCGCCAAAGTTTCTGGCATGAAAGTCATCTATCATGTCTCCTACCCCGGCATCAGAAGCAAGATCATCGATGCGTTGCCTCACCACCTCGTCTCTCATACGCTCAGTTTCACCATGGAAGATCCACCACTTATATTCCTCCATCCATCCATACATGGGAAGATGTTTAGACATGTCATCCTTACTTTGCCTTTTTTTATTCCCACATTTCTTACATGGACACCAAACCTTACTCGCACCTCGAGCATTCTGAAAAGCTTTGTCCATGAAAGCACTGCTCTTCCTAATCCATTCAGGGTCATAATCTCCAAAACTCCTCCAGCCATTGTATATCCACGCACGGTCATCCATTCTCTATCATATGCGCGAGAATATAAGAATGCAGTGCATCTACACAAGGATCCTACCATCTAATAGGTGAAGATAGGTCCTAATCCCACCCGAGGATATGTAGATGAGGTCAGTTTCATGCTCCACTCCTATCTGAGACAGAATTTCGGCAGCACCTCCCCGCTGTTCTCCAAATACACGTCCTCCCCGAGGGAGATTGTGTATTCGAAGAACAACGAGGGAGATCTTTGCCGAAACTCAAGGCGAGAGTGGAGGCATGGAATTGACCTCATCTATGCATCTCGGGCTGTCCAAAAACATGGACAATTCAAAACAGATACGGTTATAGGTATGCGAGGGGATGCGCATACTTCCAACCGTATCTCTTTCGAAGGGGAGACGCCCTAAGCGAGCTGCGCGATCTAGCTACGACCATGATATGGAAAGAGGGGTTATACCTAGGGTCGTGGTGGAGTCGGCCCTAGCCGGCGAGGAAGAAGATCATTGCCGCCAAGGTACTCCGGCAGCAAGGCACTCAACTCTGCTCGAAGGGCTCCCTCTGCATAAAAAAAGAAACACACGGGCTCGGTTGAAAATTTTGACAAAACCTCCCCTGCACGGGGAGGTTTCAAATACCTACAAACAAAACATACGACACGGTGGCCGACAATCACACTCACATCAAGGGAACGATGGGCGACAACCTGCGGGCTGAAGACGACGGCCGGGCGGACGGACGGCGGTGGGCCGGTCCTCCTCCCTCTCCTCCGCCCCGGGCGGCGGCAGTCTTGAGTCACAAGGCGTGCGGCGTAGCGGTGTCGGGGCATACCCGGGGCGATGGCGTCGGGGCCTCCTCTTCCCTCTACCCTTCCTCCTCCGACTCCTCCTCCCCCTCCTCCGGCCTCCTCCTCCACCTCCCCTCCCCCTCCCCCACCTTCTTCCTCCTCCTTCCTCCCTCCTCCCTTGGTGGCGGTAAAGGGGGGGGGGCGGCGTCGAGGCAGGGGGGGCGTGGGCCAGCCAGCGTCGGCGTGGGCTGGGGCGCGTCGGGGGGCAGGGCGCCGCGTCGGGAGGCCCGGTGTTGGTAAATCTAACGTCACTATAACATAAGGTGGAGTTAATCTCACCTCGGGCTATATGGCATCAAAAGATACTCGGTGTGGCTCATCTCTTAACACTACTATGTGCTAGGTTGTCATCCCCAGCAGTAATGCTAGGAAATGCATATATGATACTTGTGATATGTGTTGTTTGCAATCTAATAAAATAAAAATAAAAAGTCTATCTCAAGAAGCCTTACGGATATAAATACCACTGTAGCATTTCACTTGGGGAGTAATCCAGGTTTTGCCATTTATATTCTACCACGAGGGAGGAATAATCTAAGGTGGATGCAAACATAATTAATAAGTGGCATACTAATGAGAGGTTACATTACTAGTGCTAACTTTAGCGAGGGGGTTAAACCAATAATGATAATAATATGATAATGATAAATATAGGTAAGAGGCATCACACACGAGAGACAGAGAATAGCTACTAAGTTAGACTTAACATAGGACTACTTTAAGAGACGAGAATTCATCTATAGCATTTGATCTACTAAGTCATTACATGTACTCTAAGGCATATGTTATCATCTATAGCATAGTAGACTCTAGATCATGTATCCGGACGACTATCAAGGAAAATCAAGAGTGAAACAAGATATTCCCCATAATCAATGTCCACGTGTCTTATAAACGGAGGGTGGATTCCAAAGGACTCAACAGGTCTGTCATGCCCGCGATCTACCACACGGCCCGGAATATAAGGTGCATTTGCAGGTAAATCATATATAAGCACCACGCTTACATAAATATCTTTACCACCTAACCCACTCGAGTATTGAATTAGGCGCTCTACAAATAGATACATATATCTATCATAAACTACATCTATATCAATCATACTATTAGAATAAAGTAAGAACATAGCAAACAAACACATATTATTAATAAAGGGCAAAGTCATAGATACAAGATTATTCATACCGTAATACTTGAAGATCGAGAACTGCGGGTAAGCACACCCGGCTCTAATTGTATCAAATGCGCTAATCAACTTGGATGAACTAGAACTAGATGAACTAGAACTAGAACTAGTAGCTAACTCTAATCTACGGTGGAGAAACTCTCTTCTATACGCCTGATTTTTGGTTTACAATGGATTGATAATGAATACAACTCAATTAGGGTTTAACCTTGGGGGCATATGGTCTTCTTATATAGTCCTTGGCAATGAGCGATGACCATCGGATCAAACCGACCTTCAACAACGGCGTAGATACAACCATAAGGTCGATAATGAACCGACATAGGAAGCTGAGGCTGACACCTTGGTCCCACCTGGCGGCCGCCAGAGAGATAACCTTGGCGGGCGCCGGTGTCCCAGTCCCTCCGTCTTCGGGTTTCTTACGGTGTCCTCGGTATCTTCTAGAATGTTTTAGTTCACTTTTTCGGATCGAAATTCTTCTCTGGTAAATCTCCTTATTGTTGGGGGTTTTCTCTCAGTTTTTCGGTGTTTTCTTGTTAAGTCCACGAAAAGATATAAATCACCAAAACTCATGGAACTTTGTCGATTATAACACCTATTTTATGTATTTTATTCTTTTTTATATCCTTATTTCATCTCTTGTTGACATATAAAAGTATAGGATAACAGGTGTCAACAAGCTCCCCCAAGCTTAACCTTTGCTAGTCTCTTAGCAAAACTTTTCACCGAGTGGATCGGGGAGTTGATACAATGAATTATTCTCTCACAAATACACATGTTATTAATTTAAAATTCTCCCAAAAGATAAGTGAAACATTCTGATCTTTCAACTTACTTTTATTATATGAACAACATAAGGTTTTTTTTTTTTATACGCACTTAAATCTTAGGTAATTGAAAGATAGAACAACCAAGTCAAGCACTATGTCTCAAACTCTTCATTTCACCTTTATTCGGAGTATTTATAAGTTTTCAAAATAAAACTTCGGAGTTTCCATTGTATGACCCTTTCAAATCTCTCATATGTGGTATTTTTGGATCCTTTTCAAGGCAATGATGTGGTGCCTTCTCTCAAAAGATATATATGGTATTTGTGAAACATGGCGGGTGTATCATGTCTTCTCTCAACCTATATTCTAAGGCTTATATACGGGGTTCATAGGTGGGAGACAAGGCGTATGCATACTTGCAAAGTATATATTGTAAAGTCAAACAACGGATCCAAAGGAACAAGTCATACAATGTGAGTGTATGGAATGTATTTGTGAGGTGGATGATGGCAATAGGATAATGATTCTAATTCTACTATGCTCCTTTTTGAAGAATTTGATCTCTCTTTTTGAATTTTCAATAAGACTCGAGGAGAAGAGAACTTGGGCTAGCTTTTATTTCTTTTCTTTTTTTCTTTCTTTCTTTTTAGAGAGGTGGGTCCTACTCACCCTCGGACTTTTTGTCCATTATTTCTCTCTTTTTATTTTTTTCTGTTTCTTTTTTTTATAGAGAGGTGGGTTCTACTCACCCTCGGACTTTTGTCCATTATTCTCTCTCTATTTTTAAGAGATGTGGACTCTTGGCCCTCGAACTTTTGTTCATTATTCATCTCTTTTAGGGAGGTAGGCTCTACTCGCCTGTAGGACACTTTTCCATTTTTCATCCCCCTTTCTTTTCTTTTCAGCATAGCCCAAAGTTTCTTCTTTTGTCAAATGAATAATTGAGAGATAATAAATGAATTTTATGGAGCATAAACGGGGTTTAGAGAATAAATATAGAGATGAGAACTATTTTTGGTGTTTACTCCCGGGATAGGAGTGAAACATTTTTTTATGGCTAGCAATGAATGAAGGGTATGTGAGTGGTGTGTATATGGAATTGTATGACAAGTTCCCAAGGGTCTCAATGGTTGACTAAATTCAACACTAAGCAAGTAGTGAAAAAGTTTTTCTATTCTAAAACATATATATATGGCTGTGGTAGGAATTTAAAACTCTCTCGTCATATAGGAAACTCATCATGCAATTTTCAAATTTTCACAAATCAAATCTCGAATTTAGTGCAACTAGGAGTAAGATAAATAGCAGCTCGGACTATCTCATATCATATCCATCAATTACCTAGATTAGCTTAGATATATGTTCCCACAAAATTTTCAAGCTCAAATATATTTCTCAAGTTTTAAACAATTTTATTCATAGCTTGGGAGAATTCTAAACCAATGATAGGTACTTGAAAGAAAACAAAAACAAAGCAACTATTCATCATCTCTAGGAGTTAGCTACTAAATTATTCAAACAAACTTTAAACAAACTAATTATACACACTCTTTTTATTTGGTTTTTCATGGTTATGCATTTTTTTTAGCAAACAAAGCAAAGCAAATTTAAACAAACTATATAATAAAATATAAAATATAAAATATATAGATAACTACCAGGTCATTGAGACTTACGGCAAAGTGGGGCAACTCCCCAAGCTGGTGTTGATTCAAGGGTTCAGCGACGCCCGCGACGGCGGCGTCCATACATGACACTCCTCTCTTCGTTCTGCTGATCGATGGTATCTCTGAGGTCGGTGATGTTCTGGTCTGTCCGGTCATTCCACTCTCTCGATAGTTGTACTTGGTTGATCTGGTCGTGCCTTATGTCTTGGGCGATGTTGTACATCCCTTGGAATGCGTATGCATCATATCCCGCAAAAGAGTTATGAGGTGGTTCGGGAGTAGGGTGTTGCGAAGTACCTGCAGTATCATAGAAGTAACCACTTCCATGATAGGTTTCTCGACAAATATGAGCATCACCACCCTGCTCACTTGGGCCTCCTTGTTCAAACCTGGTTGACTGATCAACACGACTGTAATCTGCTTGTGAAGGTGTGGGGTAGGTCCATGGCTGATATGCTCCAAATGCTGGTTCTTGTGGTCTTGGGTCTGCTCCTGTCCAATTGGATCATGGGCACGTGTCTGTCGAGATGGCATGGTTCTCTGCATATTAATTGGTTGTGCCTGCACATTCAACAAATAAGATTGCACATGATATATAGAGAGTTCGGGGTTAGGCAACCGAATCTCCCCAACAGTAGCATGGGTCATGACAAGAGTATTTCTAACTTTCTTCAAGATATGTCCCTTACTAAAGAAATCAAAACCTATGACAGGTCTATCCTCCCTTATATAGGCAACATGAGCATTATCATCCAAAAGTCCTAAGTGGTTAGCAATTCTAGTGATAAGTGATGTGCAATTGACATTTCCTAGGAGAGATGGTACAGCTATCCAATGTTGAACTAACATGTATATCGTGAAATTTATCTTCTCTTTATAGCTGCATAGATCAATTGTAACTCTCCTACTCTAACATTATGACCATCCTTTCTAGGCAAAAGAGTGAAAAGTAACCATTTGTGGAAAAAGCGGAAGGTGGGTAAGTGTAAGTCTCTGGCTTTTGCATCAAAAAATGTATCTATATTGGTCAAGTCCTTCCAAACTATGGCTTGATTGAAATCTTCTAAGGCCACATCCAAGTCCATGACACAAGAGTGTAGGAAACCAAGTGCATCACTTAGCTCTCTCCAAGTGAGAGAATATTGTGTTTGGAAGAATCTAAATATGACTCCTTCATCAGTGCAACGAAGGGTGCAAAGAAATTCTATGGTTAAAAACTTAGAACTTTCCTCTGTGATTTTTGCAAAAGTTTCCCATCCCAAAAAGTGAAAAATATGAGCAAATTCAACATCCATACCTGTTTGAATTAGAAGATCACGATCGATCACAGGAGTGAGAGTGAACTTACGATCCTTCAATTGACCGTACCTTGTTTTCTCATATTGTCCATGAAACTTGAGGTGTGAATTTGAAGTCAACCTTCTTACTGCAGCAGGGGCTGGATGTGGTGGCACATCTTGCTCTGGCTCATAGCTCATCTCTGATGGAGTTCTGGAAGATGATTCTCCAAGCTTTTGGAGACGTTGGGATCTTCTCCCACTGAATGACTTCCAGAAACTCATCCTGCAAAATGTTAATACACAAAAACAAACAAGAGACTAATGGAGGGGTTAGAATAAAAAGTCAGGAATCAGCTGTCCAAAGTTAGTCATCAGGGGGTTAGTCGTCCGAAAAGAAAGATCAAGAAGTTGTTTATTTTTGACAGTAACTTCCCCTAGCAAAATTTTTTTATCTTGATTACTCCATTAGGACAGCACCTCCACTAATCACTCTTGATTATTCTAATTCTCTTAAGATCTTCTCCTCTCTCAAGAAATCTTTCTATTGCTACTAAGCACTTCCTTCCTCCTTCTCACTTCTCCTTCTCTCTACTACAAAGCCCAAAGCTCTCTGGATACTAGAACTTCGAATTGCAAGCTGAAATATTGAGCAAGGCAGTGTTGGTGTGATGAAGAAGCGTGGAGTGAAGGCCCTTTTATAGAGGAGATGGGAGCCTGGCGGCCGCCAGTGGTGATGGCGCCGACCGCCATGGTGGTGGGTGCTCTCCCACTCACCTTCAAGCAGCAAATTGCTCACCCCAATGCCATTGTTTTGAGTGGGTTTTTCGGTGGAAAAGAATGGCATGTAGTGGTGTATAGTGGTAGGTGAGGTTTGAGTGGTATATGTCTTGTCCAAGTTAGGTGAAATATGGCATTTAGTGTATGACATGTAGGACCCATTACATAGTGACTCTATTTTTGGTATTTTCTAATATGTAAATGCAGAAGTAAAAATAATAATGCAAGAATAAATATTTTTAAGCCTCCACAATAAATATTTTCACGGGTTGTGACACACCGTAAAATTATTTATATGGGACATAGATTTTTTTTGCATAATAAAGTAAATATAATTAATTACTGACTTACCTTGTGATAGATGTCCGTAGTTAAAGTCCTTGAACTGGGACTTCCCAAAATTTATTAATTGTCAGGTGAATTCTCCGGTTCCGGAGATGGTACCGATGATGACTCTTCTTCAATTTCTGATTCAATTTTATGTGCTGTCAAGCTAAGCTCTGATTTGGGTTTGAATGCAAACTTCTCTTCCTTCCCATTCAAGTTGAATGTAATCTCTCCAGCCGTGACATTGATGTGTGCATTAGGCGTGCTAAGGAAAGGTCGTCCGAGAATGATTGATACTCACGGAATCGGTGGCATATTCAGAACTACAAAATCCATAGGTACAAAGAATCCTCCTCGATATTAACCGGTACGTTTTTCGCAATTCCCGAGGGGTATCGATGGATTAATCCGCCGATTGTAATGATATTGAAGTTGGCTCCGTGGTTGTAAGCTTGAGTTTGTCAAAGACAGTCTTGGGCATTACACTAACACTTGCTCCAAGGTCACACAAGGTCTTTGTAAAATGATGATCTCCAATTGAGCAATTGATTACTTTGGGTATCCCGGATCTGTCATCTTATGTGGTAATATATTAAGAATTCTTTGACTTTGCATTCTTTGTTAGCTTGATCACCTCCGTAGTGGGTAGTGGTCTTTTCTTATTCAAGATATCTCTCGAGATACTTGGCATAAGTTGGAACTTGAATAGCATCTAGTAGAGGGATGTTGATATATAATTTCTGAATTACCTCCACAAATTTTGTAAACCGATCATCCACTTGGGATCCACGATCTCTTCTTGGATATGGTAAGAGAGTTGTATCATTAAAGTCTTGTGTCATCTGAGGTTCTTGAGTCAACTCTTCTGTGTCATCACTTTCTTCTTCTCTAATTGGTTGTACCACAGGTCTTGTTGTTGTTGCTGGTGCTATAGGTGCTGTAATTGGTGTCCTGACTGCTGTTCCAATTATCCTTCTTGGGTCAACAGGATCACGTGTAGATTTACCTCTTCTTGTAGTAACATTATTTACCTGCTCAAGGTTAGTAGCAACAAATTTTGCAAACAAACAACTTTGCTATTTGACTTTCTACCTTTTTATTAAAAAGATGTTGATCTTTAAAAGCAATAGAAAAATTATGCATCTTAAGAGTTATATCTTCTAAAACTTTATCATTAGCAGCTAGTTTCTTAAGAAGAACATTATTTAACTTATCTTGTTCCTCAATTAACTCTCTTAAAAATGGACTTACGGGAATATTACCTTTATACTTACCGGATTGTTGCGTAGCTGTTGTAACCTTTGTTCTTGTGATTGAATTGATGTTGAGTTGTTAATAGCCATGCTAGAGTTTGAAGCAAAATCAATATAGTCTTGTAAATCTTGTCTTTCCTGCTTGTCTTTGGCTCTTTGTTCAAGCCAATTGAATAACACGTCCATCTTGGTTGATATTGCTTTTATCTCTTCAAAAACTTCTTCTTCTATCGATGGTAGTTTTGAGTGTCTTGATTCCAGCTTTGATTTTTTCGATATCTTGTTCATGAGTGCTTCAGCTTTGTCAAGAGTGAGTGATAAAAATGATCCTTCAGTAGTTGCATCTAATTGTTCTCGTGCTCTTTGAGTTAATCCATGATAAAATCCTTGCATAAGCAACCAATCTTCTATTCCATGATGAGGGCAATCTGATATGTATTCTTGTAAACGTTCCCAAGCACTGGAATTGATTCTCCTTTCTGCTGTTGGAAATTGGTAATTTTTTCCTCGTATGGCATTGGTTTTACCCGTGGGAAAGAATTTTGATAAGAAATTTGTAGAACATTCATCCCATGTCTTGATTTCTTCTTTGTTGGCATAGAACCATGTCTTCGCTTTCTCCTTCAATGAGAATGGAAATAAGCGGAGTAGTATGATATCTTGGGGAACATCCTTAGGTGAGAAGGTGTTGGCAATCTCCAAAAAAATTCTGCAGATGTAAGCGTGCATCTTCGTGAATCTTTCCAATTGAATGGAGTAGCTTGTATTTGTTGATGAGGCTTGGCTTGAGCTCAAACTCAAGATCTTTAAGTTGAAGTGTTGGTCCTATACTAATGTTCTCGGTGCTTGGAGCAGAACTCTCGTAGGGATTTTCGACCATAGCTTCAAAAACCGATATATGCTCTCTTGATTGATTTGATTCGATGAATGAAGTGGAGTGAATCACAATCAATTTCCAATTTGATAAACCCCGTATAAAATAAACAAAAAAAAAAACAAGGGTAAGCTCGCTAAAAGCAGCTACCTAGTTTAGATTCTCATCATAAGTTTCCATTTATTAATATATATCGACTAACTTTTATTTCCTCCCGACAACGGCGCCTTTTAAATGCTTGTTGGTAAATCTAACGTCACTATAACATAAGGTGGAGTTAATCTCACCTCGGGCTATATGCCATCAAAAGATACTCAAGTGTGGTTCATCTCTTAACACTACTATGTGCTAGGTTGTCATCCCCAGCAGTAATGCTAGGAAATGCATATATGATACTTGTGATATGTGTTGTTTGCAATCTAATAAAATAAAAATAAAAAGTCTATCCGCAAGCGCACGGATATAAATACCATCATCATAGCATTTCAAGGGAGTAATCCAGGTTTTGTCATTTATATTCTGCCACGAGGGGAGGAATAATCTAAGGTGGATGCAAACATAATTATAAGTGGCATACTAATGAGAGGTTACATTACTAGTGCTAACTTTAGCGGGGGTTAAACCAATAATGATAATAATATGATAATGATAAATATAGGCAGAGGCATCACAACACGTAGACAGAGAATAGCTACTAAGTTAGACTTAACATAGGACTACTTTAAGAGATAGAATTCATCTATAGCATTTAATCTACTAAGTCATTACATCTCTTGTAAGGCATATGTTATCATCTATAGCATAGTAGACTCTAGATCATGTATCAGGACGACTATCAAGGAAAATCAAGAGTGAAACAAGATATTCCCCATAATCAATGTCCACGTGTCTTATAAACGGAGGGTGGATTCCAAAGGACTCAACAGTGCATCACGCCCGCGATCTACCACACGGCCCGAATATAAGGTGCATTGCGGGTAAATCATATATAAGCACCACGCTTACATAAATATCTTTACCACCTAACCCACTTTCGAGTATTGAATTAGGCGCTCTACAAATAGATACATATATCTATCATAAACTACATCTATATCAATCATACTATTAGAATAAAGTAAGAACATAGCAAACAAACACATATTATTAATAAAGGGCAAAGTCATAGATACAAGATTATTCATACCGTAATACTTGAAGATCGAGAACTCGGGTAAGCACACCCGGCTCTAATTGTATCCATACGCTAATCAACTTGGATGAACTAGAACTAGATGAACTAGAACTAGAACTAGTAGCTAACTCTAATCTCGGTGGAGAAACTCTCTTCTACTTACGCGACTTTTGGTTTACAATGGATTGATAATGAATACAACTCAATTAGGGTTTAACCTTGGGGGCATATGGTCTTCTTATATAGTCCTTGGCAATGAACGATGACCATCGGATCAAACCGACCTTCAACAACGGCGTAGATACAACCATAAGGTCGATAATGAACCGACATAGGAAGCTGAGGCTGACACCTTGGTCCCACCTGGCGGCCGCCAGAGATGGCTTGGCGGGCGCCCGGTGTCCCGGTCCCTCACGTCTTCGGGTTTCTTCCGGTGTCTTCCGGTATCTTCTAGAATGTTTTAGTTCACTTTTCGGATCGAAATTCTTCTCTCGGTAAATCTCCTTATTGTTGGGGGTTTTCTCTCAGTTTTTCGGTGTTTTCTGTTAAGTCCACGAAAAGATATAAATCACCAAAACTCATGGAACTTTGTCAATTATAACACCTATTTTATGTATTTTATTCTTTTTATAACCTTATTTCATCTCTTGTTGACATATAAAAGTATAGGATAACTTGGTGTCAACAAGCTCCCCAAGCTTAACCTTTGCTAGTCTCTTAGCAAAACTTTTCACCAGAGTGGATCGGGAGTTGATACAATGAATTATTCTCTCACAAATACACATGTTATTAATTTAAAATTCTCCCAAAAGATAAGTGAAACATTCTGATCTTTCAACTTACTTTTATTATATGAACAACATAAGGTTTTTTTTTTATCTGCACTTAAATCTTAGGTAATTGAAAGATAGAACAACCAAGTCAAGCACTATGTCTCAAACTCTTCATTTCACCTTTATTCTGGAGTATTTATAAGTTTTCAAAATAAAACTCAGAGTTTCCATTGTATGACCCTTTCAAATCTCTCATATGTGGTATTTTTGGATCCTTTTCAAGGCAATGATGTGGTGCCTTCTCTCAAAAGATATATATGGTATTTGTGAAACATGGCAGGTGTATCATGTCTTCTCTCAACCTATATTCTAAGGCTTATATCTGGGGTTCATAGGTGGGAGACAGCGTATGCATACTTGCAAAGTATATATTGTAAAGTCAAACAACGGATCCAAAGGAACAAGTCATACAATGTGAGTGTATGGAATGTATTTGTGAGGTGGATGATGGCAATAGGATAATGATTCTAATTCTACTATGCTCCTTTTTGAAGAATTTGATCTCTCTTTTTGAATTTTCAATAAGACTCAGAAGAGAACTTGGGCTAGCTTTTATTTCTTTTCTTTTTCTTTCTTTCTTTTTAGAGAGGTGGGTCCTACTCACCCTCAGACTTTTGTCCATTATTCTCTCTCTTTTATTTTTTTCTGTTTCTTTTTTATAGAGAGGTGGGTTCTACTCACCCTCGGACTTTTGTCCATTATTCTCTCTCTATTTTTAAGAGATGTGGACTCTCTTTGGCCCTCGAACTTTTGTTCATTATTCATCTCTTTTTAGGGAGGTAGGCTCTACGCCTCAGAGGACACTTTTCCATTTTTCATCCCCTTTCTTTTCTTTTCAGCATAGCCCAAAGTTTCTTCTTTTGTCAAATGAATAATTGAGAGATAATAAATGAATTTTATGGAGCATAAACGGGGTTTAGAGAATAAATATAGAGATGAGAACTATTTTTGGTGTTTACTCCCAGGATAGGAGTGAAACATTTTTATGGCTAGCAATGAATGAAGGGTATGTGAGTGGTGTGTATATGGAATTGTATGACAAGTTCCCAAGGGTCTCAATGGTTGACTAAATTCAACACTAAGCAAGTAGTGAAAAAGTTTTTCTATTCTAAAACATATATATGGCTGTGGTAGGAATTTAAAACTCTACGTCATATAGGAAACTCATCATGCAATTTTCAAATTTTCACAAATCAAATCTCCAATTTAGTGCAACTAGGAGTAAGATAAATAGCAGCTCAGACTATCTCATATCATATCCATCAATTACCTAGATTAGCTTAGATATATGTTCCCACAAAATTTTCAAGCTCAAATATATTTCTCAAGTTTTAAACAATTTTATTCATAGCTTGGGAGAATTCTAAACCAATGATAGGTACTTGAAAGAAAACAAAAACAGAGCAACTATTCATCATCTCCAGGAGTTAGCTACTAAATTATTCAAACAAACTTTAAACAAACTAATTATACACACTCTTTTTATTTGGTTTTTCATGGTTATGCATTTTTTTTTAGCAAACAAAGCAAAGCAAATTTAAACAAACTATATAATAAAATATAAAATATAAAATATATAGATAACTACCAGGTCATTGAGACTTACCCGGCAAAGTGAGGGCAACTCCCCAAGCTGGTGTTGATTCAAGCCTATTTTATGTATTTTATTCTTTTTATATCCTTATTTCATCTCTTGTTGACATATAAAAGTATAGGATAACAGGTGTCAACACCTGGCGGGGGGGCGGCGGGCCGGGCGCTGTCGGGCTGGGCGCCGGTGGAGGCGCGCTGTGGCGGCGGGCGGGAGGCACGGGCGAAGGCGGTGGCGCGCCGGGCGGCGGCGAGCGGCGGGCGCGGGGCGGGCGGGGCGGCAGCGGGAGGCTTGGCCGGGGCGGCGGGGGTGCGGGTGGTGGCGGCGTGCGTGTGTGTGGAGTGTGTGTGTGTGGAGTGTGAGCTGCCGGTCGGCGACTCTTTTATAAAAAGCATATCTCGGGCCTTTCCGTGAGCCGCCCGATCGGCTCACGGAAAGAACCACTCGAGCGGGGATTAGCGTTCATGATTTCATATGAAGATGTTCCATTTGGTTTTATTTTTATATGCAAGGCCTTACTTTGTGTTGAGTAAGAGGAATATAAATTTTCTACTAAATTGTTTCAAAAATTTCAAGCACTTGTAGTTCAAATTTGGCCTCATGTCAAAATTGCCATAAAAGAGAATAATTACCTAAATATGCTAAATAAAGTCAATAATTCACCAACATTTAACATGGAGTGCCATATGATGTGTAGGAAGTGTAGAAAAAGTTTGGAGCCCAAAACCAAAAAAAAAAAAGATGGGGCCTTTCCCGTGAGCCGGAACCCCAGCTCAGGGGAAAGGGGGTCCCTTTGCCAGAGGTCTGACGACCGCTCACGGAAAGCCCGCTCACGGGAAATCCTTTCCCGTGAGCTAGACGGAGGACGGACGGGGAAAGGGGGACGAGGGGACGGCCCACGGCGGTTCCCTTTCCCATGAGCCCGGCTTCACGGGAAAGGAGGTGTGGCCTTTCCCGTGAGCTGGCCCTCATGGGAAAGGTTATTTCCGTGTGTTTATCCTTCCCGTGAGCTTCCTTGCTTGCTCACGGGGAAAGGGGTACCTTTCCCGTGAGCGCGGACGGAAAACTTTCCCGTGAGCGCCTGACGGGAAAACTTTCCCCCATGGGAAAGGCACAGATTCCGGTAGTGATCGGCTATTTCTGTTAACAAAGAGCCGATGCATGCTGAAAATTTATTGAGTTTTAATTCTTCTAGCAACATGCAACATATACATTCATATACATCGGCTATAAATTCGCAACGTGACATGCCGATGCGTGATAATAAGAATTCATCAAAATTTTCTCAATTAGAAATTGCTGAACTGAGAGCTGATGTGTCAGAATTTGTAAGAATGCTTAGAAAGCATAATGAAGATTTCTTTCATAAGATGCACGCTCTCTTTGAATCGGATAAGCCAACTCCGAAGTCGGCTAAGCCGATTGTTACCATCTGTGAACCAGCTAGGCCAACCGTCTCTAGCACATGTCTTGAATCGGCCAAGCCGGCTTCCCAGTCAGCTAAGCCGATTGTCTCTGGCAATCAGTCCGAATTAGTCTCTTCGGCGTCTGAAACCGATAAGACCAGTTCAGGAGAAGATGCGCATTCTTTACCCTGCAGCAAGGCGCTTTCCATGGCTGAAGTTTTGAAAGAAAATAATCCAGCCATCTTAATTCGACCAGAGCAAGCCGATTCCACTATTGGAAAAAATATGATAATCGGCGAGCCTAGAGAGCCTAAGAAGAGAAAGCAAATCTCGGATCGGGAGGTGGTGCTAGAAAAGTCCAATGATAGTCGGGAGAGCCTCAAGATCACTATCAAGTCTTCTGGACTTGGGGGGCAAGCCAAAACTCCCATAGACAAGCGGAAATCATCCACTAACACTACTGTGCAAAAAATAATGATTAGGCCGACTGCAACAGTCGGCCAGACTGATTTTAATGTGGATGGTCAGAAAAAAAAAAAAATCAGCAAGACCGATTTCTCAAATCGGCCAAGCTATTTATAAACAAAAATTACAGTACACATATAAAGATGGAGTATTGGTTTCTCGCCCATTAATGCGTCAAAATCCTCACCAGAGGAGGATGTGTGCTGGTGTAATCCATAATGAGCAGTGGTGCTTACCTCATAGCCAATTGAGCTACGGCCAATCGTGCTCCAATAAGAAAGGCCCGATTAAACCGGTTTTACATAAACTTGCTAATCAGGTCCAACAAAAGGGTAAGGCATCGATGAAGCAGACATATGTGTTGAGGAACAAGGAAGTTCTAATAAACTCCACAAGGAAGGCCGATGAGCAAATAGCCATCAAAGTCAACTCTGCAGGTGCTCCAATCAAAGAATGTAAAGGACCGATTGTCAACGATAATCTGGACCAAGCTGATGTGGAGGAGATATCAAAAGGTGTTGATGATCAAGAACACCAGACAACCACAACGGTTTCTAAGAACTTCCAACCTACATGGTGCCCTTCAGGCATGTCCAAGACACAAAAGCGCAAACTTCAGCGAGCTCGTTGCATGAAGCTTAAGCAAGAAAATTTAGATTCATGTGTAGGGGCAAGAGAAGAAAAGCTAGTTTTTGCAGGTAGCGTGCCATCTGTTGCTGAAGAGAAATTAATGTTGGCTGCTAACAAGAGCATGAGTTCGGCTAGTGCTGCTGAACGTCCAACCATGCATGGGGAGCAGCGGAGCATGTCGGACATTCTTATCAAAGAAAGGTCTGCTGCTGTTGGAGGAGAATTTGAAAAGGAATCACTTAGCTGTATGGATAAAGTTGCCGATTCACCTCAATATCCAAGCATGGAGATACATACATTGCGATGCCCAGATTATAATAGTGCGAGTTCCAATTCAACTTTGCATTGTTCGGATGTTAGCTCAAGCAAAATAAACAAAATAGATGTGACCGAATTAAATAATTCGGACATATCTAAAATCAAAGAGAATATCGCTAATGTGGATTGCTTGCAAAAGCCTCCAGAGGATGGCACGAAAATTGCATCAGGCCTTGGGAGGTGTATTAGAGCTGAACCAACATCGGCGCCGTTTCAACAACATCGACCATCTATGCATATGCAGTGGGAGTATCCTTTTGGTATGTCTTATTATTCAGCATGGAATTATTATGGTTCATGGATGTCACCTGCGCCTATGCATTATCGTCACTTTTATCATGATTGGACTGCTCCAACTTCTATTGACCGATTTAATCCAAAGCATCGGTCTCTGAAGAGAACCATGTTCAATACAATTTTTATCGACCGATTTGATCCAAGGAATCGGTCTAGGCAGAGAGGAGGAGGCAGGAAAGTAAAGCAAGTTTATCGCGTGAAGTATGATGGCCGAAAAGAGAAAAATTCAGATCTGAATGTCACCATTGAAAAGCCGATTACATTGCTGAAAAATCCGGCTATTAATGGCAAAGAAGTGAAAAAACCATCTATTGATATTGTAGGTGCCAAATTTGAACAGAAGAAGGTGAAAGTGCCTACACTCAAGAAAGAGTTGCCGCTATCCAAAAGCAGAAATGAAATCGAGATGTTCAATCGGTTTACCATAGCGTCAAGAAAGAAGTTACAGAAGTTTAGTGCGGAGAAGCTAAAAGAAAAGGGCTTAATGTGGGTCCCTAAGAAAAATATTGATGCTTACAAGGATGTTCGCCAAGCAACTGGTGTGACAAAGACAAAGAGACGAAGAAGATTCAAAAAATATATTCCAAGTTGGAAGTTTGCACCGCATTATCAAAATCATTGGTCATGGCATCATCCATATTCTCTGCCTATGCCTATGCAGAATTTGTCTCGTGGTATGTATGGTTGTCCCTCATCTTCTTATCTTGATCCCTGGTGTGGATTTTTATATGATAGAGGGTTGCCCAATTATTATGCTCGTCAATGATCAAGAGCTGAAATATTTTATTTCGGCTATGCATACCAATGTGGATGAATTCATATGGCCGATATTTTATTATCGCCCTTAGCACAAAAATAGCCGATGCGCGCTGGCAAACATCGTGCTATGAAATAGCCTCTGTAAAATGTACTTCTATGGCTTTAAGGCCCGGGGGGCATGATACGTGTGAAGATAAAATTAGCCGATTATTTATGCATCTTTAATCATGGCCTTTTCTTCGAATTTGGCCGATTAAATATGTTAATCGTGCTTTCTAGTTATTCACATAAATCGGCTGATAAGCTACATACATACATGCGTGCATCGGCTGATAGTTACACATACATCTGAATGTATGAATTGGCTCATAGCAACGTGCATGTGTCTCAAGGATTTTCAGGATGATTTGATCTTCGGTTTAGCTTCCAGGGGATATATATATATGCATGCATGTACCTGGGCAACATACATTGGCTATAAGATGAGGATTAATTAAAAAAAAAGAGATGGACATCGTTGGCTTGGTTGATTGGTCAACGTACATGCCAGGCCGGCATGCTTGTTGTACTACCATGCGCCCTGCACCTACCCTGGGTTACTTCTGTGCAATTAGCTCTAGTTGGTATATTGGGTTGCTTGTTTTCTTGATGGCCACGATCAAGCTTGCTGGATGACCGGCTGCTGCAGCGCCTCCTTGGCCGAACAGCTTAATCGGCGAGCGAAGCAGCTAAGCCAGGCAACCCATGTGCTGTGCACTTTCTGCTGGATCGGCCTTGCAGATTGACCAATCGGCTTGGCCGTTCATGTTGCTTGCCTACAGGTGCTGCTGCTATATTGATTCATTGCTCAATCGGCTTAGCTGATCTTCAGAACGGCAAAGCCGGTTGCATGCATGCGCCATAGTCCAATCGGCCTGGCTGGTTTGAGACCTGGCCAAGCCGATTTATCAATGCCTAGAATGCTGTGGCTTGCTGAGCAGGCCGGCCAAGCCAAGTTCAATCCGGCTAGGTCAGGTACGTGCGCCGGCGTCAGGCGTTCAGGCAGTCGAGCTGGCACTGGACCGGCTAAGTCGGATCAGAGCAGCGAGGCTAGCCTCGAGGCGGCCATGCCGTTTCCAGCAGGCAGTCAGGACAACTCATGGCGATTTCCAAATTCCGTCGACACCTGGGTGGCCACCAATCGGCTAAGCTGATTGTTCAACTCGGTTCAGCCGATTTTCTACTGTGTGGTCAAGCATTTTTATCCAATGAAATTTCAAATCGGTCTAAAATTATTTCTAACAATTTTAGTGCCGATTTAGAAGATTGGAGTGCTCCTTTATTGAACTTTTTGCAGGATCCAAGCTCTACGGCTTACAAGAAGTGTTCGGCGGGGTGTTTCGAAATGGATAAGCTTTATCGGAGAACCGCCAAAAATTTGTTATTAAAAATATTGAGGTCCTGATCAAGCAAGATGGTTATGGGAGGATTCTACGGGTTTTGAGGTCTAAGTTCGCTCCCAATGATGGCCGATACATGTATCGATCTTAGACACTAGATAGCCGATGAGTTGGGTATCGTTGCTATTTAGTGCTTTGATTGTGCCTATATGAGAAATTGTTGAAAAGAATGAGGATGATATGAGGGACAAGTCCATGACAGCAAACAACAAGCATTGGTGAATTCTTTATACAAGACAGCAATAAAATGATAATCGTGGTTGAGAAGTGTTTTCAGGTTCATGCATCATCTTACTATTACTAATTGGAGGCTCCAATGAAGGCTCCACGTTAATTCTCACCGACGCCGCTAGAAAAAAAAAAGATAAATACCAGAAATTCTCACATTAATCAGAAACATCTAGCCATCAATCCACAATCCTCCAACGATAATAGCCATTCGATCTATTTTTATTTTCTAAAAAATTACCCACCTTTGCCATTATAAAAAAACACCATAAAAATAACCCCTATACATACATATAAATTACCCACCAATGCCATTATAAAACTTATAGTAAAAAAATAAATATCTTTCTTGATGAGAAAAAAATATAAAATTTGTCCAACAAGTAGCGAGAACTATACCAATCGCTGACTTCTGGCATATAACAAAATTATTCTCCATAAAAGATATCGGATCCAATATAATCCAATCTAAGCGAACAAATTCATCCTTCGAGCCTTGCGACGTCACCAGACGCCGCTTAGAAAAAAAAAAAGATAAATACTAGAAATCTTACTTCCAACGAAGCCTCCACGTTAATCCTCCCCAAACGCGTTAGGAAAAAAAAGATAAATGCTAAAAATTCTCACATTAATCAGATACATCTTGTCATCAATTCTACATGCTTGGCAATCAGTAACGTTAGATCTAATTTATTTTTATATAAAATTACCCACATTTGCCATTATTATTTTTTAAAAAATAAAACAAATAAATCCAATATTCTAATCTAAAAATCTACGTACACCAAGATTCTCCCAACCATCATCGATCTGAGCCAGATGGGAACGTCCTCCCTGCGCAGGGAGGAAAAACAGGGCGCCGCCATCGGACGGCTCCTCAGCAAGCCAGCACCTGCCGCCACGCATATAATTTGTGGTCGCCGGGCCGAGCAAGCCAACACAGCCTAGGTATGTTCTCCAGCGTTCTCCAGCGGGCATAGACTCCTCGATATTGAGGCGCTCGATGTCCCGTCAATGTAAGCGGCACCACGTCCGTGCTCCACATATTCCGACTTTCTTTGTTGAACTGCTTGCAGGTCTCAATGACGCAGAAGAGGCTTCGCTACCCAGTTTCCCATTGATTGCTTACTGGTGACCTGGCGCAATGCGTGATTCAACAATGTTTGTATGAGATGTGAGTCTACTTTCACCGTATGGCTGGCTTGCATCATGAAATTATATGGTAATGAAGGGAGGTTCGGAGAGGGTAATAGTGATCACCAAATGTATGTTTAAAAGTGATTACTGTGGTGTGTACATGTATGCCAAATCATTTGCAGCTTTAGTTTGAAGGTTCTATCATACATGCCTACACGCTGGCTGCTCCTATTAACTTTGATCAACGTTGTTGTCTCTTGCGAAATACATGATATGATATGACACATATTGACCATTAGGTATAAGTTCTATTTTATTTATAATGTCTTTGAATTACTTCACAAAAATAATTTTGATATAATACCTATTGAGCCTGTCCGCCGCTCGAGATCGAAGACGACACGTTCCAGAAGCGAGGTGGGTGATGGCGTGAACGACACCACTGGAGATGACCAATTGGTAATAATTTGGTATAATACCTAATCTGATCCCCCCTATATATTCTTGCACAGCACCATGTATGCTGGCTGATATTTTCTGGATGCACTGAGCTGACAAGGACGCTGTCGAAAACAGATCGACACCAATGCTACACTATCGGTCGACACCAACGAGGCAGGCGACTCTAGAGCAACATATACTAGAGAACACCAACCATGAAGGCATGACTACGTACCGACAAAGAAAGCAACGCTACACCGACTACCTATCGACAAACATTGACAACCAAGGTGACCCTTCACCGACTAATGCTGGTGGACATCGACGAGACAAGTGATGTTGCATCAACTCCATCTACTTTAACACTACACCAGCCAACACCGAGATGATGACGATGTGGGAGGGCAGACATTGAGTTGCACCAATCCAACTTTAACTACTTCGCCAAGCACACACCAATCGATGCAACAAGGTGGACAACAGCTATGCCCTAAGACACTAATAAAAATACCCTAAAATCCAAGCATCAAAAAAATTATCAATCAATAAATAAGGTGACAATTTCCATCCTAAATTTGAGCATACGCATGGATGAAGCAGGCATCCAACTGAGCACCAACCATTGATGTTAGATGTAGGCACATTGAGGGGACTGAAGGACGGTTGTGTGCCGGCATCACGGGGGATGACGAGGAGATCTATGTCAAGAAAGGAAAGGAAGGAACATGAAAGCCCACGGCTGCCATGGCATCTACGTCAACACCGGTACCGGACACACACCTTTTGACTAAAGGTATGACCCTCTTGCAAAATCCCATAATTATAATTTAATTAGTCACAAAATCCCATAATTATAAATTAGTTAGTCTTTTGTGACGTACATGATATGGTACTCATGAATGTACTTTGATGTGCACAAAAATATATATATAATCCTAATTGTGCATCAAGTGCTAATTTTTATTAACTTAAGTTTTTTTTTTTTTGAATCATCGGCAAGGGACTTTTTCAATCCAACCCTAAAATTCGCCCCTATGAGGATTCAATCTATCATGTCGACTGTCACTGATGAGCTCCCACCACGAGGCTGAAGGTCAGTTTGGAACTTAATAATATTTCTATTCAATTACCTCAAGTTATATTCCAATGTTGCTAAGAAAGTTAGGGGATGATGATTGGTGTAGTTGGAGTTATCATTAAAAGCCTACTCCAAATTAGAAAAGATAATTAAACTGATCCATTAATATTTTTCTATAAATTATCCATCTCTATTATTAGGTAAAGATAATGTTTTTGCCAATAGGTTTGGGTTCAAATGATCCAAAAACAACATTGTGCAATGTACGTAAACTAATATATACCTATATAATTTGTACCTAAATTATCGACCTCTCAACCATCATAAAAATTAACAAAAGTTTCTCACATCTACATGTAAATGCTATTATAAGATATTATTAATAATAGTTCAACATTCATGAGTAAAACATAGCTTAGTATAAATAATTTTTTGTTGGGCTTATTGTGGATATATATATGTAGCAAATCATGTAGTTATGATAGCTATAGCTCACTTATGTTATATTAACTTTGATGAGGATAAATTTTGTATGTCGTTGTCTTGAAGAAAAATATCAATATTAATCACAAAATTATGTAATATGAATATTAGTAACTTAATTTCAGGAATTATTTTATGAACAGAACAATATTATATGATACAATATATTCAACATCTTGATTGCCATGCTGCTAAAGCAGTCCAGAATATTTGTTTAATAAAATAAAACATGAAAATTCTGAATAAATGATACAATAAGCATTAGGATTTCAATTTATTATATGCAAAAATACAATAGCTATATCAAAAGCTAAAGGATTTAGATGAAAAAACATATAAACTAATGTTTAACTTATATTGACTACAAAGTACCTATTATAGCTATTATTTTAAAATATTAGTGAAGAATAAAGATATATAATATAAGTAATTCTTATTAGTTATTCGTATCTGACTCACAAAATTCTAACCGTGCGGGAGCACAGGTTGATGAACTAGTTCACCTAAAAACAGGGGGCATATGTTGACACTCAAAATTGTCCAAGTGCTGGTGGTCAGTTGAATTGTCAGAGTTTGCATAGACGGAGAAGGAAAGGAGGCTTAGCCGATTATCTATCTGGCCAGGCCGGTTCCCTTTGTTGCCGTATGGTCTACAGACACTCAAGACCGGATGGCCTCCTTGCTGCAGGTTGCTGCACGTACATGTGTCCCTGCCGGCTCCTTTGCTTGGTTTGCACTGCTGCTAGCAAGCTGTACTGTTCCCTATTGCCTGAACAAGCAAGCTGCAGGATCGATCAAGTCATTTATTAATTGGATGCTTTGCACGCCTAGCTGAATTGCAAGGCTGCTGACCTCTCTGTCATCTACTGTTGCTGGTTAGCATATCCTACGGACCAGACTGTTTTGTTCCCATACGACAAACCTTGGTCAGCTTCCTGCCTAACCGGCTAAGCTGGTGCAGCCATCGGCCAGGCCGTTTGACCCTGTGCCGTGTGCTGTGCCCATTCAGCCTGGCCGGATTGATCCGGCTAAGCCGGCCTTGCTGCTCGTCAAGCTAACCAGGCTGCGCTCAGCCCCGCAACAATCGGCCTAACCGGTCTAGGACCGGCTAAGCCGGTTTGTATGTTCCAAAACGACCAGGACTTAAGTCTATCGGATTTTGGACGTATTTTCGTATAGGGAACTTGGAGATCACGATTTGGAGATTGTTTCCTATTGGGATAAGACCACCCTCCCTCTTTAAATATGAGAGGATCATGGCCGATTGAGATCCCATCTATCCAATCGTCAAACACATCTCCTACAGACTTTCGGGTGGATCATCTACCTCTCCTTCTTCTTCGTCGCCGCTGCCATGAATGGAAGATCGACGACAACAAGGCTCTAGAGCGGTCAGGCCGGCTAGAGCAGCCCATAGCTGCTGCACGCCCTCACGGGGTCCATCCCGGGTGTGTGGGGCTTCAGGTTTTAAGAGACTTCGCTGGCGTGTCTTGCGTATCGCGCTCCCGGCGAGGCTCCTCCGGCGACGTGTCTTGCGTATCGCGCTCATCGCTGGAGGCACAAGGTCCAGGTGTGGATATCCCTAGGCGCTCGCCGATTCCAAATTCGGCTTGCCCTACATCGAGCGATCTAGCTCCTTATCTGATGTGTTACCGATTTAATTGTCAACACTTAGACATTGCAAGCACATTGGTGTGTTCGTTTCGTTTCTTGCCCTTGTTCCGGACTCACCATGGCCCAACAAACTGTAATATATGTTGTGTCGGAATGACCAAACGAACTGTAATACTCGAATGTGCAAAGCAAGAGATCCTTTTTCAATCAGAAAAGCAAGAAATAAAGACGTTGACAGCACATGTCACAAACTAACTTAGTTGCACGTGCATGGTACGATATGGCAATTCTGAAAAAAAAAAACAACAACAAAGAACTAGCAAGGCGCTCGGCATGAGAAAATATCACAGAAAGACTAAAGGGCACAAGTAAACAGAAACCTTGAGCAAGCCAAATTGAGCCATGCACAAAGACGGACCTCCCTTGGTGTACAGGCGTGTACAGCAGAACATCAGGCACGGTGGAAATACCGGGGATTCTAGCTGACACTCAACTAGCCATTGGCCAAGATCTTGAAAACCAACTTGTTGTAGGTAGTGGCTGAGGCCGCAGGGCAATGTGGTGGACCATACCGTTATCTGGTGCACGTACACAACAAACAATCTGTGTCAATTATTCTAGGAATAACTCAGAATTTGTATCGGAGGAGAACCACGTTGATATCAGAGTAGGCAGACAGAGTGCATCTGTGCAAGAAACAGAGTTCACAACTAGAAACAGAGTTCACGAGTTGTGCTAGTAACAAATGGATAAAAATGATAACTAGGAGAATAACAAATGCAAATGATTCTTAAGGTTACAAAAACTGGAATAAAATAGTAACGTAGATAAGGTTATTTTGTCATTGTAAGTTGGGGGTGGTGAACTCACGGGCATCCATCGATGTCATCATACTTTTCATGTTATTCGTAAGGAGATAAAACTGGAATAAAACAGAGTTCAAGATGTTGAAAAGTAGTTGAAGAAAGTACTGTAGTAGTTAGGGTTTTTTCATCTACGGTTTGAAGAAACCGCATGCAAACCGAGTAATGTTAGATTTAAGCAAATGAACAGTATTTTTGTCAAGGATGAACAATATTTGACACTATGGTTTGTCATCTACGGTTTCTGTTGCGGTTTGGAGAAACCGTCAATGAACAGGGCTAGTAGTAGTGAACACGATGCGCCGCTATCCCGATCCCTAATCACCGTTCGTCCATGCACTCGTTTGTCGTTCCTCACTGTGTAGCTGTGTGCTGTCGCTCAACCCAGCAGAGAGCCACAAAGCAGCTAGACGCCAACTCAGGGCCCTGCCGCTAGGCCCGTGGCTTTGATCTGCTGTCATAGTCACCGCTATGCCGCACTGGTCGCCTGGCCGGTGCCGGCGAGCGCGACGAGCCGAAGCGAGCGACTCAGATAAATTATTTTCACTGCAAAATAATTTAAACACCTGATTCGAACGATGATCTGTGTCTTTTCTACTACAATTTATCTGGAAAATCTGAAATTTTTGGTCAAAAGTTGGTCGAAATTTCAGGATATTAACATACTCAAACAGATTATTGTCTTTTCCTTCACCGGTTCATAGCAAACTCACACTGCAGATTATCATCAGTTTCAACTGAGCTGCTGCTGGTGCTGTTTTGCTCCTGTGGCGAGCACCAAAGTTAGTTGCTCTTTACACTCGATCCATTTCTCGCTTGTCTTAACAACGTCAGCCAGGTTGTGGTCCAAAGCGAGGAAACTGTTATTTGTGGCACAGCAGCAAAAATGAATGCACTGAAACAGAAGGGGAAAAAAAAACCAACTGGCTTGTAGTATGTTAGTGGATCAGCCCAATTGGATCCTTGGAGCCGTAGACTCTTCTTTGTGGCCCAGGACTATCTGCAGCCCAAATCAAGGCTGACTCAACTCTCTTGTGCTTTTCATTTCCTTCCTTTAAACAAGATAAAAAACAAAGAAACAAACAAACCTGATCACGTGGCAGCAAATATCTCAAAACTGTCGAAAATGGCTAATTATTAACACACCGTTATGCATCTCATGGTCTCGAGAGTACACACAGACAGCAACGAGTTGAAAACAATTGTTCCCGTTATTACAGCGTTTCTGAAGGCACGGAGATGTATATGTCTACTTACTTTATTACACGACTCAAAACAGAGTTGCTACAAATTATCTTACTATTACTAATTGGAGGCTCCAAAGAAGCCTCCACGTTAATTCTCACCACGCAGCGTTAGGAAAAAAGATAAATACTAGAAATTCTCACATTAATCATAAACATCTAACTGTCAAATCTAAAGACTCTAGCAATCGATAACCATTAGATCTACTTTATTTTTCTAGAAAATTAACCACCTTTACCATTATTATTATCAGTAGAAAGAAGAAAATAAATAAATTTATTATTTCCTATTGTGATTTCCAACGGAGATGAAGAAACAAGAGGGCGCCGCCTCACGATGCCTCCAAAATAAATCTACAATTTTCCCTACCATGGTTTCCACCGGAGGAGGAAATAAGAGGGCGCAGCCTCACCATGGCTCCATGCGGCACCTGCCGCCGGCGCCACCAGGCAGCTAATTAACTTATGTGGTCGGCCGGCCAAGCAAGCAAGAAGGAAGCCAATACAGCGCAGGCACGCGTACATCATCTACACCGGCGTCCACACGCCGACTCCTTGGACATTGAGGTGCTTGACGTCCTCGGCGTGTACCGCACAAGGTCCACGCTCCAGCACTCCCAGAATCTTTGTTGAACTGCATGCGGATCTCAGTGACAGGGAGACCTTCGTGGTGTTAGCCTATGTCAGGCTTTGCCGTACGGTAATGAGGTTGTATTGTGGTGATCAGTGGACTTACAGGTCAACACATGAATTAATGTTTGAGGGCCTGTAGGGTCGCCGTGCACCATGAATGAATATTAGAAGCTGATATTATGGTGTGTACATGTATGTAAAATTGTTTGCAGCATTAGCCTCAATGTTCGTCGTAGATGGCTACAGGCTTACGCTATTTATTTTGATCACCTTTGTCTCCCGCAATGTATGGCTTTACTTACTCTGTCCTTGGATTACTTTGAATAAATAAATTTTGTAATAATCCTTATTGAGCATCAGGTATAATTTTTTTGCTAACATAATAATAATGTTTTTTTGATTCACGGGATCCCAACCCCGGCTGGGTGCAGGAGGGAATGACCGTCTCATATGACGATGACGCAAGAAAAGTGCTCCCTGGCTGATCACATCTTTGATCGCCATTGATGCACAAGACGGCTACACGGGAACACCCGCCCGGTATCAGCTCTTCGTCAACAGCATACGAGCTTGCCCGTCCCGGTATGGAATACCGGAGCGAAAGCACATTTATTAGCAACACCAATTGCAGCAAAAGCAAGCTGTGCACAAGCCGCACGGACACGGACGAGGCATCCAGCAGCTTTCTTCATGATCAACACCTTCTTCATTTATCAATGTCCGAAGCTCCCACGAGATCATCGCATGGTTTGTGCCGTTGGGACGAGAGATCAAAGACAGTGCATTCCGAAGCGGGGAGGATGATGGTGTGCACATCGTCGTCCTCCCAAGGTAAGAAACTAGTATGATGTTGCCCTATTCTTGCATCGCTCCATGTGTGTTAGTTGGTATTGTGCGGAACTCGATGCATAGAGTTAGCATGGACGCCATAGAGAATGGACCCACATCCATCAAGGACACCACCGCACCCGGTGACGTCAAGGCTAGTATGGACACCATCTACAATGGATCCTACACCAACGATGCCGTCAAACAGAGAAGGCAACACTACACACTACCACCGACACCAACAAGGCAAGTGATGCTACACTAACTATCTACCGGTGAACACCGGCGTGGAAGGCATGATCACTAAGGGGCGAACACCAATGAAGAAGGCGAGACTGCACCGATTACCTAGCGGCAAACAACGATCAGGAAGGTGACGCTACACCGACCATTGCTGGTGGACACCAACATGATAGGCAACATTGCATCCAAGCAGCCATCACTAATGTGACGAGGATACAGCAAAGCGGGTAGATGTTCCAGCTGCACCAAGCCAACTTCACCAACTTCGCAACCACACACTACTCGGCACCGATGAGGTCGATGGCATCCGTGCCACCGACCAGCGACAAAATTACCAAAAAGTTCGAGGAATGAGAAAATTTATCAACTGCGAAATGAGGTAACAATTTCCATCTAGCCCTTGATCATACGCATGGAGGAAGTCGGCGCCCAATCATGCACCGACGATTGTGACGTTCGATCCGGCCGCATCGAGGAACGGTAGGACGGCGTGTGCCAAAGATCATGGTTATGACACGAAGATCTATGCCAAGAAAGGGAAGTTGGAAGCATGAGAGCCACTAGCTGCAAATTGCTGCACTTGCAAAAGCTAAAGATATGATAATCTTACTAGATCCTATAATTACAATTTTATTTGTCTCTGCGACGTCAATGTCCTTGGATTTCTTCACACAAATAAGTGTTGACATAATATTTATTTAGCATCAGCTATAATTATTATATTAACTTAATAATAATGTTTTTAACCATCCATAGGGAAGCCCCTATCTATTTTTATGTTTTTTTAAACCCAACCCAAAAATTCATCCCCCATAGTGGTGAACCTAGGGCTGGAGACCGGTCTTGCAACTTAGAAATTATTTCACTAAATTACTTTGAATTACATGCTAATGTTGCTAAAAATTAGGAGATCATGAGTCCATGATCCGTGGAGTTAGCAATAAAGCCTATATGCAAAAATTTAAACCATTGCAATTATAAAAAGATAATTAAATTAATCCAATAGTGACGGATAATTATCCATCTCTATCATTATGAAAGATCTTTGCTTTGACACCTAGATTTGCATTCAAATTACACATAATGGCAATATGACAGATAATGAAAAATAATGTATACCTATATAATTTGTACCTAATTTATCCACATGTCAACCATTATAAAAAATTAACAAAAAGTCTCTTAAATCTACATGTAAACGCTAATATAAGCAATTACAAACAATAAATAAACATCCATAAGTCATAACTTACATGAGTATGGATAATAATTATTTTTATAGGAGCATGGAAATATATCCTTAGCAAACCACATAGTAATGACACTAAAAGCCCACTTTTACGTTATATTAATACTCTTGATGATAAAATTTGTAAGTCGTTGTCTAAAAAAAATTTTAAACATTTCGATCAAAACATTATGTCATAATATGAATATTAATAACTTAGTTTTTTTTAAAAATGTTTAATTAAACAATAGTAATATGACATAATAAATTGAAATCATGGGTGCCATGGTGCATCTTTGAAACAACTATTTATGACATTGTAAAAACAAAGAGGGTAGACCCGGGACCTAGAATATTCTTTTATTAAAATAGAACATGAAATTTTTGAATAAATGATAGAATAAGCATTAGAAGTTCAAATTAATACATGTAAAAATATTAAAACAACTAGATCAAAAGCTAAAGGTTAGAATATAGATTTTCAAAATATCACATAAATGGATGAAATATGATTTTATACACTTTGAGTTTATTTATGTTTTAGCTAAATACATATGGTGCTAAAAGATTAATCGTATAATTTTTTACTCACAAAAAAATGGTAGAAATAAAAAAGGTACATCCTAAAATTCTTATAAAATTCTAAAAACTTTTGCAATCAAATCGGTTGACTATACTCATCATTGTAAATAACAACTATTGTATTTGAGGAATAAATAAGCTTAAATTTGGGGAAAAGAATCAAAATTTAGGTTTATGTCCTCAAAATAAAAGGTGGCCGCTAAAACTATCAAAGTTTAAGCTATATAAAGAAAAAAAAACATATGGATATGGATGAGACAAACATTTAAATCAATATTTGATAGATTATCACAATTGAATATAACTATTATAGCTATTGTATTACCATATTAGTGAAGAGAAAAAGATATTTCATATATATAATTCTTATTTATTTGTTACTGTGCGCTCATAAGATTCTAACCCGTGCGAGCACACGGGTTTGTGAACTAGTATATACTAGTCCAAATCAAAGCTGACTCAACCCCGTTGTGCTTTTCATTTCCCTCATTTTTATTGAGTCGGAACTGCACGTCATCCGACATTACATTATAAATATAGGAAGAAGGAAAAATCGTTTTATCTATATAGAATTAGATCTATATGTTCACGACTGATCACGCCATACCATCGACTGTGCACGACTGTTACGGCAAAATGAAGCACGTCATCCGACTCTGCTCTGTATCAGCATCACTGCATTGAGGCTGCATATTCAGATGTCAGGCTGCATTGAGGAAGCATTCACATTCTTAACAGTGTTCAGGTGGGCATAAGCTATTGTCTTTCATTCATTAATGAAGTGCGACCATCAACAAGGCGGCAATTTCCACTGAAAACAGAGGAAACAGAGCCTGCTCACAAAAAACATCTCGGACATCGTCACCCAATGGAGATCAATATTGAGGACGACATCAGCAGCTCGGCAAAGCGTCGTGGATCGACTCCCTCTGCGTCGTGGCAGGCCAAGTCGACTCCCTGTGCTTCTTGGAGAAGGTGAGACCAATCTTGATGACGACTCTGAGCATGTTGACATTGGCCTTCATCGTGGCGTCGGCAGCTAGCGCAGGACAGAGAGGGCGGTGCACCACGCCGGGGTGGTGCGCGTCCAAGGCGACATACATATACAGTCAGTAAAAGATGCAAACTAGCGGATTGAAATCATCCAACTCGTGCTTCTCTTGCAACACGTACAATCGGCAGGAAAACTATGCACATCCTTTGAACAGAACAAAAAAAAAAGGAAAGAAACCTGATCACGTGGCAGCAAATATCTCACAAGTGTCGAAAAAGAATAATTATTAACAGTGTTCTGCATCTTATGGTTTTGAGAGTACACACAGACAACAACGACTGGAAAACAAATGTTACCATTATTACAGGGTTTCTGAAGGCACGCAAATGCAAATGTCTACATACTTTATTACTCGACTCAAAACAGAGTTGTCACCTAAAATGAAACACTGGACTCACAAGCCGATCGAGGCGATTTTCTCCTTGAACAGAGACCATTAGGATGCACTGGATGGTCACTTCACTGGCATTCGTCATATAATGAAACTGATGGATTATTGATACGACGACTAGTGTATTGGCTCCTCCCCATTTGTTTCAGACACCGAGGCTGCAGAGACCACCTCCTCGGTTACCTCATCCTCCTCTTTTCTGTCGGATTTTGAGATTGGCAAGGCCGCCTCCTTCTCCTCTTCTCTGCCAGATAGTGAAGCTGCTGAGATCACCTCCTCAGTCATCTCATCCTCATCTGCCGTATCGTACAATGAGGCTTCTGAGACATCCTCGTCCTCTGCCTGGAATGAAAATGAAGTGTTATAAATGGTTCTGGAGAAGAAATGAACAGATAATAGTAACAAGTATATACTCAACTGTATCCATTTTTCTTAGAAAAGTGATAATAATGACATCATACGTAAAGAAGCGCAGGCAGACGAAAGCAGGAAGCTAGGACGCCTAGGGGATATACTCTATGCCAAGATTTCTGGGATTTGTTTTTCTCTTCTCCTGATTATTTAATTCATTCAATTGTCCAACTAATTCTAAAATCAAGGGTTATAATTTCTTTGAGATCTTGCTACTTCCTAGGAGGCGTTCAGAGCCCTTGATTTTCTGCGCATGTTGTTACTATATATATTATAAGATAGTAATGGAGAAGTATGTGTTATAGTGGAATGGGGAATGGATGGAAATGGAATGTGGTTATATTAAAACAAGTTAGGTAGCTGGTACGTACCTCTTCATCGTCGCTCTGTATTGGTCCTGCCATCATATCTTCAGCAACTTTAAGTACGTCCAATCTGAGTGCGGCGCTATTGGGATGGTGTTGTGCTAGGCGCCTGAGCTCAGCCTCTACCTTGTCCACGTCATCAGGAAGGCATCCTCACAGTCGAGACGTGCATGGACATAGCGTAGCGAATGGAGGCACTCCAAGTCCAAGCCAAGGTTGTCACAGGTAGCGTGTCCATCCTTGTAGAAAGCCCTGACTGGGACAGTGAACACAAACTCGAGGAGATTTGGCATCACAACAACAGGGGCCGGTGCTACTCTGCTGCCGCACCCATCCTCTGCTTTGGAATCAAATACCATAGCATCCTGTCCTCCACTCCAGATGCTAAACGAAGCACAAGTCGAGTCATCGTTGGTCGCCAACTGGACCATCCAGTCATACAACATGAGGCTTCTCAACTTGTGGAAGAAGACATCATGGGAACCAATATTAATTAGCGGAGCCGGCTTATGATTTGGCACAAGCCCACACAAGGCTCTCAGACCTGCCTCGTCCACATGACCCACATGCAAATCCAAGTGGTAAAGGTTGGGGAGAAGCGTGGGATGTATGAATGATGGCACACAAGGGAACCAGATGCCTCTTATACGCACATACCTGAGATGTTCCGGAAGCACGACTTTGTCCCACTCTGCTAAGGCAGCTATAATTTCATAGAACATATCACAATACAGGTCCAGATGCTGGAGCTCCTGAAGATTGCCTAGTGACTTCAAAAAGTTCTGCCTGCATGCTCTCATCCAGCCTTTCCATACCATCCACACGGAGCACCCTTAGTAGGCTTAGGTGGCCCAACTCCTTGAAAAATTGCCACTTGGATTCAAAAGACAGATTGTGAACGCCCATCCTTAGCTCCTCCAGTGACATCACCTTTTGGAGCAACCCATCCGGCACCCTCATCGAATTACCACATCGCAGGCAGACCAACCGCGTTAGCAGGCTAACGCTTGATGGCAGTTGGACTTCCATACCATATCTTCCAATATCTTCCAAGTCCAGTGTCTGTAGAAGCTTTAGAGCTCCTATTGCCTCTGGAATCTCTCTGATCTCTATACCTTGTAGCCTTAGGTACCTCAAATGAACTAGGTTTCCAAGATGCTCAAGCCCATGCCAGTCACTCTCAAATTTATTAGATAATTTGCACCTCTCTAAAGCTAGCACACGTAAGAGTTTAAAGCTCGGAGACAAGACCCTACCGCGGATATCACATCCATGGGCAACTAACGTCCTCAGCTGTGTCATGTCCCTATGACTGTCAGGATGAGATTGATCCAATAGTATCCTGTTCTGATGGGCTAACCGGCGCACCTTGTGTCGTGATGATGTTTCTCCTTCATCATTTGAGATAGTGACAAAGTTTACTTCGCTTGCCAGACCACAAATAAGATCAAGGACCATGTCATGCACACGGCAGCGGCGTATGATGCCATCCACTTTTGACTCCACCCCTTGGATCATGCTCCTGTTTATGAGGTGATGGAAGTATTCCTCTCCCGCTGAAACAAGCTTGTTCTTGTTTTCTTCCCTATAAAACCTTCAGCTACCCACTTCCAAATCAAAGAATCTTTCTCAATCTCATAGTCTTCGGGATACACACTTAGGTACAGTAAGCAAGTCTTTAGATGGGAAGGAAGACCATGGTAGCTAAGGGACAATATCCACACCGTATCATCTACTTGCTTGTTGTCTCTGCTACGATAGAATCCTGGAGAGCTGCACACCTCAAACCAATCCTCTCTTGATTTGCCCACCAACAAGCTAGCCATTGTGATGATAGCTAATGGCACACCGCCACATTTGTCCAGAATTTTTTGGGATGCCTCTTCAGGATGATGAGCAGGACATTTATCTTCACCACCATATAGCCTCATATAAAAGAGCTTCTTTGAGTTATCATGTGAAAGAGGACCAAGCTTGTAAACTTCATCGCCACAGGCTACTTCTAGATTTCGAGTAGTTTTGGCTACTCTACTTCCGTTATTGTTCTGATGCAAAGCTGATCCTAATGCTTGCCAAGAATTTATGTCCCATACGTCATCAATAACTATGAAGAACCTACCAATGCAACAAGACAGTACAAATTAATAGCCAAAGTTAGTAAGTAAACCTTCGTGCATCTGTCGTCTATAAAGGAGAAGAAGAGCGGCACAAAATCTGTACTATACTAGTATTGAATATGGGTGATGTCTGATTTTAATTCAATCTTCGAAAATTACATACTAGCGATACTTTATTTATAGATTTTTATATAAAGAATGAAAATCAGGATTCATCTACTCAAGGTAGAATCTTTGATTCATAATGAAAAAAAAAACATCTTAGATTGGTTTATCAAATATAAAGTCCCTACCAATAAGTATTGTACCACAGGTCCACAACTGCATCTTCGATACATGATGAAAAAAGAAACACCTTCAAATTAAATGGCAAACGTATGCATGCTCCTAATTAAATAGTAGGCACACAACACAAGCAGCGTAGCATATATATAATCATAAATTGAAACAGAGAAACTATAGGTAATCAGGTGACTACTGAATAATGCATACCTCTTGTTTTCAAGGAATTTTCGGAGTTGGCCAATGAGCAGCTGTAGGTTCTTTACATCACGAATGGCCTTGTACTTTTTTTCGTCGAGAAGGAAGAAGATGTTGCTGATGACTTGCACCAGGTCAGGATTGCGGCCAACCGAAACAAAGGCTCCACAATCATAACCCGTACTTAGCTCGTCAGAAACCGCCTTGGCAAGAGTGGTCTTGCCCGGACCACCGCTCCAACCACAGAAACTATCTTGGTCAGATTGCTGCTCTTGGAGGCGCCAGCATCTCCATGGCCGTGGGTCGATGACTGAAGCATGGCTATGAGCTCCACCCTCGTCCTCTCGATGCCGATAATCTGTGCTGCCTCTTTGTGCATGTCCACAAGGCGAGGATCCAGTTTGGTGGCGGGCGCAGCCACTTTGCAACCGGTATGGAGTACCTCTCACGGCGGTCCCACACCTCCCGGAGTCGTTTCTTCTTCATGTCCTCGATCGCGCCCGGCTATGTCGCGGGCGTGCCTTGCTCTTCTTCAACAAGTTGGCCATCTTTTTTATCGAAACGTTTGAGCAAGCCTTTCTTGCTTTTAGTCTCAGCGGGGACAGGCCCATCCACGACATCAATGAGGAAGGTGTCGAGCATGTCCTCCATGTCGTAGGACGCCTCTCTCGATGTCGTGAGCCCCAGCTGGACCTGTGGATCCGGATGCTGCAGCGGCGTCTCGCCCACCTTGCAGAGAGCCGTGTGCGCACTCTCGAGCTCATTTTTCGAAGATTTGGATTCGCTCCGGTAGGCCCTTCTGCAGCTTGTACTCCGCCTGCAGCAGCTCACCGAGCTTGCCGATGATGCTGCCCACTGCCCCGCCCACAAGATCCATGCCGACTCCAGGATAGAAAATTGGTGAGGTTGAAGACCAAGAGAGATTCCACACTGGCGGAAACTAGGGGTTGTAGAGAGAGACGTGAGGAATTACTGGGTGCGGTGGAGAGGAGAAGATGGCGATATAATGTCCGCCCATTGCCCCGGCCACAAGATCCATGCCGACGCCAGGATGGAAGATAGGTTGAAGACCACGTGAGATTTTGCACTTGGTGAATCTTGGGGATGGAGTGAAGGACTTGAGCAATTACTGGTGCAGTGGACAGGAGAAGATTGCGATATGTCTGTCACCTTGCTTGCTAGGAGAGGAAGAAAGCAGAGATAGGAGAGCAAGCCTGTCTTTAAAGCGGTTCTTTTACTAGAAGAAAAAAGCCTTCTGTTCATCATTAGCCAAATTTGTTCTTTGTACTGATGTATGTGGATGCTTGTTTTGCGGAATAATAATGCTTGATGTTAGGACTATGATGGTCCAACCACTTTTCAGGAAGATGCCTATCAGGGTCCAGCCACAAGCGCCAGTGAGCATTATAAAATGTGAAAATGGACACACTTCCTTGGATGTAGAGGCCGGATATGTTTATCCATTATCTAAAAAAATTTAAATAGTACTACCTCCATTCCAAATAATAAGACTTTCTTGCTTTTCTAGATACATTTCTTTTACTTTGTATTAGACATAGTATATAACTAGATCCATAGTAAAGAAAATGCATCTACAAAAGCCAGAAAGTCTTATAATTTGGAATCAAGGGAATACATATCTAATTTGGTTATTCTTTCTGGTTATGATGCTGCTGCTTTAGCTTTAGCCAATCCAGACACACATGATGGTTCGCAAATGAAATACATTGATCGCGATCGCTTAGTGCTTGCTTTATTTTTCTCGAACACGACTTCACGTGTCATTTTCACTAAGAGAAGGAGGCCGAAACAACGGCAAACAACGAATACAACACGACACAAACCAAACACAACACGACACAAACCACAAAGACAGTGGCTAGAACGAACAAGACAAACAGAAGAAGAGAAAAGACCATCCACCACGCCTAACAACCCAAAGGCACAAGAAGGCTAGCAGGTGCAGGACTCAGCGTCGGAGGAGCATCGTGGGCGCGTCAACGGAGCCTTTAGGAAGGAGATGACGCCCGCAGATGCCAACTTCGTTGAAACATGCACCCAGGGGATCTTTCGTTCCAGGCTTGCTCCGACACCAGCGTTTGAGGAGTAGCAGAGACGACGCCTTCAAGAAGGTGATGGTGTTAGCTCGCCACCGTCGTCGATCCTAGGCCCTCGGCCCGAGGACATGGTTTTCACCGGTGCGGCCGTGGACCGCGCGCTACCTCCAATGACGCCGGATGTCTTCGTGGTGTCCGCCCGCTCCGCAACAAATGAGAATGGCCGTGGTGGAGCAGAAGCATCGGCGTGGGTACCGCCCATTGGCCGAGGCCCATAGCTCACCGCAGGAGCGGAGGGTGGCCCAGTCGGCCTTTGGTCACCGCCGCAGTGCTCACCCCGAAGGCCGGGCGGGAGGGCGCCCTCAGCGGCGCAAGGACCCGACAGGTGGGGTGGGGGTGGGGTGGGGGGGGGCGAGGCACGATAGCAGAGCACAGCCCCGGTCAGGGGCGTGGGGAGACCGAGGGGGCCGACAAGCCATCCCGCGCCCACCGCGAAGAAGAGGTTGGCCGAATCGCCACGGCCACCGTCTCGGCTCGAACCACCGCAGCCGCCGCCTCGATAGGCGGAGGAGGGAAGCAGGCGCAGCGGGGCCCGCCTCGCCGCCGCGACTGTCTCGTCCCGCGCGCTGGAGTTGTGGGTGGTGGCCTCCCACCGCAACGACCCCGCCTAGGTGCACCGCCGAGGCCGGGGGTGCGGCGGCACGGAGCGCATAGGAGCCCGGCCGACGGACGGAGGAAGGTCGCGCGCGCTCCGCTTCCTCCCCCCGCTGAGGATGAGGCGGTGTGGCCGGCCTGGCCGCCCCGCCGCCCACCACGACGGGGTGAGCCGGTTTGCCGTCGCCGCCCCCGACCCCAGGTCGTCGCCGCCGCCCCCGCCGCCGAGAGAAGAACGGGGGGGGAGGGAGCGGGAGTGGCTAGCAACCGCCGCCGGGCGGAGGAGGGCGGCCGCCGCCTGGGCCGCGCCGCCACGCCGCCACCAGCGGCGGATCGGCCACTCGGAACGCCTTCCGCCGGGCGGCCGCCGCCGCAACCCTAGGGCCCATCGCCGCCCGATCCGACGCAGAGGGGCCAATCCTGGCATGAAGGGGCCGGATCCGGCCGAGCAGGGGCCGGATGAGCCGCGCCTCCGCCCAGGGATGCCGGCCTCGAGGAGAGAAGGATGGCGGGAGGAGCCCTGTTGAGCCGACCCGCTGGCCGCCACCGCGGCGGCGGCCGCCCGACCGCATCGAGGTAGTGGGGCTTGAGGTGGCGGCGTTGGTCCCTCGAGTCGCCTCCGTGAAGGCGACGCGAGGGTCCAGGGCTGGTTCAACTTTTTGACGATTTAGTGCTTGCTTTATGCACATGGCCACATCAACACGTTTTCTGGTGATTTTCCTTGCATATAATAGGCCTACAGTACTTACTTGTCTTATATAATTATTTAAACTTGACGACTTGACCTAATATGAAAGCACTTGTAGAGTCACAAAACAAATAATAAAATACTTTGTCAGATTCGCTAAAGCGTGTGAACCAGCCGAAAGCAGACTTCATATCCTGCCGAAAGCAGCCACCGGTGTTCGACCCACCATTTGTTTAGGCCATTAAGTCACGAAAGAAAAACATTTTTAGGCCGTTGATTTTTTTTTTAAAATATTTTTTCAGTTAACATTATTAGAAAAAAAATTAAACCCCTAATTGACGGCAGGTACAAGAGTGGGTGCATGGACCCTTCCTTGTTTGTGACATCGTCCGTGCCCTTCTTTCGGTGCGTGTGGTGATGAACAACCAGTGGCCGAGCCGCTGCTGGTGGAATCTCTGGCGAGGTGGCAACTTATGGCATTAGCGAGTTCACCGCGTCTACAACATTTTTTTCAGTTTAGCTGCTGCTGGTGTTTTGCACTCTGATCGATAGCATGCAGAAGCAGGGAGCTGAGGTGGTTGTGCTGCTTGGCTTATACTATATATATAGACTTTGAGAGCGAGCACCGAGAATAGTTGCTCTTTAATTACACAGAAGATCAATTTCTCGCTTGTTTTAACGTCAGCCAGGTGGTGGTCCAACTCAAAAGCGAGAATTTGAATCCTTCAACTCTGCTCATTGCAATAAGTATCTGTCAGTGGATCGGCCCATTGCAATCCCATCCTTGAAAGTTGAAACAGAGCATCAGTATTAATTTGAATCCGCGTCAATTATTAGGATAACTCAGAATTTGAATCCGAGAAGAGCCCTAGTCACCGTTCGTTCGACTCTGCTCGGTCTCACTATTACTGCATTGAGGCTGCAAATTGATTTGACAGCAGTGTCCGCAGTATCCACAGCACAGCGTATAACCGTAGCACATTGGGTAACATCTAGCATTCACTGTGTTCAGGTGGGCATGAGCTATTGTCTTTCATTAATGAAGTATTACCACTGAAAACAGATTAAACAGAGCCTGTTCACAAAGCAAAGCAAACGTGACAGAAGAAAATATGCTCGATTTCTAGAAAACATTGATCAGCAACAAATTCAACAACCATTCTGTGGCCTGACAGCGGAGGGTAGTTGTACAAAATGGTGAACCATCTTGGCTGCATGCCGTGCTTGTTGGAGAAGGTGAGACCAGTCTTGATGATGACTTTGAGCATGTCGACGTTGGCTTCATCGTGGCGTCGGCCAGCGACTTTCTAAGCAGAGCTAGCTCTGGACAGAGAGGGCGGTGCACCACGACACCGGGGTGATATGCGTCCACCGTTATCTGGTGCATGCATGTTCAAAACAAAGAATTTGGGTCAATTATTAGGAATAACTTGGAATTTGAATCGGGGGAGAGCCATATTGAGATCAGACTAGGTAGACAGAGTGCATCTGTGCAAGAAACAGAGTGTACAAATAGAAATAGAGTTCACCAGTTGGTGACTTCGCCCATGGCTGGATCTGGCGCGGTTCCTTACTGTGGCCTCCTCCCATGGCGGACGGGGTTGCGATATTAATGTGAGCCCTTGAGAGTTCGATTAATTTGATATGCCTAAATTAATGTGAGCCATTCAGTTATATCCGCCGAGACTAAAAATGCCGCCGCCATACCATCGTTCTCGCCGTACAAGTTGGATCTCAGACTCAAAATGTCAGGCCGCTGCCACCCTACCCTGTGGCCTCGCCTTCGCCCTACCACGGAGGATGGCCGGGTGGACGGTGCATGAAGGATGGCGGCTGGAGGGGACGGTGGCGCGACGAACCCTAGAAGATGTTTTTTGTTTAAATTAATTAACAAGAAGATATCCATGTAACTATATATTGTATTATCCACCCTTTGTGTTAATGAAGTTACCATTTTACCCTTCACCAAAAAATGAATAACGAGCATGCAATTACCACCCATTCTTAATCCCTTCATTTTGTTGAGGCAGCGGGGAGACAATTTTTGCTCTTAGGGCCCACCGTCATAGACACACAACAGGAGACAATTTTTGCCTCCATGCCTTTGCCTCTCATTGCCTACACCCTTTGTAGCCGCCGGATCGGCCGCTCTCGGTCGATTTGAGCCATTGAATTTTTTCTCAATTATTATAGAAAATTTCAAATAAAAATGATGGCTATAATAATAGTAAATGCAAATGATTCTTAGGGACATAAAACAGAGAGTTGACAACTACAAATAGAGTTCATCAGTTGTGCTAGTAACAAATGGATAAAAATGATAACTAGAAGATTAACAAATGGAAATGATTTTTAATTAAGGACCCAAAAGTGGAATAGAACAGTAACGTGGTGAACTCAGGGGCATCCATCCATGTCATCACACTAGTCATGTTATTCTTAAGGAGATAAAACTGGAATACAACATAGTTCAAGATGTTGAAAATGCAGTCGAAGGAAGTACTGTAGTAGTGAGCACGATGCACTTATTCGAAATTTGAGGCAATTAACCTATCCAAACATATTACCACCAGTTTCAACTGAGATGCTGGTGCTGCTCTTGTTTTGCTCTCTGGTATCATGTAGAAGCCGGGAATTGATCTGCTGGTGCTGTTTCGCTCCTGCCTACATTACCTTATGAATATAGAAAGAAGTAAAAAATCTTTTTATCTGTGTTCACGACTGATCACGCCGTACCATCCACTGTGCACGACTGTTATGGCAAAATGAAGCACGTCATCCGAAACTGCTCTGTATCAGCATCACTGCGTTGAGGCTGCATATTCAGATGTCAGGCTTCATTGAGGAAGCATTCACATTCTTAACAGTGTTCAGGTAGGCATAAACTATTATCTTTCATTCGTTAATCAAGTGCGACCATCAACTAGGCAATGTCCACTGAAAACAGAGGAATCAGAGCCAGTTCACAAAGCATCTCGTACGACATCAGCAGCTCGGCAAAGCCAAGTCTCACTCGGAGAAGGTGAGACCAATCTTGATGACCACTTTGTGCATGTCGACGTTGGCGTTCATCGTGGTGTCGGCCAGCGACTTTATCAGCAGCTAGTTCAGGACAGAGAGGGCGGTGCATCATGCCAGGGTGATACGCCTCCACGTAAATAAAATCAGTAAAAGATGCAAACCAGAGGATTGAAACTGCACATAGAGGATCGCAGAGACGGTAGCAAAATATTTTGTTCAATTCCTACTGCCTACCAGATATTTAAAGGAACTGGACAGAGAGGACGACATACATACAATCAGTAGAACATGCAAACCAGGAGATTGAAATCAACCAACTTGTACTTCTCGTGCACCACGTACAACCAGCAGGAAAACTATGCACATCATTTAAACAAATTTAAAAAGAAAGAAAGAAAGAAACCTGATCATGTGGCAGCAGATATCTCACAATTGTCGAAAATGGATAATTGTTAACACAGTGTTCTGCATCCTATGATTTTGAGAGTACACACGGACGACAACAACGACTTGAAAACAAATGTTCCCGTTATTACAGGGTTTCTGAAGGAACACAAATGCATATGTCCACCTACTTTATTACTCGGCTGAAAACAGAGTTTTTATATGAATGTTGTAGACCCTCAACAAGACATATAAAATACATTGGTCAACAAAAGCGAAACACAGTACTCACAAACCGAGGCCAATTTCTCCATGAACAAAGATTATATTTGGATGCCCTGGATGGTCACTTCACTGGCACTGATTATATATACTGATGGATTTATTGATACGATGACTAGTGAATTGGCTCCTCCACCTGTATTTCAGACACCGAGGCTTCTGAGTCCTCGTCGGTTACCTCATTCTCCTCTTCTTCCTGCGTATGATATAATAATATAGTTAGTGGAATTGGGAATGGAATGTGTGGTTATGGAAAAAAAAAAACAAGTTAAGCAGCTGGTACGTACGTACCTCTTCATTGTCGCTATGTATTGGTTGTGCCATCATATCCTCTTTACGTTTGAATACGTGCAATCTGAGTGCGGCGCTATTGGGATGGCGTTGTGCCAGGCGCCTGAGCTCAGCCTCTGCATTGTTCACTTCATCAGGAAGGCATACTCACAGTCGAGACGTACCCTCACAAAGCGTAGCGACGGGAGGCACTCCAAGTCCAAGCCGAGATTGTCACAGGTAGCGTGTCCATCCTCGTACAATGCCCAGACTGGGACACCGAACTCAAGCACATGGAGGTTTGGCATCACAACAACAGGGGCCTGTGCTACTCTGCTGCTGCGGTCCCCGTCCTCTGCTTTGGAATCAAATACCATAGCATGCTGGCCTCCCCTCCAGATGCTCAACGAAGCACTAGTGCAGTCACCGTTGGTCGCCAATTGGACCATCCAATCTTTCAACTCGAGGCATCTCATCTTGGGGAAGAAGTTATCATGGGCACTAATATTAATTACCGTAGCCGGCTTATGTGAAGCAGCCGTGCCATCATTATCATGGGCATCAATACGGAGGTAATAGAGTTCTGGAAGCCCACCCAAGGTTCTCAGATTTGCCTCGTCCACATGATGCACAGCCAACCACAAGTAGGAAAGCTTGGGGAGAAGCGTGTGATCTATGAATGGTGGCACACAAGGGAACCCAATGCCTTTTATATGCAGATACCTGAGGTGTTCCGAAAGCACGACGTTGTCCCACTCTGTTGAGGCATTGCTTCTTCCAAAACACCCATACCAATCCAGGTCGAGATGCTGGAGCTCCTTCAGATTGCCTAGTGACTTCGAAAGTCCTGCCTGCATGCTCTCATCCAGCGTGTCCACACCAAGCACACGGAGCACCCTCAGTAGGCTCAGGTTGCCAACCTCCTTGACAAATTGCCTCTTGGAATCAGAAGACAGCCTGAGAACGCTCGTCTTTATCTCCTCTAGTGATGTCACCTTTTGGAGGAACCTATCCGGCACCATCATCCAACTGTGACATCGCAGGCAGATCAACCGCGTTAGCTGGGAAATGCTTGATGGCAATTGGACATCAGTATGTTCCAAGTGCAGTGTCTGTAGAAGCTTTAGAGATCCGATTGCCTCAGGGAGCTCTTTGACAAATGTACCTCTTAGCCCTAGGTACCTCAAATGAACTAGTTTTCCAAGATGCTCAAGCCCATGCCAATCATTCTTAGCATTATCAGATGATGTGCACCCCTCTAAAGCTAGCACACATAAGAGTTTTAGGCTCGTATGCAACACCCAACCACGGATATCACATCCATGGGCAACCAATGTCCTCAGCTGTGGCATGTCCCTATGACTGTCAGGATGAGATTTATCCAACTTTAGTATCCTGTTCTGATAAGCTAGCCGACGCACCTTGCGTTGGGATGATGTTTCTGCATCATCACTTGAGATAGTGATGAAGTTTTCTTTGCCTGCCAGGTTACGGATAAGATCAAGGACCATGTCATGAACACGACAGCCATGTATGAAGCCGTCCAGTTCTGACTCCATCCCTTGGATCATGCTCCTGTTTATGAGCTGATGGAAGTATTCCTCTCCCCTGAAACAGGCTTGTTCCTGTTTTCTTCTCTATAAAACCTTCAGCTACCCACTTCCATATCAAAGAACCTCTCTCAATCTCATAGTCTTCAGGATACACACTTAGGTACAGTAAACAGGTCTTTAGATGAGAAGGCAAATCATAATAGCTAAGGGACAATATCCACTCGGTATCATCTACATGCCTGTTTCCTCTGCCACCATAGAAACCGGGAGAGTTACACACTTCAATCCAATCTGTCTTGATTTGCCCACCAACAAGCTTGCCATTGTGATGACAGCTAATGGCACACCACCACATTTGTGTAGAATCTTTTCAGATGCCTCTTCAGGATGATGAGCTGGACAATTGTGTTCACCACCAAATAGCCTCATGTAAAATAATTTCTTTGAGTTCTGATGTGTAAGAGGGCCAAGCTGATAAACTTCATCGCTGCAGGCTACTTTCGATTACGTGTAGTTTTTATTACTCTGCTGCCATTATTTTTTTCTGATCCAAAGCTGATCCTAATTGTTCCCAAGATTTTATATCCCATACATCGTCAACAACGATGAAGTACCTACCAACAAGACAGTACAAATGACTATGTATAGTTAGTAAACCTTCGAGCATGTATCGTCTATAAAGGACAAAAGAGCGGCCCTACATCTGTACTATACTAATAATGAATACGGGTTATGTCTACTTTTAATTTAGTATTGGAAACTTACATACTAGTGGTACTTTATAGATGTTCAAAGGTTTAACAACTCTACTTCCAATATTTACAATGCCACCGTTGAAACTTGATCAAATTTCTATTATCAAATATAAATTCCGTAGGAGGAAGGAGTATCGTGCCACAACTGCAGCTTCAATTCATAACAAACATCTTGAAATTTCGATTATGAAATATAAACATCTTAGCAGGAAGAAGTACTGTACCACAACTGCATCTTTGATACATAACGAAGAGGGTATTGTACCCAAATAGTATGTACACAGCACAAGCAGTGTAGCATATACATAATCAATTAATCATAAGACAAAACAGAGAAACTATAGGTGATCAGATGACTACTGATTAATGCATACCTCTTGTTTTCAAGGAATCTTCTGAGTTCGCCAATGAGCAGCTGCAGGTCGTCCTTGACATCACGAATGGCCTTGCATTTTTTTCGTCGAGATGGAAGAAGATGCTGGTGAAGACTTGCACCAAGTCGGGATTGCGCCCAGCGAAACAAAGGCCCGACAATCAAATCCCGGACTCAGCTCGTAAAAACCGCCTTAGCAAGAGTGGTCTTGCCCGGACCACCTGCTCCCGACCACGAAACAACCTTAGTCCCGCTGCTGCTGCTGCTGGAGGCGCCAACATCTCCATGCCCGTGGTATGAGTTCTGCCCTCGATTCTCTCGATGCCGATAATCTGCGCTGCCTCTTTGTGCTTGTCAACAAAGGCGAGGATCCGGTTTGGTGGCGGTGCAGCCACGCGCAACCGGTATGGAGTACCTGTCGCGGGCGGTCCGACACCTCCTAGAGTCGTTTCTTCATGTCCTCGATCGCGGCCGGGCGATGTCATGGCGTGCTTTTTGTTTTCTTCAACAGCTTGTCCACCTTCTTCTTGAGACGTTTAAGCAAGTCTTTCTTGCTTTTAGTCTCGGCAGGGGCGCCCCCTCCACAACATCGATGAGGAAGGCGTCGAGGATGTCCTCCATGTCATAGGACGCCTCGACGTCGCCAGCCCACAGCCGGACCTGTGGATCCAGATGCTCGGGCGCGTCGCAACCACCTTGCGAGAGCTGTGTGCGCACTCTCGAGCTCATTTTTCAGATACTCGATTTGCTCCGGCAGGCCCTTCTGCAGCTTGTACTCCCGTGCAGGAGCTCACCTAGCTTGGTGACGATGTTACCTACTGCCCCAGCCACTATATTCATGGCCACGGCAGGATGGAAGATTGGTGATGTTGAAGATCGAGAGAGATTCCGCACATGCAGAAGGAAGGGGAAGAAGCTCGGTGGTGGCAGCAGATTTCGGAGCTTGGTAGTGGAGGATATGGAGCTCGCGTGAGGAGCAGCCTGGCAGCGGTGGATCTCTAAGCTCGCTTGGGGACGAGGAGCCCGGCAGTGGAGGTCCAAGGGCAGATTCGGTGACCCATGGGGAGTCCAGCCTCCAGCAGCCTTGCGCGGGGAAGGAGCTCCGTGGCGGCGGTGGATCTCGGACGCAGGGACGCGCAGGAAGAGGAGCTTGGCCTCTCGAGCGAGCAGCGTGGCCGGGGCGAGGGTTACTGGGAGCAGTATCTTTGTGTCTTCAAATTAGCGTCTTTGTGTGCATACTACGTAGTCACTATTGAGAGCATCTTTGTGTCTGCTAATCGGCTTATTTAATGAACTGAGCATGTGGCTTTGCCTTTAATTGTGGACCTTGGTCAGGCACGTAAACGGCAGGCACACAATACAACCAACGTTAACGTGCTTTGGGCTCGCTTCACTAGGCAGTCGTCATCGTTTCCTGTGTACAATGCTTTAATAGATAGTACTCCAGTCGTATATCAAACTTTGATCCACTGGTTAAAAAGAAGCACGAGAAGAAGAAAATGCAATGAATCGAACTGGAACAAGCAAGATGGAAGCAAATCAAATCCAATCGAACTAGAAAGTAAACACCGATCAATCGAAACATGTCCAACCAACAAAAAATAAGTTAGAGCCAATGGTAACGACCATTGGTTAGGGGGCTCCTACCCAGGGTTCAAATCCTGGGTGCGACACTTTATCCTGGATTTATTTCAGGATTTTCCGGCGCTATGCATTAAGTGGTAGGCGACGTCCCCGTCGATAGCGAGGCGCCAGTGGTGACTTCGGAACTTCAAGATTTGCTGGCTCAGTACTTTGAAGGTGCTCATAGGGATAGGATTTGCGTACGTGTGTTCATAGAGCCAATGGTAACGACAGGGGCGGTACTTTATGTTCAAAGGTTTAACAACTCTACGTAAATAAAAGATCTCCAACTCACCACCGAGCTTCTTTGACCAAGTCACCAAGTTTTCCTGGAGCCCGAGTTTTCCTGAAATCTCAAAAAAGAAGATCTCCAACTCACCAAGTTTTCCTGGAGCCCGAGTGCATGCCAAATTAAAAGATCTGCAACTCAGCAAGAGGGTGGAATTACTGGGCAGATCAGATTTTGGAATGGTGCAGGAGTTTGCTCGAGTGGAGTTGAGCGGCGATGCATCTGGGAAGATCCGCATAAACAATTGAATTCTGTAGCTCTAGACTGGACGAATCTGTCAACAGTCACAAGTCTCCATGTTTTTCTAATCTTGTCCAACTCATCTTGAATAATGGCACAGGTAACGTTAAGTGCAGTAGGTATGCCTATGCCTAGACATGTGTTCGAGTGCAGTATTTTATGGTTCACGAGATGAGGAGTGTGAACTCACGTATGTTTAGTCTCAACACACCATAAATTATGTGCGCAACAGTACTGTACCCCATGTTCATATGTTGCATGCCGGTAAAGCTATATATGGCACAGTGAGTTTTGTTATTTTCACTCAGGGGTTTTAGAGAGGCTGAGAGTGTATCTAAACCAAAACAACGCATCTACTATGGCGTGTTTTGTCGAACACGTCTGCTGTCTAAAGGCAAGTTCCAAAACACATAATTAGTTATTTTGACCGAAGTCAGTAAGGAAACCCCAGCTTATTTTTTTAATTTTTAATAATGCAGACCTGTTTCGCATAACTAGTTATTACTTGGGCTAAAATTAATTCAAATTAAGCTACGTTTTGCTACTCAGTTAGCAAACAGCTAGTTAAAGACTACTCAAAATTAAAACAAAGCCCATCTTTTTAGGGTTCCTGTCTGGATACACCTGAGCTAATTCGTACTAGTTTTTAAGCTAGTTAGCTAGTGGTGTACTATTGTATCCAAACAGATCCTAAGACAAGTTCTTGTGTATGGGCGTTTGTATTTTGCATATGGACCCTGGCGGCGTATAGCATGAAGAACGCCAGGCCTGCTTTCCCGTGTCGTGAGCTGCTGCCATTATCCGGTTGCAAGTTGTACAACGAGAGTTGCTAAGATCTACAAGAAGAGTTGGTAATGGCGGAGCATCTAGATTGATAGTGTGAGAAACTGTGAGGTGCTGGGAGTTGCCATCGCCTGGCTGGTGTTGCCAAGAAAAACTGACTGAAAAACTTTTTTTCTGGAGCAAGACTGGACCCATGGCTTGACCCAAGTTAAGGCCCAATGACACAACCATAACTTAGAGAAGATGAGTAGGCCATCTCTCCTCCATCAGTGAATTTATTTGGGTCAACAGGGATAAATAACTTTTTAGCACCTTACCGGATGTGCACTCTCCATATAGCACCTTAACGGTTGCCAATATTTTTTAGCATGCTCCGCTGCGAAAACAATATATACTTGGCACTTTGGCTGATGTGGCACTCCACCGTACAGATCCATGCTGGATCTGGATCTAGATCTGCGGTGTCAAAAGACTTGAAATGCCCCCGCCCTGAACGTTGATCCCCTTTGCCTTCATAAAAAAACACTTTACATCGAGACCCCTAGGCTATTCCGAAATTCACTAAGCCTTAGGTTACAAGTAGCTCAGACTTAGTCTGGCGGGGGATGGAAAGGTTGATAAGACACGCCTATGGTGTCCGAGTAATTGCCCAATCTTTCACGGTACAAATCATAGGACTGAGTGCACTCTACTAGTATGGTGACTACTATTTTGGAAGGAGTGGTTGCATGCTATCTATTTTCAATCACGAGAAGAATAACTAGAGCCGAGTTTTGGAAGGAGTGGTTGCAGGCTTAACGTGGTGTTTTTGCCGGCCTGCGAGCCATATAGCCTGGGCACGGCCCTTGTATCAAGGAGGTTGAATTTTATTTGTGTTTTTCGTCTAGGGTCTCTCCTAAAAGCGGAGAGGATGTCTCCTCTCATCTACCCCTGCCGATCCAACCGGATTGAGAATTGAGTGCGATCGAAGTCTGATCTTGGGCGTATTCTGGATTACGAGGAATCCCCTTCTTCCGATTGTGGTCATCAAGGCTACGGGTGGAAGAATTATCTAGGGTTTGGTTTGCAACCATTGTAAGCTGATCCCTTTATTTATCTATCGCTGCTACTATTTGAGTTCAATTGATCAGAGAAACATATTTGGTGCTGCGATATATTGATTTATCAATCTCTGATATTGTGCATATTTGATTGGTCAAAGAAATCCTTGGGAATTATATCTGTTGTTGTTGCTTTTGTATTGTCGTGATTTTCCTTGGATAAAAGATCAAATTGCATGTGAGCTACTATTATTGATACTGCATGTGAGCTACTATTATTGATACTCGCGTGAGCCATTGAGTGAATGAGGCTTGATGGCTGAATGCTATTTTTGGATTACCACTAGAAGTGGTGCCAGTAAACAACCACCATTATTCCTCTCCAAAAATAGATCATGTGATGCCAACATGCATAGAACCAATATAAATATATTTTGTTGGCTTCTTATCATCTTTTCCTGCACAAATTAATTCCTTTGAAACTAAGCTTGGTCCCTAAAGGTGCCGTATTAGATATGAATCCTTCCTTCATCTTGCTTTTCTTTGCATCATATGAAAATGTACCAAGCCAAGTAATTTGAGGAGCCATGGGCTCATCAAAGGTGATATCCGTTGTGTCTTGTGCGGCTATGTGGAAACAGTTGGTCACTACTAGATAAATGATTTTTGGTGACAGGCAAAATCAATTTTTGGTGGCGGTTTTTCTGCCCGCCACGGACATAGGGTCACCGAAAATAATTAAAATTCGGTGGCGGTTTTTTTTTTGCCCGCCACCGTTAATACAAATAAAAAAAAAAACCCTCGAGCCCACGAAGCCCATCCAGGCCCAAGCGGGCCCGGATCTGGGCTACGGTGGATCCGACCACCGCCCGGCGCCTGCATCCGCCGCCGGGTCGGATCCGACCTTGAGCTCGCCCGTTGTCGCATGGATCAGCCTCGAGCTCGCCCGGCCGCCACGTGGATCGGCCTTGAGCTCGCCGCCCCGCATGGATCGGCCCTCGCCGCCCGCCGCGTGGATCCGCTGGACTTCACCGCCGCCCCGTGGATCGGCCTCGATCCGGTGGAGAGAAGGGCCCGCGCCGCCGGGATCCGCCCTCGAGCCACGAGGAGCGCCCGTCGGGATCCGCCCTCGAGCGCCGCTTGCTCCACTAGGAGTGAGCGCCGCCGCCGGGCCCCGGGTCGCCGCCCATATTGCTCGGGAGAAGCGCCCGTCCCGCCCCAGGCTGGGCCGCACTCATGCCGGGGTGGGGAGGCGGGCGCCGCCGGCCGAGAGGGAGGGAGATGTTGGGTGCCGGGACGAAGTGAGGGGCGGGCCGCCGCCAAGAGAGGAAGGGAGATGTTGGGCGCCGGGGACGAAGGGAGGGAGATATCGGGCTCTTGGGCGTTGGGGAGGAAGGGAGGGAGTGATGAAACCCCAGAACAGTGAAGTGCTCGGATATATACTTGGCCAGGATAATGGGCTCTTGGGCTGATATTTTGGGCCTTATTTTCCGTGGCAGACAAATTACAAAACCATCACGGTTAATCAATTAACCATGGCGGTTTCCCCTAGGACCGGGGGCTGGGCTGTCAGGCCACACCTATTCTCGCACGGAAAATGATTTCCAAACACCATGCAAGTTCAATTCTCGGTGGATCATGCTTTGTTTGGTTGCTGTTTAGCTAAAATGGTCTGGAGTCTAATCAGAGAAGTCTTTCAGTTCAATGATTATCCAAGGTCCCACCTTACTGTGAAATGGCTCAAGGGCAAGGGCCCATTGTCGATCAAAATGATTGTGTTTATTTTTTTTCTGGTTTTGCTTGGTCCTTATGGCTTGCCAAGAACAAGCTAAGGATTGAAAATCTATACCTAAGTCTCCAACTAATGTGATATATACTTTTATCGCCTTTATGCAGAGATGGAGGACCTGAAGAAGTTCAATCAAGTGAAGGACTATGCAGGTGATTAACATAATCAAACAGATCATAGTCTTTTCCTTCACCGTTCGATGGAAAACTCACACTGCAGATTATTAGAAGTACTATGCTACAACTTACCGTAATCATCAGTTTCAATTGAGCTGCTGCTGCTGCCCGGAATTGATCTGGTGCTGCTGCTTTGCTTCTGTGGCGAGCACCAAAGTTATTGGTGGCACAACTGCAAAAATGAATGCACTGAAACAGAACAAGGAAAGGAACTGGCTTGTGGTATGTTAGTTTATCACCCAAGCGTGGGAAAAAATCTCTAGAAAGAATGAAAGTTCGTTTTATCTATGTTCATGACTGTAACGGCAAACTGACACATGTCATCCGATTCTGCTGCGTATCAGCATCACTGCATTGAGGCTGCATATTCAGATGTCAGGCTGCATTGGGAAGGCATTCACATTATTAGCAGCTCGGCAAAGCGTCGTGGATCGACTCCCTCTGCTTGGTGGCAGGAGAAGTCGACTGGCTTTGCTTAATGTAGTGTGGCGAAGCTAAAGCATCGATGACCCGGGTGCACACTTCATAAGCACAATGATAATCTTTGATAGCATACATATTAGAATTATATAAAAGTAATGCATTACCTCCTAGTATTTCCGATCTTTCATTTTCTTGAAGCGATCCACTATGGCAGCATTGGTAACTTTCGACATTTTCTCATTCTCGACATAACAAATCAGACTGTTCCCTCTATTATAGGATTTTTTGACTCACCATGACCCTAAAATGCCAAACCTTGCTTTAGTAGTAATCTAGCAGTATCAATGGCACCATTGAGTCGAACATAATATGCATTCTTAGAAGACTTACGCTGGCTGCGCAATAGAGAAGCAATGTGTTGTTCTTCTTGCAACAGATCTTCACTTTTTTTCATTGCAACATTGTAAGGGCTGCCAACTCCACCTACATGCTCCCTTAATCTTTCTTTATTATTCCAAGAATTCCAACCATCTACCGACAAATGACTTGTAACCAGCTCCCTTCTTCTCGGGGTCTCTAAACAAGAGACAACTAAAGCAACACGCTTTATCAGTGGACATGCTGTACTCAAGCAAATTCCAAAGTCATCAAAACATTCCAGATTAAACCTTCTAAATTTTGATCCAATCCAAATCCCTGGAAAATCAAGAGTGCGAGGTTGACAAGGTCCATTTAGCAAATACTTTCTTCTTACTGAATCTTGAAGATCGGGGATGATAAGCACGTATTTGTTTCCTTTTGCCTGGATCAAATTGGATCTCCTCCTCCCGATTGATTTCCTCTGGAGCTGAAACACGAACATTGGCAGGGGCTGAACCTGAACTTTGGTTACATGTCGATGAGGTTCACGAGAACTATTAGCATCATCCGGTGCTTTCCTTTTCAAACATCTTTCCATAAATTTCCCTCGACATTTGCATATTATTCCCAAAGAATTTGAGTAAGAAACAAACATATATGTCATTTGATCAAGATTCAAAAATGTAGTCATGAGAAGCTTACTCGACATTACGTATGGCGATGTGGATGAGTTGAGCCGTTAGTGTTGCCAGATGCCGGCTTGCTGCGGCGTCGCCGGCGTGCCAAACTGGGTAACTGGCCGATCCCGTGGAGGTGGACAGGCGAAGCGTCGGCGCTCGCAGAGTCGCAGATTGAGCGCTCGGCGATATTGGCAGGCGGCGACAACAGGCCACCGGCACGTGAAGGCTAAAATCTAAAAATAGGAATGCTTCAGAGCCGGGCTGGCTGCAAGTCAAGACTTAAGATGGGCCTGCTTGTGGTCTGCGAATGGACATCCAGTCATCCACCGTGGTACACATATTTGGGCCACCCTAGTGCACAAGAGGTAAACTTAAGTACCTATTAACTGAAATTTTTAATTTACCTGGTGCCTGTGCACTCGGCTGAGACAACGTGGCTTCGCCAGACAGTAGTAGTCTAGTAGTTAACACGATGTGACGCAATCCCGACCCCTAGTCACTGTTTGTTCACTCATTTTGTTGTGCCTCACTGTGTAGCTTTGTTCTTCTGTCAGAGTCACACAGTGCCCGGGCCGGTTAGTTATGGGTTGGACAAGAATCGTTAACGCGAAAGTTCCAGGACCTGTACAAGATAGCGAGGAGGAGAGGGGTCACGGTAGCTAGTGTGCTCAGTTCTTCCCCATCAAACATCTCGTTCAGGAGGGGGATAGTGGGTGAGAGATTAACAGAATGGCTTAAGCTAGTGTCTCTTGTGATACCGTTTCACTTCAACAATGAAAAGGACATCTTCGTTTGGCAACTAAAGAAAAACGGGATGTTTACAACGCAATCTCTATATAGAGAACTCATGAGTATGGAAAATTTTGTGGGGAAGCATGCTTTCTGGAAAGCAAGGTTACCTTGGAAAATCAAAATCTTCCTATGGTATTTAAAGAGGGGGTAATCCTAACAAAGGATAACTTAGTAAAGAGGAAATGGAAAGGGAACTCTAAATGTGACTTCTGTGGTTTGGAAGAGAACATTCGGCACCTCTTTTTTGATTGCCGGGTGGCGAGATTTGTTTGGAACATGTTGTATATCAGCTTCAATATCCATGAACCAATTAGCACTTCTCATATGTTAGGTCCTTGGTTACGGAGCTTTGCTCCGGGGTTAAAGGGCCAAATAATTGTGGGAATGGCGGCCATGTATTGGGTTCTTTGGTTGAATAGAAATGATGCAGTGTTCCAAAGAATAACTACTAACTCCTATATGTAGGTGATCTTCAGGGCATCATACTGGATCAGGCAATGGTCCCTGCTGTCTAAAGAGGAAGAGGGAAGAACGTTGAAAAAAGGTTGTGAACTTCTTGAAGGAGCGGCGCTATCGGAGATTGGGAGAATAAGGCCCCCGGTGTAGTTTCTGTGGCTGACGTTTACTTGTTGTGTTGCGGAAAGTAGTGATCGGGATGTTTTCCTTGTATGATGGTTGCTTGTTGTTGACACATTATTGTTGGCAGTCTGCTTGGTTTGGCCAAGATTGTGGTCAAGTTTGTACCGCTTTGCGGAACCTGGGCTGAGTCCCATCTTTGTATGTTTTATTAAGCTCAGAGTACTCACTCGTGGGTACGAAGGCTGGGATAATATAAATTCCGTTATCTTAAAAAAAGTTGGTTGGAATTTCAAGTGATTAGCATACTCAAAAAGATCATGTCTTTTCCTTCACCGGTCGATGGCAAACTGACGCTGCAGATTATTACAAGTACTATGCTACAACTTACCGTTATCAGCAGTATCAACTGAGCTGCTGCTGATGCCCGGAATTGATCTGGTGGTGCTGCCTTGCTCCTGTGGCGAGCACCAAAGTTGTAGGTGGCACAGCTGCAAAAATGAATGCACCGAAACAGAAAAAAGAAAAGAACTGGCTTGTAGTGTGTTAGTGGATCACCCATGCGTGGTAAAAAATCTACAGAAAGAAGGGAAGTTCGTTTAATCTATGTTCACGACGGTTACAGCAAACTGAAGCACGTCATCCGACTCTGCTCTGTATCAGCATCACTGCATTGAGGTTGCATATTCAGACGTCAGGCTGCATTAAGAAGGCATTCACATTCTTAACAGTGTTCATGGTGGCGTCATCCTGCGACATTATCAAAGGATCGCAGCGGTGAGAGGGCCGTGCACCACACCGTGGTGATGCGCTCCACGTAAATAATATCAGTAAAAGATGCAAATTAGATGATTGAATCTGCACATAGATGATAGCAAAACACTTTGTTCAATTCCTACTACCTACATTACTTTCTCAACAGCACAGGACAGAGAGGACGCATCCACAGCAACATACATACAGTCAGTAAAACATGCAAAGCTGCAGATTGAAATCAACCAACCCGTACTTCTCGTGCAACACGTACAATCAGCACTTCCTATGCACATCCTTAAAAAAACCTGATCATGGGGCAGCAAATACCTCACAATTGTCGAAAATGGATAATTGTTAACATAATGTTCTACATCCTATGGTTTTGAGAGTACACACAGACGATAGCAACGACTTGAAAACAATTGTTCTCCTTATTACAGGTTTTCTGAAGGCACACAAATGAATATGTCTACCTACTTTATTACTCGGCTGAAAACAGAGTTGTTATTACAATGTTGTAGACCCACGACAAGACATATAAGACACATGAATCGACAAAAGTGAAACACAGGACTCATAAGCCGAGGCGAATTTCGCCATGAACAAAGATTATGGGCATGTTTAGTTTCTGAAAAGTTATCCCAAAAAGTGCTACAGTGTCTTTCATATCAAATCTTTTTGCTGCATGTATGAGACATTAAATATAGGTAAATGAAATGGTCACTTCACTGGAACTGATTATATATACCAATGGATTTATTGATATGGTGACTAGTGAATTAGCTCCTCCACTTGTGTTTCAGACACCGAGGCTTCTAAGGCCTTGTCGATTACCTTATTGTCCTCTTCTTCCTGCATATAATAATAATTAATATAGTTAGTGTAATTGGGAATGGAATGTTTGGTTATGAATAAAAAACAAGTTAAGCAGCTGGTAAGTACGTACCTCTTCATCGTCGCTATGTATTGGTTGTGCCATCATATACATTTTAATTTTGAGTACCTCCAATTTGAGTGCGTCGCTATTGGGATGGAGTTGTGCCTGGCGCCTGAGCTCAGCCTCTGCCTTGTTCACGTCATCAGGGGAAGGCACCCTCACAGTCGAGATATGCACTCACAGTGCGTAGCGAAGGGAGACACTCCAAGTCCAAGCCGAGATTGTCACAGGTAGCCAGTCCATCCTTGTACAAAGCCCTGACTGGGACACGGAACTGAAGCACATGGAGATTTGGCATCACAACTACAGGGGCCGGTGCTACTCTGCTGCGGTCCCCGTCCTCTGCTTTGGAATCAAATACCATAGCATCCTGGCCTCCCCTCCAGATGCTCAACGAAGCACTAGTCCAGTCACCGTTGGTCGCCAACTGGACCATCCAGCCATCCAATATTAACCGTCTCAACTTGGGGAAGAAGTTATCATGGGCACTAATGTTAATTACAGTAGCTGGCTTATGTGAAGTAGCCGTCCCATCATTATCATGGGCACTAATACAGATGGAACGGAGTTCTGGCAGCCCACCCAGGGCTCTCAGACCTGCCTCGTCCACATGATGCACAGCCAACCACAAGTAGGAAAGGTTGGGTAGATGCGTGCGATGTATGAATGATGGCACATAAGGGAATCCGATGCCTCTTATATGCAGATGCCTGAGGTGTTCCGAAAGCACGACTTTGTCCCACTCTGTTGAAGCATCGCTGCTTTGAAAAGGCATTTCAAAATACAGGTTGAGATGCTGGAGCTCCTTCAGATTGCCTAGTGACTTCGAAAGTCCTGCCTGCATGGTCTCATCTAGCTTGTCCACACCGTGCGCACAGAGCACCCTCAGTAGGCTCAGGTTGCCCAGCTCCTTGACAAATTGTGTGAACACATGGTTGATTTAGGTCACATGTGTTTAATTTTGTGATTGAGTGATTGTCAACAAGTCAACATTTTAATTCTATTTTCTTTTACTCTTTATGCTTGGCTATGTTCACCGGCACATGTGGAGTGTGTCGAAGACGGATCTCTTGGTTCGTGTTGTGCGGGTGTGGAGCTCGGAGATGGTAGGTGACGGCAGGTGAAGGGGCCAAGGAGGACGCGTGCGGGCCGACGGACCGCAGAGGTGAAGGACGGACGTGAGGCTTGGACCGAGGGACCGGATCGCCCGGGTGGCTAGCCATAGTGGCTGACATCACGGGACATCGGCGAATGCAAGAGGGCGTGGCGGGACCGTGTCGATCGAGTCAAGGGGCGCAAGCGGGCAGAGCGGGGAGCTCGGATGACTTGGCGACTTCGGGCGGTCAAGACGGCGATGACACGTGTCAAGGAGGTTTGGTGGTTTGTCCTCAAAACCATCGGTGCGGGTTTCGTGGTTTTGGGCCTCAAAACCACGGGTGCGGGTTTGGTGGTTTGGGCCTCAAAACCATCAGCGGGTTTACGGGTTTAGGCCTCAAAACCGGGCAGGCCTTCCGGTGGACGGAAGGGCGGCACGTGGCGGCATCCGGGAGATTGCGCGGAGCAAGGCTACTGATGAGGAGGCGCGGTGGCCGTCGGATCGACAAATTACCCGAGTCGACCAAAATAGCCCTAGGGTTAATGGTTTGGCTCATATGTATCGAAGGGCAAAATAGGGATGAAAAATAAGGACCATATATAGAGGATGGCAGCCATCCTCCCCTCTTTGCCTCTCTTATTTTCGTTTTATTTTTCCCCATTTTAGGGTTCTTGTTAGAGGTCCAAGAACCAAATTTTGTGTGGATTCTTGCTGTGAATCTTGTTCGTAGGAAGAGTGGCCCTTAGTCCACTCATGCCCTCTGGGATTTTGCATCAAGATTGAGTCACTTTGGTCTGTGATTTTCGTTTTGTGCAGAGTTCTTGTTCTATTTTCGTCATGGTTGTGATGTGTGTTTCCCGGAGTTCGGATTGATTCCAGCCAACGATTTTTGGGGAATAGGTTCGTCGTAAGGTGAATTTGGCCTGTGCGAAATTTGAGATCCATTCATGGATATTTGAGTCAGATTCCCTTCGATTTTTGGTGCACGCTCTTGTTCTGCTCGGCCCGACGCTTTCTGTTCATTGCGTTCGTGGTCAGGACAGAGCGCATAGCAGCTGGGCGATTTGTCTTTGAGCACTCCTGGAAGTCGCCCCAGCAGCAGCATCTGTCTCCAGCGTGATTGATGTTCTTTGATTCTGTCGGCAGCTTGGTCTCTTCTCTGTTCATCAGCTTCTAGGCATCAGTTGGTGCTCCAATCCAGCAGCTTGGCTGCTACTCCCTCCGAACAGCTCGTGGAGGAGCACAGCTGCAAGAACAGCAGCGCCTGCCCTTGGTTTGTGAGCCTGAGTTCTTCGGCCGTGCCCGGCCTGCAGCTCGTGTATTCATCGCTCGTGCACAGCAGAGCTACAACTCCCTGTGCCGTGCTTGTGTTGCCGAGCATGCTGCAGCACCAACCAGCGCTTGCAATCCAGCACCAGGTGCTTCAAGCAAATGGTAAGTAGGTAAGCAATTCATCTCCAGCTTGTTCAATTTTCTATGTGTCAGTTGCAGTTGTATGTGAAGCTCTGAATTTTTCTAGCTTACCAGCACTAAGTCATGCTCTGTCTTGAATTCAAGTCCTGCTAGAAATTGCTTGTTTAATAGCTTAATTTTCGGCCTTGTCACCATCTAGCAGCAGTACTTGTCATCTTTATTTAGCTAAGCGTAGAGGTGCAGCTTAGTAGTGATCTCGTGCCATCACTTGGTGCATTTCCCAAAGGCCTAACAGAAGCAAGCAACTTTAGTTCTTCAACACGTAATTCCATTCTCTTGTTTCCTAGAACTGGTTTGCCTAGCAATCGATTTTTTGCAACAGCAAGATGTTCCTCGATGCTTGAGCCTTGATGTGATTTATTTTGGTTTGAGTACTACTCGGCTTGCAAGTTGCAATTGCTTGTTTCTGAACTGGTGAACTTGTGTCCGGTGCTAAGCTTCAAGAGATTATTTTTTACTGAACAACAGCAGCTAGCAAGTCCCATGGCTTAGTTTTTATTTGGCGAAAATTTCCAGCTTATCTTTTGTCCGTCGTTCGTTCGTTCGAGCTCCGATTCGATCTCTGTCTGTTTCGTTGGACTCGCTGTGCCTAACTCTTTGCGTTTGATATCTTGCTACCAGTTAGCACGTGTATCACTCGTGTCTTTGTGAGTTCGCTTTTTAAGGTTGGGGGTTGAGCCCATGACCCAAAATTGAAAAGGAAAATCGAGGCTCCCATTCACCCCCCCCTCTGGTCGCCGTTTCGGTCCTTCAATTGGTATCGGGCGGTTAGGATCACTTCCACCCTAATCGGTCCGTGATCCGCAAGAAGGCGACATGGATCGTGCTTTCAGCCACTTTGGCAAACCTCCGGAGTTCGATGGCACCAACTATCCTTATTGGAAGATTAAGATGCAAGCACACCTTATGGGGATGGATTGGAGAGTGTGGGAGATTGTCGAGGATGAGAACTACCAAGTGCTAGCCGCTCGAGTGGGTGAGGAACAAATAGCCCAACACAATGCCAACAACGGAGCGAGGAGTGTCTTGTTCTCTAGCCTCAAAGACACAGAGTTCGAGAGAGTTGCCACTTGTGAGACCGCTTGTGAGGTGTGGAAGACACTTGAGAGCTACCACGAGGGAACCCCACAAGTCAAGGCCCGCCTATATGAGACCTACAAAAGAGAGTACAACAACCTAATCCAACTTGATGGCGAGTCCATCGATTCTCTCTTTGCTAGGTTTCAGACGATCTGCAACAAGCTGCGGGCGAACAAGCCTTCGGAGAGGCTTGATGATCACGAGAAGGCGATGCGGCTCTTGTACGCCTGGATCGGAAGGTGTGGGATGTGAAGGTGTCAGCGATCATGGAGTCTGCCAACTACGACACCCTCACACCCGACGAGCTTTACAGCAAGCTCAAGTCCTCTGAGATCGAGGCCCAGATCCAGACAAAGCTCAAGAACCCATCTGCGCCGAACGTTGCTCTCATCTCAGGTAAGGGTAGTTCAAGTTCTTCTGCTAACCCTTCACAGATCTCGTTTGCCTTGTCTTCTTTGGTGTCTGTGACAGAGGAGCAGTTGGAGTGCCTTGGGGACGACGAGCTGGCTCTCGTCATCAACCGATTCTCACGGTTCCACAACAACCGCTTGAACCGTCGGCGTGGCGGTGGTCCCAAGGGAGGATGCTTTGTGTGCGGCGATCCGGACCACTTCGTCGCCGCGTGCCCCAAGAAGAGCAAGGACAAGTACTCCGGCGAGAAGTACTACGACAAGCGCAAGGACAAGCGTGAGTACACCGTCGGCAAGCACAAGTCTAAGAAGGGCTTCGACAAGGAGGCGATCAAGAAGAAGTACCTCAAGCGTGCCAAGGAGAACAAGGACGCCTTCTTCGCCTCCCTCAGTGACCTCGACAATGACGGGCAAGCTTCCTCCAGCGACGAGGAGCCCGAGCGCAAGATCGAGGAAAAGCTGAACAGACTTTGCTTCGTCGCCAACTCCAAGTACGGGGCTTCGCACCATGGCCCTTGACGGAGCGGTGTCCGATAGCGTCGAGCCACACGGCAATGACTCTCCCCCTAAGGTATCACCCACTATCGAATCCCTCACTGATGAACTTGACTCTTTGGGCGATGCGCTTGTGTGTCAAGAGAAGTTGCTCAAGCGAGTAGCTAAGGAAAGGAGGGAGTACAAGGAGAAGTGGGAGGTAGCTATGAGGGAGTTAGAGTTGGCTAGGAAGCCCGTGGAGATGTCTGATGAGACGGAGTGCGATGGTTGTGCTGTGCACATGTCTAGCATCATGACTTTACAATCTAAGTACTCCGCTTTGCTAGATGAGCACGTTGAGCTAAAGGCTAAGCCTATGTTGTGGAGTGCGTGCAAGTCTTGTCCAGACTTGCGATCTGAGTTGGCAGAGAAGGCTGCCAAGCTTGCTGAGCTTGAGAAGGCCAGCTCAGATAGCACCGTGCTGAAGTGTGCTAAGTGTGAAGCTTTGGAGATGGAGGTTGTGTCTTGTAGTCATGACAAGGGGAGAGTCGAAGAGGAGAACAAGTACCTTCGCTCCGTCCCGAGTTGGGTGTCTAGTGGAGAGCCACGACTTGGCATGATGATGAGTCGGTTCAAGAGGGGACTGACACAACGAGATTAGGCTTTGCAATAGGTGGCAAGGGTGAAGTAATCTATGGCAAGGTTGGTCAAGGTAGTGGTTTGAGCCCGAGTGAGAAACCCACAAACACTCCTAAGTTGACCAAGATCACCCCACCTGAGCCTACCAAGCCCATTGTGCAAAATGGCATTCTCCAAGAGACCCCAAAGACTCCACCTCCCAAACAAGTGTGGCTTCCTAAACCAAACCACCTCAGGAACCCACTTGACACTTTGTCTAAGATCCCTGAGGAAACCCTTCCTAGAGCTAAGGCCACAACAAGAGTGAACCATCCACCCAAGAGAGTGAACCAACAACCACCCAAGAGAGAGGTGAGGTATCACCGTGAGTACTTGCCCGGAGAGATGGTCACTTGTTTGAGTTTTGCTTTAGGAGGAAGAGGGATGCTAGGCGTCAAGTTGAGTTTGAGAACCGTGACTTGTATCACCCACCACTTGGCTTGTATGAGAGGGGGTGTCTTTGTCGGTTCAGAGGCAGTTTGCTAGGCCAGGAGGCAGGAGGCCTCAGAGGGCTAGGCCACAGTTTGTGAGACCCCGTGGTGGTCCTGCTCCGCGAGTGGATGTTAATCCTCGCTTTGGGAGCTTTGAGTTTGACAGGAGGAGTGCACCACACTTTGTTGTGCGTGGTGAGCACTTTGGGAAGAAGGGTCATGGGATGTTTGCTGTGCCTAACGTCTATTTTGGGCAATATGGTCAACACTGGTATTCTTCCAAGTTTGCTAACCCCAGTGTTGTGCCATTTGCTCATCCCATGTTTTACCAATGATGTAGGTGACTAAGTCTTGGGTTCCCAAGTTTATGCTTGTTAACCCTTTGGGATCCAAGATTTGGGTTTCTTTGTCCTCTCATGTGTAGGTATGAGGACATGGAGTGGAGAACACGTGCTTGGTGGAACTTGATTCCTTGTCGTGGTGTGATCAAGACTTGATGGTAGTCTACACCACTTTGATGGCCTCCAAGAGGCATGCGCCGTATTGTGACACCTACACACACTCTGTGAGCTATTATATACACTCATACGTTGTACATTCATGTTTTCCCTACTTGTGGTATGAGATAGTTGTTCATTTGCTCACTTGTATATTGCTTGCTTGTATTATACTTGTATCATGCTTTTATATCCCCTTTAGCATGTGTTATCTTGTGTATTATATGCCATGCTAGCCTTTATACCCTTTTGTATCCTAGTTTTCTTTTGCTAGGTGTCTTTGGTTGAGGAGGAGTTGGGAGTTTGCTATCCTTTTTGAGGGGTAGTTTTGTAGTTGATGTACAGTTGTAGTGTTAGGTTTGTTTTGCTTGTGCATCACCTTGTATCATATTGCATTCATCATGTACACTATTGCACCTTGAGCTTCTTGTTTATATTGATCACAATGAGACTATGCTCGTTTAGTGTAACAATTACATGTTTGTGCTTACGGCTTGTGCTCTTTCGCTTAATTGATATATGTTATGAGCAAAGCTGTTTTTCATGTGAACTTGCTTAACAACAATAAATCTTGCAAAATGTTCACCATTGAGATAGTTCCTAGCATGTTTAAGTTGTTGAGCTTCTTTGTGCTTATCATGTATGCTAGGTGACTATGTCTCATTCATTGAGTTATACACTTGCTTAGATGACCACATGCTTTTATCTACTAAAATCTGAAATCTAAGCTAAGTGTATGGAAAAGATCGAGATGGGTCCATACCGCCCCACATCCAAGTCTTGGGACCTTTGCTCATTGCACTTGAGTTGAACACGGGCTTGGTAGTGTTTGACCAGCACCATTGTCTTAAGCTTCGATTGCTCACGTGCATAGGCATGACATGGTTGATTAGTAAGGCCGACGGTTGTGGATAAGCACTTTCGCAACATGCTTTGTCCAATGCTTGTAAATTTGCAACTCCGATAACTTATTTGACAAGTGTTGGCTCTGTTTTTGCATGATGTATAAACTTTGCTTGGGATAGTTCACTTGATACACATGTGTAGCACTTGGTAGATTTTCAGCTTACTTGTGCTATGTGCTATTCTTTGTGGTGGACACCTTTTTCAAAATGCTTAAAACTGAATCAAAGTGCCTTTAAGTCATATTTCATATCTCTTGATCAGTTTGAGCACCATGTTAAGCACTTGATTTTGTTTCCATGACACTACCTAGAGTATCTTCTCATTTGGATTGTTATAAACTTGAAGCTCCCTCATTGCATTTTCATGCATTTCATAGCTTGATCGGTGCATTTGCCAACAAGGGGGAGAAAGATACAAAAGACAGTGGTCGGGAGTAGCACTTTGAGCTAGATGTGTTGAGCCTTTGCCTCTGTCTTGAGGGTCTAGCTATTTGTGTGTGAAAGTGATTGGTTTGGAGCTGTGCTAGTGGTGTTGAGCCATTTCTACCTCTTCTTGAGGACTATCTGTTTATTTAGTTTGGTTGTGTCGAGCCTTTTGCCCATGTCTTTGGGAACCAAGTTTTTTGCTCCATGTTTGCTATCCGGTGATTTTGGCTTAGCTTTTGGCTAGCTTGTGTCACTTGGATGTGCTATCTTCTACCTTCTTACGTCTTTGTGTTAAATGTTAACAATGCACTCATCAAGGGGAGATTGCGAACACATGGTTGATTTAGGTCACATGAGTTTAGTTTTGTGATTGAGTGATTGTCAACGATCAACATTTTAATTCTATTTTCTTTTTACTCTTTATGCTTGGCTATGTTCAACGGGCACATGTGGAGTGTGTCGAAGACGGATCTCTTGGTTCGTGTTGTGCGGGTGTGGGCTCGGAGATGGTAGGCGGCGCAGGTGAAGGGGCCAAGGAGGGCGTGCGGGCCGACGGACGCGGAGGTGAAGGGACGGACGTGAGGCTTGGACCGAGGGGACCGGATCGCCGGGTGGCTAGCCATAGTGGCTGACATCCGGGACATCGGCGAATGCAAGAGGGCGTGGCGGGACCGTGTCGATCGAGTCAAGACGGCGGCGCGCAAGGGAAGAGCCGGGAGCTTCGGATGACTTGGCGACTTCGGGCGGTCAAGACGGCGATGACACGTGTCAAGGAGGTTTGGTGGTTTGTCCTCAAAACCATCGGTGCGGGTTTCGTGTTTTGGGCCTCAAAACCACGGGTGCGGGTTTGGTGGTTTGGGCCTCAAAACCATCGGCGGGTTTACTGGGTTTGGGCCTCAAAACCCGGGGCGGCGTTCGGTGGGACGGAAGGGCGGCACGTGGCGGCATCTACGGGAGATTGCGCGGAGCAAGGCAGATGAGGAGGCGCGGTGGCCGTCGGATCGACAAATTACCCGGAGTCGACCAAAAATAGCCCTAGGGTTAATGGTTTGGCTCATATGTATCGAAGGGCAAAATAGGGATGAAAAATAAGGACCATATATAGAGGATGGCAGCCATCCTCCCCTCTTTGCCTCTCTTATTTTCGTTTTATTTTTCCCCCATTTTAGGGTTCTTGTTAGAGGTCCAAGAACCAAATTTTGTGTGGATTCTTGCTGTGAATCTTGTTCGTAGGAAGAGTGGCCCTTAGTCCACTCATGCCCTCTGGGATTTTGCAACAAGATTGAGTCACTTTGGTCTGTGATTTTCGTTTTGTGCAGAGTTCTTGTTCTATTTTCGTCATGGTTGTGATGTGTGTTTCCCGGAGTTCGGATTGATTCCAGCCAACGATTTTTGGGGAATAGGTTCGTCGTAAGGTGAATTTGGCCTGTCGCGAGAAATTTGAGATCCATTCATGGATATTTGAGTCAGATTCCCTTCGATTTTTGGTGCACGCTCTTGTTCTGCTCGGCCCGACGCTTTCTGTTCATTGCGTTCGTGGTCAGGACAGAGCGCATAGCAGCTGGGCGATTTGTCTTTGAGCACTCCTGGAAGTCGCCCCAGGAGCAGCATCTGTCTCCAGCGTGATTGATGTTCTTTGATTCTGTCGGCAGCTTGGTCTCTTCTCTGTTCATCAGCTTCTAGGCATCAGTTGGTGCTCCAATCCAGCAGCTTGGCTGCTACTCCCTCCGAACAGCTCGTGGAGGAGCACAGCTGCAAGAACAGCAGCGCCTGCCCTTGGTTTGTGAGCCTGAGTTCTTCGGCCGTGCCCGGCCTGCAGCTTGTGTATTCATCGCTCGTGCACAGCAGAGCTACAACTCCCTGTGCCGTGCTTGTGTTGCCGAGCATGCTACAGCACCAACCAGCGCTTGCAATCCAGCACCAGGTGCTTCAAGCAAATGGTAAGTAGGTAAGCAATTCATCTCCAGCTTGTTCAATTTTCTATGTGTCAGTTGCAGTTGTATGTGAAGCTCTGAATTTTTCTAGCTTACCAGCACTAAGTCATGCTCTGTCTTGAATTCAAGTCCTACTAGAAATTGCTTGTTTAATAGCTTAATTTTCGGCCTTGTCACCATCTAGCAGCAGTACTTGTCATCTTTATTTAGCTAAGCGTAGAGGTGCAGCTTAGTAGTGATCTCGTGCCATCACTTGGTGCATTTCCCAAAGGCCTAACAGAAGCAAGCAACTTTAGTTCTTCAACACGTAATTCCATTCTCTTGTTTCCTAGAACTGGTTTGCCTAGCAATCGATTTTTGCAACAGCAAGATGTTCCTCGATGCTTGAGCCTTGATGTGATTTATTTTTGGTTGGAGTACTACTCGGCTTGCAAGTTGCAATTGCTTGTTTCTGAACTGGTGAACTTGTGTCCGGTGCTAAGCTTCAAGAGATTATTTTTACTGAACAACAGCAGCTAGCAAGTCCCATGGCTTAGTTTTTATTTGGCGAAAATTTCCAGCTTATCTTTTTGTCCGTCGTTCGTTCGATTCGAGCTCGATTCGATCTCTGTCTGCATTTCGTTGGACTCATCGTGCCCTAACTCTTTGCGTTTGATATCTTGCTACCGTTAGCACGTGTATCACTCGTGTCTTTGTGAGTTCGCTTTTGAGGTTGGGGGTTGAGCCCATGACCCAAAATTGAAAAAGGAAAATTGAGGCTCCCATTCACCCCCCATCGGGTCGCCGTTTCGGTCCTTCAATTGGTATCGAGAAGCCGGTTAGGATCACTTCCACCCTAATCGGTCCGTGATCCGCAAGAAAGGCGACATGGATCGTGCTTTCGGCCACTTTGGCAAACTTCGAGTTCGATGGCACCAACTATCCTTATTGGAAGATTAAGATGCAAGCACACCTTATGGGGATGGATTGGAGAGTGTGGGAGATTGTCGAGGATGAGAACTACCAAGTGCTAGCCGCCGAAAGTGGGTGAGGAACAAATAGCCCAACACAATGCCAACAACGGAGCGAGGGGAGTGTCTTGTTCTCTAGCCTCAAAGACACGAGTTCGAGAGAGTTGCCACTTGTGAGACCGCTGCGAGGTGTGGAAGACACTTGAGAGCTACCACGAGGAACCCCACAAGTCAAGGCCCGCCTATATGAGACCTACAAAAGAGAGTACAACAACCTAATCCAGCTTGATGGCGAGTCCATCGATTCTCTCTTTGCTAGGTTTGGGCGATGCGCAGCAAGGCTCGCGAGGCGAACAAGCCGGAGAGGCTTGATGATCCGAGAAGGCGATGCGGCTCTTGTACACCCTGGATCGGAAGGTGTGGGATGTGAAGGTGTCGGCGATCATGGAGTGCGCCGCCTCACGACACCCTCACACCCGACGAGCTTTACAAAGCAAGCTCAAGTCCTCCGAGATCAAGGCCCGGATCCGGCGAAGCTCAAGAACCCATCTGCGCCCGAGCGTTGCTCTCATCTCGGTAAGGGTAGTTCAAGTTCTTACGCTAACCCTTCGGATCTCGTTTGCCTTGTCTTCTTTGGTGTGCGTGCGGATGGAGGAGCGGTTGGAGTGCCTTGGGGACGGCAGACGGGCTCTCGTCATCAACCGATTCTCACGGTTCCACAACAACCGCTTGAACCGTCGGCGTGGCGGTGGTCCCAAGGGAGGATGCTTTGAGTCGGCGATCCGGACCACTTCGTCGCCCGCGTGCCCCAAGAAGAGCAAGGACAAGTACTCCGGCGAGAAGTACTACGACAAGCGCAAGGACAAGCGTGAGTACACCGTCGGCAAGCACAAGTCTAAGAAGGGGCTTCGACAAGGAGGCGATCAAGAAGAAGTACCTCAAGCGTGCCAAGGAGAACAAGGGCGCCTTCTTCGCCTCCCTCGCGACCTCGACAATGGCGGGCAAGCTTCCTCCAGCGACGAGGAGCCCGAGCGCAAAGATCGAGAAAAGCTGAGCGGACTTTGCTTCGTCGCCAACTCCAAGTGGGGCTTACGCACCATGGCCCTTGACGGAGGCGGTGTCCCGAGGCGTCGAGCCACACAAGAATCGACTCTCCCCTAAGGTATCACCCACTATCGAATCCCTCACGGATGAACTTGACTCTTTGGGCGGCGCGCTTGTGTGTCAAGAGAAGTTGCTCAAGCGAGTAGCTAAGGAAAGGAGGGAGTACAAGGAGAAGTGGGAGGTAGCTATGAGGGAGTTAGAGTTGGCTAGGAAGCCCGTGGAGATGTCGATCGGGCAGTGCGATGGTTGTGCTGTGCACATGTCTAGCATCATGACTTTATAATCTAAGTACTCCGCTTTGCTAGATGAGCACGTTTGAGCTAAAGGCTAAGCCTATGTTGTTGAGTGCGTGCAAGTCTTGTCCGGACTTGCGATCCGAGTTGGCGAGAAGGCCGCCAAGCTTCCGAGCTTGAGAAGGCCAGCTCGGATAGCACCGTGCTGAAGTGTGCTAAGTGTGAAGCTTTGGAGATGGAGGTTGTGTCTTGTAGTCATGACAAGGGGAGAGTCGAAGAGGAGAACAAGTACCTTCGCTCGTCCCGAGTTGGGTGTCTAGTGGAGAGCCCCACGGCTTGGCATGATGATGAGTCGGAGTTCAAGAGGGGGACTGACACAACAGGATTAGGCTTTGCAATAGGTGGCAAGGGTGAAGTAATCTATGGCAAGGTTGGTCAAGGTAGTGGTTTGAGCCCGAAAGTGAGAAACCCACAAACACTCCTAAGTTGACCAAGATCACCCCACACGAGCCTACCAAGCCCATTGTGCAAAATGGCATTCTCCAAGAGACCCCAAAGACTCCACCTCCCAAACAAGTGTGGCTTCTAAACCAAACCACCTCGGGAAACCCACTTGACACTTTGTCTAAGATCCACGAGGAAACCCTTCCTAGAGCTAAGGCCACAACAAGAGTGAACCATCCACCCAAGAGAGTGAACCAACAACCACCCAAGAGAGAGGTGAGGTATCACCGTGAGTGCTTGCCAGAGAGATGGTCACTTGTTTGAGTTTTGCTTTAGGCGGAAGAGGGATGCTAGGCGTCAAGTTGAGTTTGAGAAAATGACTTGTATCACCCACCACTTGGCTTGTATGAGAGGGGTGTCTTTGTCGGTTCGAGAGGCAGTTTGCTAGGCGGGGGAGGCGGGGAGGCCTCGAGAGGGCTAGGCCACAGTTTGTGAGACCCGTGGTGGTCTGCTCCGCGAGTGGATGTTAGTCCTCGCTTTGGGAGCTTTGAGTTTGACAGAGGAATGCACCACACTTTGTTGTGCGTGGTGAGCACTTTGGGAAGAAGGGTCATGGGATGTTTTCTTTGTGCCCTAACGTCTATTTTGGGCAAGATGGTCAACACCGGTATTCTTCCAAGTTTGCTAACCCAGTGTTGTGCCATTTGCTCATCCCATGTTTTTCCAATGATGTAGGTGACTAAGTCTTGGGTTCCCAAGTTTATGCTTGTTAACCCTTTGGGATCCAAGATTTGGGTTTCTTTGTCCTCTCATGTGTAGGTATGAGGACATGGAGTGGAGAACACGTGCTTGGTGGAACTTGATTCCTTGTCGTGGTGTGATCAAGACTTGATGGTAGTCTACACCACTTTGATGGCCTCCAAGAGGCATGCGCCCGTGTGTGACACCTACACACACTCTGTGAGCTATTATATACACTCATACATTGTACATTCATGTTTTCCCTACTTGTGGTATGAGATAGTTGTTCATTTGCTCACTTGTATATTGCTTGCATGTATTATACTTGTATCATGCTTTTTATATCCCCTTTAGCATGTGTTATCTTGTGTATTATATGCCATGCTAGCCTTTATACCCTTTTGTATCCTAGTTTTCTTTTGCTATGTGTCTTTGGTTGAGGAGGAGTTGGGAGTTTGCTATCCTTTTTTGAGGGGTAGTTTTGTAGTTGATGTCTGATTGTAGTGTTAGGTTTGTTTTGCTTGTGCATCACCTTGTATCATATTGCATTCATCATGTACACTATTGCACCTTGAGCTTCTTGTTTATATTGATCACAATGGGACTATGCTCTGTTTAGTGTAACAATTACATGTTGGTGCTTACAGCTTGTGTTTTTACGCTTAATTGATATATGTTATGAGCAAAGTTTGTTTTTCATGTGAACTTGCTTAACAACAATAAATCTTGCAAAATGTTCACCATTGAGATAGTTCCTAGCATGTTTAAGTTGTTGAGATTCTTTGTGCTTATCATGTATGCTAGGTGACTATGTCTCATTCATTGAGTTATACACTTGCTTAGATGACCACATGCTTTTATCTACTAAAATCTGAAATCTAAGCTAAGTGTATGGAAAAGATCGAGATGGGTCCATACCGTCCCACATCCAAGTCTTGGGACTGCTGCTCATTGCACTTGAGTTGAACCTGGGCTTGGTAGTGTTTGACCCAGACCATTGTCTTAAGCCGATTGCTCACGTGCAAAGGCTTGACATGGTTGATTAGTAAGGTCGACGGTTGTGGATAACCACTCGCAACATGCTTTGTCCAATGCTTGTAACATTTGCAACTCCGATAACTTATTTGACAAGTGTTGGCTCTGTTTTTGCATGATGTATAAACTTTGCTTGGGGTAGTTCACTTGATACACATGTGTAGCACTTGGTAGATTTTCGACTTACTTGTGCTATGTGCTATTCTTTGTGGTGGACACCTTTTTACGAAATGCTTAAAACTGAATCAAAGTGCCTTTAAGTCATATTTCATATCTCTTGATCGGTTTGAGCACCGTGTTAAGCACTTGATTTTGTTTCCATGACACTACCTAGAGTATCTTCTCATTTGGATTGTTATAAACTTGAAGCTCCCTCATTGCATTTTCATGCATTTCATAGCTTGATCGGTGCATTTGCCAACAAGGGGGAGAAAGATACAAAGACGGTGGCGCATTTGTCCGTGGGGGGGAGTAGCACTTTGAGCTAGATGTGTTGAGCCTTTGCCTCTATCTTGAGGGTCTATTTGTTTGTGTGTGAAAGTGATTGGTTTGGAGGCGTGCTAGTGGTGTTGAGCCTTTTCTACCTCTTCTTGAGGACTAGGCTGTTTTATTTAGTTTGGTTGTGTCGAGCCTTTTGCCCATGTCTTTGGGAACCAAGTTTTTTGCTCCATGTTTGCTATCCGGTGATTTTGTCTTAGCTTTTGGCTAGCTTGTGTCACTTGGATGTGCTATCTTCTACCTTCTTACGTCTTTGTGTTAAATGTTGACAATGCACTCATCAAGGGGGAGATTGCGAACACATGGTTGATTTAGGTCACATGTGTTTAGATTTGTGATTGAGTGATTGTCAATAGTCAACATTTTAATTCTATTTTCTTTTACTCTTTATGCTTGGCTATGTTCAGGCACATGTGGAGTGTGTCGAAGGCGGATCTCTTGGTTCGTGTTGTGCGGGTGTGGGCTCGGAGATGGTAGGTGGACGGCGAGGTGAAGGGGCCAAGGAGGGGGTCGTGCGGGCGATGGACCGCGGAGGTGAAGGATGGACGTGAGGCTTGGACCGAGGGACCGGATCGCCCGGGTGGCTAGCCATAGTGGGTGACATCACGGGACATCGGCGAATGCAAGAGGGCGTGGCGGGACCGTGTCGATCGAGTCAAGGCGGCGTGCAAGCGGAAGAGCGGGGAGCTCGGATGACTTGGCGACTTCGAGGCGGTCAAGGCGGCGATGACACGTGTCAAGGAGGTTTGGTGGTTTGTCCTCAAAACCATCGGTGCGGGTTTTGTGGTTTGGGCCTCAAAACCACGGGTGCGAGGTTTGGTGGTTTGGGCCTCAAAACCATCGGCGGGTTTCTGGGTTTGGGCCTCAAAACCCGGGAGGCGTTCCGGTGGGCCGGAAGGGCGACGCGTGGCGGCATCTAGGAGATTGCGCGTGAGCAAGGCTACAGATGAGGAGGCGCGGTGGCCGTCGGATCGACAAATTACCCGAGTCGACCAAAATAGCCCTAGGGTTAATGGTTTGACTCATATGTATCGAAGGGCAAAATAGGGATGAAAAATAAGGACCATATAGAGAGGATGGCAGCCATCCTCCCCTCTTTACCTCTCTTATTTTCGTTTTATTTTCCCCCCATTTTAGGGTTCTTGTTAGAGGTCCAAGAACCAAATTTTTGTGTGGATTCTTGCTGTGAATCTTGTTCGTAGAAAGAGTGGCCCTTAGTCCACTCATGCCCTGCGGGATTTTGCATCAAGATTGAGTCACTTTGGTCTGTGATTTTCGTTTTGTGCAGAGTTCTTGTTCTATTTTCGTCATGGTTGTGATGTGCGTTTCCCGGAGTTCGGATTGATTTCAGCCAACGATTTTTGGGGAATAGGTTCGTCGTAAGGTGAATTTGGCCTGTGCAAAATTTGAGATCCATTCATGGATATTTGAGTCAGATTCCCTTCGATTTTTGGTGCACGCTCTTGTTCTGCTCGGCCCGATGCTTTCTGTTCATTGCGTTCGTGGTCAGGACAGAGCGCATAGCAGCTGGGCGATTTGTCTTTGAGCACTCCTGGAAGTCGCCCCAGCAGCAGCATCTGTCTCCAGCGTGATTGATGTTCTTTGATTCTGTCGGCAGCTTGGTCTCTTCTCTGTTCATCAGCTTCTAGGCATCAGTTGGTGCTCCAATCCAGCAGCTTGGCTGCTACTCCTCGAACAGCTCGTGGAGGAGCACAGCTGCAAGAACAGCAGTGCCTGCCCTTGGTTTGTGAGCCTGAGTTCTTCGGCCGTGCCCGGCCTGCAGCTCGTGTATTCATCGCTCGTGCACAGCAGGCTACAACTCCCTGTGCCGTGCTTGTGTTGCCGAGCATGCTGCAGCACCAACCAGCGCTTGCAATCCAGCACCAGGTGCTTCAAGCAAATGGTAAGTAGGTAAGCAATTCATCTCCAGCTTGTTCAATTTTCTATGTGTCAGTTGCAGTTGTATGTGAAGCTCTGAATTTTTCTAGCTTACCAGCACTAAGTCATGCTCTGTCTTGAATTCAAGTCCTGCTTGAAATTGCTTGTTTAATAGCTTAATTTTCGGCCTTGTCACCATCTAGCAGCAGTACTTGTCATCTTTATTTAGCTAAGCGTAGAGGTGCAGCTTTAGTAGTGATCTCGTGCCATCACTTGGTGCATTTCCCAAAGGCCTAACAGAAGCAAGCAACTTTAGTTCTTCAACACGTAATTCCATTCTCTTGTTTCCTAGAACTGGTTTGCCTAGCAATCGATTTTGAGCAACAACAAGATGTTCCTCGATGCTTGAGCCTTGATGTGATTTATTTTTGGTTGGAGTACTACTCGGCTTGCAAGTTGCAATTGCTTGTTTCTGAACTGGTGAACTTGTGTCCGGTGCTAAGCTTCAAGAGATTATTTTTTACTGAACAACAGCAGCTAGCAAGTCCCATGGCTTAGATTTTTATTTGGCGAAAATTTCCAGCTTATCTTTTGTCCGTCGATTCGTTCGTTCGAGCTCCGGGTCGATCTCATGTCTGTTTAGTTGGACTCGCTGTGCCTAACTCTTTGCGTTTGATATCTTGCTACCAGTTAGCACGTGTATCACTCGTGTCTTTGTGAGTTAAACTTTTGAGGTTGGGGTTGAGTCCATGACCCAAAATTGAAAAGGAAAATCGAGGCTCCCATTCAACCCCCTCTGGTCGCCGTTTAGGTCCTTCAAATTGCCTCTTGTTAGACTCAAAGACAACTTGCAAACGTCCATCTGTAGCTCCTCCATTGACGTCACCTTCTGGAGGAACCCATCGGGCACCCTCATCCAATTATCACATCGCAAGCAGACCAACCGCGTCAGCTGGCAAACGCTTGATGGCAATTGGACTTCCACATCATATTTTCCAGTACCTTCCAAGTCCAGTGTCTGTAGAAGCTTTAGAGATCCTATCGCCTCCGGGAGCTCTCGGACCTCTGTATCTCGTAGCCCAAGGTACCTCAAATGAACTAGTTTTCCAAGATGTTCAAGCCCATTCCAGTCATTCCCAAATTTATCAGATAATTTGCACCTCTCTAAAGCTAGCACACGTAAGAGTTTAAGGCTCGACTGCAAGGCCCAGCCACGGATATCACACCCAAGGGAAACCATTGACCTCAGTTGTGCCATGTCCTTATGACTGTCAGGATGAGACTGATCCCACAATAGTATCCTGTTCTGGTGAGCTAACCGGCGCACCTTGAGTCGTGATGATGTTCCACCACCATCATTTGAGATTGTGATGAAGTTTTCTTCGCCTGCTAGACCACGGATAAGATCAAGGACCATGTCATGAACACGACAGCCATGTATGATGCCCTCCTCTGACATTTGCATCCCTTGGATCATGTTCTGTTTATGAGCTGATGGAAGTATTCCTCTCCACTACTCTGAGAACTTATTTTTGGTGGCGGGCTTTTTTGATTTTCCGTGGCGGGCATTAGGTCCGCCCGCGAAGCTAAAGTCACGGTTGTCGTTCGATTAACCGTGGCGTTCTTTATGCCCGCCATGGAAAATTGATTAACCGTAGCGGGCGTTTAACAAAAACGCCACGCGGTTAATATGTTTGCCGTGGCGGGCACCGTTACGTGCCGCCATGGTTAATGGATTAACCATGGCGGTTTTTTATAAGCCCGCCACGGTTAATTAGTCAGGATTAATAAAAAATATTTTAAAAATACTATAAAATTATAAATTACGATTTAAACAACATATTCTATACCTACTACTAATAAAGAGAAAATTTCAGTCCCACCTATTTTTCCACCCTTTTTTTCTGCCTTTTTTTTTCTGCGCTTTTTTCTGCCTGTACTGGCGTTTTAAGCGGAATACTACGTACGCCCGCTCAGTTTTTGTTATCCTGCTTAGTTACGACTCGAACCCATCCTATATATACGAGATATAAAAATCAAAAGCGCACAAAGAATAGCACGCCGTCTGTCGGATCGACCGTCCTCAAGGCCGTGTTGGCCCCATGCGCGGACATGCCGAAACTTAGCGAAGGCAGCGACACTGCAGGGCGCGGCCTGAGGGGAAGATGCGCATGGCCACGGCTGCACACGCGCTCCAGCGAGGTGCCCAGCGGTGGCGTGACTCAAAGTTCAAGTTCGTAATATTCTAGCCATATATTTACACCCCTTTTTAATATTGACTTGTGATTTTAGGAAGTTCATATTATATACATTTAAGCTTTTAAATTTTAGACATATTTAATATGCTTATTTTGCCCAATATATTTAAGTCATCTGCAAAGTTAAGTTAAAGAAATTTGTCCACAACGGTAAAGAGCTATAACCTGGATGGACTTGCGGCATTACAAGAGGGAAAGAATGAAGCGGAGAAGTAGGGTGTCAATGTCATCGATTTCGGTGCCAGCGTGTGGGGAGAAAGAGATATACATAATTCAAATCCAGGTCTTCCATTGTGAGTCATTTTAAAAATCTTAGAGAGACAAAATATGTAAAAAGTTTGACTAAAATTATATAAAGAAATCATAAGGATTTTGTGATATTAAATAAGTATCGAACACGTACTTCCCGGTGCAATGCACGGGCATGTTTTGCTAGTAAATAATAAAATAAGAGAATATTCACATAAATCTTAAACATGCATCACAATTTAACATTCAACTAATTATGAACATTCTATTAAACACTTAGAGTTTAAAAGTGTGATGACCACACATCAGAATTTACAAAACTTCGATCCAACGATCGATTGATCAATCACGTTTAGCTAGGTTAGAAATCAATGTCATCCCACCTATAGTCCTTCATGTCTAGCTTATTTCTCGGTCCGTAGTTCCCATAAGTCGGGATTTGTAGCCAAGTCATTTGTTAGGGTCGAAGAAATGGCCGGGTAGGTTGCAATAACGTCGTCAACGGCGCCCCTATAGATGGCGCCAACCGGTTTCTTGAACTTAAGGTCGTCAAGCCTTTCATCTCAAAACCTTACGTGGTTTTCTTGGTCGCTTCGCGCCGCGTAGTGCGGTACACGTCAGCTGCGGGATATGAACGTCTGGTATAGAAACCACTGCGAGGTTGCTGCCGAAAAGGTTGCTTACCGCCTTGCATGCGCGATATATGTACGGAAAATGGTTAGAATATATTATGAGACCATTCAATATGGACGAGCAAGCGAAGTAATCTTTGCATATACCTCGTAATCTCGCTCGATCTTCATATGGTCCTTATGTTTGGCTTTGCGTATCTTTGTGCCTCCGTCGAATGACTCGAGGGTCTTTCAAGTAATCACGGTAAGCCACATGCGAAATCCCCCACGGTGTCATGACTTACAATAGTGTGTGGTATGAAATAGTATACAGGTGTCATGACTTACAAGCTGCAGGGGCCTGTTCGAAATGTTTGTAGAGGCCTTTTTGGCGTATCATACAGCGAAGTCGAGCCTAAGGGCAGCTCTATCTGAGGGAAGATTAGCCAAGTAATCCAGGTAGCCGTGGTGTGCTGTTGTTTCTATACGGCCATGCTACACCATTTTATTTGATTAGAGATAGATTCAAGTGTTGAAAAAATATAAAAAGTATTGAATTTGACTTACTTGATATGTTGGGCGCAATGAGACAACCGGCCTCGTTTTGATCTTCTTCATGCACTTACTGATGTAGTACGCCATCTCTCTAACTCTTGCATCGCATAATGTTTTATAGTGTTTATATTGTTCGGCCTTGCCCAGCTCCTTGAGCTTTTCGTTCCTCTGGCTCTCCATCCAGTATCCATTAAATTCCACCACGTCTATATACTTATTTGGACATAAAAACAACAAGCGGGCGATGCGGCGTTGGGGCTACCAATGCTTGCATCCGCAAGCACATGTGGTCACGTCATTACATATAGAATCGGAGAGCTAGAATTAGTCGTGTACGAGCGCGTAATGAACGGTAAACAAACTCACGCAGCATAGAGGGTGACAATGGATTGGTCGAGGTCCTGGCGCCGTAGCAACCGCCACATTTCATCGAAGCCTATTGGCAGTGAAATGTCCTCCTCCAAGTTAAAGAGCTCTTTGGGAACCCTGAAATGGAACTCCCTGACCCCCCCGATCAACTGCATGCATATATAAGAGGTGGAACCTGCGAAAGTGTCCCACTCCTCTTCCTCGATCAGCTGGCCCTTGGGCACCATGAACTTGCCAGGGGCAAAGTAGTCTGGGCAGTCCTCGCTTACCCATTGTCCCCGTCGATGGGGTATATAAGTCCTATACAAAAGGAGATGTACGTTAGCATTTTCTAGCTAAAATGTCTGGCTAAGTTTGGTTGAGATTATCACGCATATACGTACCTAATCTTTGCCGGTCTTCACGCCCCGGGTTCGGCTTAGACAATCGGAGGTCCTTTTCCTTGTCAGCTAGCTCCTTCCGGCCTCATCATCCAAGTATTTGTTGGTCGGGTCAAGAATTTCTTTATCTTCTTTTGATAGCTTCTTCTTCCTCGGGCTTGGGGGGAACATTCGACCTCATCCTCCTTCCGGCGCTACGAGGCGGTGTTGAGAATCCTATGCATGTGGAATTGAACTAAATTAGCCACCAATTAATGCCTAGTACAAGTTATTTAGCCATACATTTTTTCCTATACATCACACATTTAGGAAACCTCCTCGACCATTGGGCTTTTGAAGCGGCGTGGGAGGATGGTGAGCAACCTTCTTAGGAGAAGGTGTCCTCTTGCTGGCCGTGAGCTGGTGTCTTGTCACCATCTTCTTCTTCCGTTGGGCTGGGGACGAGGACTTCCACCACCTCGGCCACCATCTTCTCCCTTCCGGTGGGTTCGGACGAGGACTTGGCACCACGGCCACCATCGTCGTCGTTATCGTCATCGCCACCCGTCACCCGGGGAGAAGGAGGAGGGGCCCTGCGGCCGCTACCGGTCGGAGGTGGTGTCGTCGGTTTCCGCGAACAATGTCTTCCTTGTTCCATAGGTACTCCCTCTCCTCCCGAAGGTCCTTGAGTAATGTTTCTCCTTTTTCACGGGATATCGATCTCCTCATCACCCGGGCCTAGTTCTATGGATGTCACATAAAAGCGAGAGGCATAGTCCGGTGGGACCAGGCTCGTTATTGTACAACTTCATGAAACTTCTTCAGCTTCATCGCTACGGATGAATCATCTTCTTCGCCCGATAAGTATTGGCGGGCACCTTATTCCCCTCGGGTAAAAAGCAGTGTCACCCGAGGAACCGTAGCAGTCATTGAAGCTCGTTTCGACCACCCATGGCGAAACCTTCAAAGCATCAACATCATTAGGTTAAAACGTAGCACCGTGCAATCCTTCCGGACATTTGCCGCCGTCTTTGTAGAGAGGGTCAATTGCCGCCTGCTTCATCTATCTAAAATTCTCGAGCCACCTTGGATTGCCAAACAACACGTCATCTTCATCTTTGAGGTTAGCAATTTTCGAAAAAAGAGCAAGCATCCTTGGGGACATGTCATCAACTAATTTGTTCACCATCATCTCCACCCCGCATTGTCGATGCCGCTATGTCTTCAAGCGGTTCATCTACGGTGAGGTAATCGATTATCAACTTGTTCTCGTCCTTCGTCCATCACCATTGTTTCCGTCGTTCGGTCGACCGGGGGTCCTCGAATGAACCGCCGCGACACCCGATTCTTTTTCACCATGATCACGTCCACCGCGATTGTACCTCGGCCCCTCGATGAAACCATACGCACCAAGTGCTCCTCGGCAGCGTCATCCTTGTGTAAACGGATGCTTGCAGCGATAGCACGGGCACACCATTACTTCGAACCACGACTAATTCGATGCTTCAACGCGGCGGGCATAAACTTCTTTTCGCACATCATCAACGAAATCCAAACTCATCCTCGGCCTGTACATCCAATCTCTATTCGGCGCCATGGTCGACGGGCTGCTCAAATTAATTAAACCAAAACAAAAAGAGCAATCGATGATTAGAGATCGAAGTATCGATGAAAAAGAGCACGTACACTTCAAATGAGAGGGGGAGAGGGGGATGAGAAAGAGGGAGGAGAAAAGAGGGAGAGAGAGAGAGGAGGTGAGGGGAGAGCTAGGACCTAGCTTGAGAGGGGAGAGAGAGGGGAGGAGAGAGGGGGGGGGAGAGAGAGGGGGGAGAGAGAGGGAGAGAGAGAAGGAAGGAGAGGAGGAGGGAGAGATCAAAACTAGATCTCAAAAAAAAAGAGAGGGAGAGAGAGGGAGAGATCAAAACTAGATCTCAGAGAGGGAGAGAGAGGGGGAGAGAGAGAGGGAGAGAGGGAGGAAGAGAGAGGAGGGGGGAGAGATAAGGGGAGGGGGGGGGGAAGAGAGAGAGCACAAACCATACATTTCATCCATGAAAAAAGGAGAGAGAGGGAGAGAGGGAGAGAAAAGAGGGGAGAGAGGGAGAAATACCCCTAACGGTGCCAAACTTCAATCAAACCAAAGGGCAAAACCTTCCCCCTAGAAATGGTGTTTTTCTAGAGTTTTGAAGCTCAAAACCCTAGAAAATGGCGAAAATCCGTGGGGAAGAAGAAGGTTGGGGCTGTATTTATAGCCCGGCCTTTTAAGTGGCGGGCATTATAAAGGAAAACCGCCGCGGTTAATGGCGATTAACCCGTGGCGGGCATTGTAAAATAAACCGCCCACGGTTAATCGCCATTAACCGTGGCGGGCGCGTTATAATGCCCGCCACGGTTAATCGATAACCGTGGCGGGCATTGCCTGGCCGGGGGCTACCATGCCAACTATTTTGCGTGGCGGTTTTTCTAAATGCCCGCCCACGGAAATTAAAAATTAAGTGCCCGCGAAAAATCCATTCTGTAGTAGTGCTCCCTGCTGAAATAGGCTTGTTCCTGTTTTCTTCTCTATAAAACCTTCTCCTACCCACTTCCATATCAAAAGAATCTTTCTCAATCCAATAGTCTTCGGGATACACACTTGGAGTACGATGGCGAAGGGGTCTTTAGATGAGGGCGGATCATAGTAGCTAAGGGACAATATCCCACAGTGTCATCTACTTGTTTTCTTTGTCTCTGCCATGATAGAAACCAGGATAGCGCACACCTCAAACCGGTGCTCTCTTGATTTGCCCACCAACAAGCTAGCCATTGTGATGATAGCTAATGGCACACCGCCACATTTGTCGAGAATCTTTTGGGATGCCTCTTCAGGATGATGAGCAGGACATTTATCTTCACCACCATATAGCCTCATATAAAAGAGCTTCTTTGAGTTATCATGTGAAAGAGGCCCAAGCTTGTACACTTCATCGCCACAGGCTACTTCTAGATTCCGAGTAGTTTTCACTACTCTACTTCCATTGTTGTTATGATGCAAAGCTGATCCTAATGCTTGCCAAGAATTTATGTCGATATAAATTCGTCAATAACAATGAAGAACCTACCAATGCAATAAGATAGTACAAATTAATAGCCAGAGTTAGCAAGTAAACCTTTGTGCATCTGTCCTGTATGGGTGATGTCTGATTTTAATTTAGTCTTCCAAAATTACATACAAGCACCGTAGCATATGTATAAATGGCAAACGTATGTATGCTCCTAATTAAATAGTATGCACACAACACAAGCAGCGCAAACATATCTATAATCAGAAATTGAAACTATAGGTAATCGGTGACTACCGATTAATGCATACCTCTTGTTCTCAAGGAATTTTTCGGAGTTCGACAATGAGCACTTGTAGGTCCTTCATTCCACGAATGGCGATACATATTTCGGTCGAGACCAAAGAAGATACTGGCGAAAAACTTGCACTAGGTCAGGATTGCGGCCAACCGAAACAAAGGCTCGATAATCATATCCCGTACTAAGCTCATCATAAAACTGCCTTGGCAAAGAGTGGTCTTGCCCGGACCACTGCTCCAACCAGCGTAACTATCTTGGTGGGTTCTTCTGCGCCGAGGCTTCCAACATCTCCATGGTCATAGGTCGATGATCGAACCATGGATTTGAGCTCGCCCTCGTCCTCTCGATGCCTATTATCGCCCCTGCCTCTCGTGCATTTCCGAGGCGAGGATCCACCATGGTGGCGGCCCAGCGCGCGCAAGCTGGTATGGAGTACACATCGCGGCGGTCCGACACCTCCGGAGTCGTTTCTTCATGTCTCGATCGTCTTTGGCGATGTCGTGGCGTGCTTTTGTTTTCTTCAAAAGGTTGGCCATCTTCTTTGTGAGACTTTTAAGAAAGTCTTTCTTGCTTTAGTCTCGCAGGGGGTAGCCCGTCCTCGACATCGGCGAGGAAAGGCGTCGAGATGTCCTCCATGTCGTAGGATGCCTCTCGACATCGCCAGCCCACGGATGGACTGTGGATCGGATGCTCCGGCGGCATCTCGCCCACCTTGCGGGGAAGGCCGTGTGGGCACTCTCGAGCTCATTTTTCGGATGTCGATTTGCTCGGCGTATCGCCTGCGGCTTGTACTCCTCGTGTAAGAGCTTGCCAAGCGGGCGATGATGCCTTTGCCCCTGCCACAAGATCCATAGCGGGCGAGGATGGAAGGTGGTGGCGTTGAAGACCAAGAGAGGTTGCGCACATGCGAAGCTGGGGAAGAAGCTTGGTAGCGGCGGCATATTTCTATGCTTTCGGCGGTGAAGGATATCAGGGCTTCGCCGCGGGGAACGACGACAACGAGAGGATCTATGAGCTCCACGGGAGGGTAGGAGCCTGTGGCGGAGGCTTGAATCGCGGAGAGGGGGCCGCTGTTGACACCCAAAAATGGCATAGGCTAAACCACCGCAAAATTCTAGACTTAGCCATATTTTGGAGGTCAAGTCACCACAAATTTTCGGACTTAGCCAAATTCTCGAGGAGGATCGAAAGCGGCTTTTACGGAAGGTGGCCGGACTCAGCGGCCGGACTCGCGCGTCGGTCCGGCATCGGTCCGGCGCGTCCGGCGCGTAGCGCCGGCTGACCGGTTTGCGAACCTTGCGTTAAAACCGGCCGGACGCGGCGCACCGAGCTGCCGCGTCGTGACCCCGTGCGTCCGGTCGATCGTCGGCGTTGAGGCGCGCCGGTTTCGACGCCACGGAAGCACATCGCGTCGATCTGCGTCGTCGATGAGGGTCCGGTGAGTTTTTACGCAGCGAATCGTCTGCGGGGCTTCTTGGATGGTGCACCGGACTCGACCACCGGAAAGGCGTCGGTGCAAGCCGATCGTATGCGTCCGGTGCTCCGTATGCGACCCGTGTCCGTCTGAGATCCGAACCGATTTGTTTCCAATCGTGTTTAGGTCGGTTTTTGAGGCTTGAAAGCGTCAGGATGGTTTCCTAAAGGATAAGACCACCCTCCCCTATATAATGAAGGGGTTCATGGCGATTTGATGCCATCTACATCCAATCGTCAAAACACTACTACCAAACCCTAATCTCCTTCTCCTTCCTCTCTTCTTCTTCGTTGCCGCTGCCATGAGCAGGTTATCGGCGACAACAACGCCCTAGAGCGGCCAGGTCGGCTAGGGCAGCCATTGCCGCCATACGCCCTCCGCCGGGGTCCCTCCCGGGCGTGTGGGGTTTCGGGTTTCAAGAGACTTCGCCGGCGTGTCTTGCGTATCGCGCTCCCGACGAGGCTCCTCCAACGACGTGTCTTGCGTATCGCGCTCATCGTTGGAGGCATAAGGTCGTGTGGATATCCCTAGGTGTTTGCCGATTCCCGATTTCGGCTTGCCCTCGTGAAGCGATCTAGCTCTTGTTTTGGTGTGTTACCGATTTTATCGTCAACACACTTTTTGGCGACTCATTTGGGGGAGAAGAATTGTTTCGGTTCTACTTTGCGGTAGAATATATCTTTACCGAGCCCTAATTCATCATTGATCTATCAATTTGTCGCTTGGTGTTTATCACGTGCGAGTGAAGCAAATTTGGGCGTGTCGTCTTTGTGATTTGAGCGACTCCAAGAAAAATACAAAGATCCATGGGGCGTATCAAGACATTACATCTCGGTATCATCACTCCACGTCTAAGGTAAAACTTGCAAGTTCATATGGTGATTCCAATAATTATTTTGCAAGTACCGTTAATTCTTATGATGATGTTGCTAGTTATCATAGTACTAGATATGTTTCATCGGCTACTTACATTAATAATGTTTCTTTACATCATAATTATGTGTATCATGATAAAGAGCCGATGTATGCTGAAAATTTATTGAGTTCTAATTCTTCTAGCAACATGTCACATATACTTTCATCGGCTATAAGTTCACAGCGTGACATGCCGATGCATGATGATGATTTAATCAATTGCTCTCCAAAGTCAACATCTTATGCGGTGTTAACTATCATGATTCGGCTACACATTATTGATAATGATCATAGCCGAATTAATAAAAATCCAACAAGATCTGATGAAGATGTTGATTATGACTCGGCCTTATTCGACTTTCTCCAAGCAAATTGGGCTAATGAGCAGTCGAGGTCATGCCATAAATCCACTGGATCTTCTAAATGGAGAATGCCCGCATACACCGGACCTTATATATTATGTTATGATTACTTGAAGAATCCTAATGGTTGGCGGGTGCCTAAATTTAATATGTTTAATGGAGAAAGTGGTACAACTGCCGTGGAGCATATTAATATATATCTCTCACAATTGGGTTACGTCGGTAAAAGAAGACTACATGAGAATACGGAATTTTCCTTTATCTCTCTCTTTGGTATTGCCTTTGCATGGTTCACATCTTTACCCAAATATCTTTGCTGGTCATGGTCTAGATTAGAAGAATTATTCTATGAATTCTTTGGGAGAGATCTAGAGAAAAGACCAATCACAATTAGGACAATGGTTGAGGCGGGATGGTTAAATGATTATCAAAAGGCAAGTCTCACTCTGAGAAAAGTGTGAGGAACATCGAAACATGCTACTCACGAAACTCACATTGAATCGGTCAAACCGACTTGTCGGTCGGATAAACCGATTATTTCGCTTAGTCAAACCAAATTGGTTTCTTCGGTGCTGAAACCGATAAAACCAGTTTAGGAAATACACAATCTTTGCCTTGCCGAAAGACACATCCGATGGCTGAAATCTTGGAGAAAAATAATCCAGCTATCTTAATTCGGCCGGGGGCAAGCCGATTCCGCTATTGGAAAAAATGTCATAATCGGCGAGCCTAGAGAGCCTAAGAAGAAAAAAAAAAAGCAAAGTTTAGATCGTGAGGTGGTGCTAGAAAGATCTAATAACAATCGGGGGAAAGCCTCAAGATCACTATCAAGTCTTCCGGGTTCGGGGCAGGCCCAAAGTGTCATTCATAGCAGATGTCAACCACTAGTGTCATCATCCAAAAGGGATTCTTTGGAATCAATTCTTAGAACTAGTGGACAGCAAAAAATCAGCAAGACCGATTGCTCAAATCGGTCAAGCTATTTATAAAAAAGGGTGCAGCACACACATAGAGGTGAAGCATTGGTTCCTCACCCATTAATGTGTCAAAATCTTCACCAAAGGAGAGTGTGTGCTAGTGAAACTCAAATTGGGCAGCGTACTTACCTTGTAGCCGATTGAGCCATGGCCAATCGTGCTTCAATAAGGAGGAACAAATTCAGTCGGCTAGGCAAACTACATTACTTGAGATGGTTAAGGCGACCCGGAGGTAACCCGAAGCTGGCTAAGGTTGCTGCCAATGAGCACGAATCGGCATTGGCGACTTCCGAGTCGGCTAAGTCGATTCCTATTGTTGTAGATGTTTCCGCGAGGTGCTTGAAAGTTTCACCGCTACTATGTGGTGGGCGTCGAGACACAAGAAGAGCTTGAGGAGGAATTTAGTGGCGTTGGAGAGAGCACACAAACTCTTTTCAAAGGTATTGCTAGCGGTGAGATCATCGAGAGCGGGAACCTTTGTTGCTACATCTTTCGTCACTAAGGTACACAAGATTACATCGGCCTACATGTTGTCTTCAATTGGAAGGCCGATGATAATGTTTTGTCAAAGTTAAAGGCTTTTCCCAATGCTTAATGTGAATTATACATATATGTGGATTGCTTTACTTACTTTGAATTTAATTCATACTTGGTCCCGAATGAGATATAAGTTTTGCAATTACTTTGGATTCTATGATTCGAGGCTAAGATTGAAAAATATTGCTCATGCCGATGTTTGTTATACATTTAATTACGGCATGAAAGATGATTGTAAAGGTGCGGCGAATGGATTGGTGTTAAATTTAATCTCTTCGTTTGCCAAGCATTGAAGCCGATTCTACAAAAAAAATAAACTTTACAAATTTAATGCTCACCTTTGGTTCTATTTGTTGTGATCATGTCTTGAACATGTTGCTAAAAAATAAATTTATTAGGCATATTGATCACAATGCTTTGCCATCAATTCAGAACTTGGAAGAGCTTATATATTGCAAGTTGTGTAATTCATTTGATCATAATACTCATAGTTGCAATGTATTTCATCATGAGATCAATCGGACATTGATAATGACCGATTGAGGTTTTTGAAGCTCAACAAGTGGACCGATTAGATTCAATCGGGCACGATGGCGAGAGTTTCCAAATCGGCTTGAATTACTAGCCGATTCATTTGAAGCTCAAGGCTCTAACGCTCAAGAGAGAGATGGAAGACCCTCAAGTGAAGGCAGGATTGTTGTCCATGAAATTAAAATTGAAGATGTTTCAAAGGATAACAATATTGCTCCAATGTTAGAGAACACCTTGGGGGGCAAATAAAATCTCTCCATCTCGCCAAAAAGCCGATTGATTCCATTGAGCAAGGGGAATCGGTGGAGGTCCTTACGTGGATCATGTCCATCAAGATGAAGGAAAGGAGGATGCTCATAAAGCTAGTGGAGGCAAGGAGCATGACAAAGAAAAAGGCAATAGGAGGCGAAGCTTAGCTTCGAGGAGCTCTTAGCCAAGTATACAAAAAGATAGGGGAAGCGAATCGATTAAAAAGGAAGCCCAAGCATCAAAGTTGCCTCCAAAACATAATCCTCAAAAACAACATTGGCAAAGGAGGGTTTATGTTCCGTCATATTTCGAGCCACAACATGTGGAGTATGCAGCTCCAAAACACTTGAAAGAGTCATCATCTTACAAAGACCGATTTGATCAAAATCGGTGCGGAGCTGTACCAAAAGGGAAGGTGGTAAAAAGCAAGTTTACAGCGTGAAGTATGATGGACGGAAAAAGAAAAGTTCAGATCTGAATTCAACTATTGAAAAGCCGATTACTTTGTTGAAAAATCCGGCTATCAATAGCAAAGAAGTGGGGAAACCATCTATTGATGTTGTAGGTGTCAAATCTGAAAAAAGAAGGTGCAAGTGCCTAAAAATAAAAGAGAATTGCTGCTGTCCACAAGAGAGACTAAACCGATATGCTCAATCGGTTTACCAAGATGGCAAGAAAAGGAATTGCGCGAAGCTTAGTGCAGAAGGCGAGAGAAAGGGGCTTAGCATGGGTCCCAAAAGGAAGCATTAAAGATCGAAAGGATGATGATCAAGCAAGTGGTGCATCACAAACAACTAATAGAAGGAAAAGATGCAAGACACAATTGCCAAGTTGGAGGTTTGCACCAAATCATCGAGAATCATTGGTCATGGCATCATCCATTTTCTCGCTTTTGTGCATATGTGGAATTCACCTCAAGGTATGCATGGTTATCCCTCATATTCTTATGATGATCCTTGGTATGGGTCTTTATATTATGGAGGGATGTCGAATTATCACGCTTATCAATGATCAAGAGCCGAAATATTTTTATTTCGGTCATGCATATTCCTGTGTGTGTGAATTCATATGGCGATACTTTATTATCGCCCTCGGCATGCAATATAGCCAATGAATGTTTGAACCATCGTGCTATATGAAAGGCCCCTAGGGAATTTTATTTCGATGATTTAAGGCCCGAGGGGCAAGAAGAAGATCACTTGCATGTAAAATATATGCAAAGAGCAAACTTGCTTGCTTTCGAGAGGCATCGGCTTTGAGGTAAAAGAAAATATTTTCATTTACAACATTTGCCGATGCATGAAAGTTTGCTTGTCTCGGATTCTAGTAAAAGTTCGGTTCAACCAAAATTAATTGGACAAACCGATGTTGCTAATAATTTTGGACAACAAAGTAAAGTTCTTTTAAATCGGTCTATTTCTGTTTTGGACAATGGTAGTACCGATTTAGAAGATTGGAGAACTCCTCTCATAAAATTCTTGCGGGGAGCCTAGCACTAAGGTTGACAAGAATGTTATTTGGCTTGCTTTTAAGTACACATTGCATAATGGAGAGCTTTATAGGAGGACTGCCCGAAGATTTGTTGCTAAAGTGTCTAGGAACCGATCAAGCAAGTGGCAATGGGAGAAGTACATGAAGGCATTTGTGGTACGCATCAATCGGCTCCAAAGATGAAGTGGTTGCTAAGAAGGGCTGGTTTCTATTGGCCTACTATGATGGCTGATTGTTTTAAGCTACTACAAAGGATGTGAAGAGTGTCAACGGTTTGGGAATATTCAGCTAGTGCCGGCTGCTATGCTTCATCCTATTATCAAGCCGTGGCCTTTCCGTGGTTGGGGATTGGATTTCATGGGGCAGATTCATCCACCATCTTGAAGGGGCATAAGTTCGTCTTGGTTGCTACCGACTACTTTACTAAATGGTCGGAAGCGGTTTCATTGAAGAACATGACACACAAGGAGGTAATTGAGTTCATCACTGAGCATATCATTCATAGATTCGGCATACCACAAACTTTAACTACGATCAAAGGTACGTCATTTATGGCAAAAGAAGTAAAAGCGTTTGCGAATCATATAAGATCAAGATGCTCAAATCATCTCCATATTATTCTCAAGCCAATGGACAAAATTTGAATCCACTAATAAGACTTTAATCAAGCTTATTCAAAAGAAGATAGAAGATAATCCAAGGAAGTGGCATGAGGTCTTGTCGAAGCTTTATGGGCTCACCGCATATCTAGGCATGGTGCTACAAAGGTCACTCCTTATGAGCTGGTTTTATGGTCAAGAGTCGGTGTTACTGTTGAAGTAAATTTGGATGCATATAGATTTGCTAAGCGAGAATGATCTATCTCTGTTATGTATCATGATATGATGATGGACAACATTGATGAGGTAACCGACAAAAGACTACTAGCATTAAAAGAGATTGAGAAGGATAAAGCCCGGGTTGCAAGAGCTTACAACAAGAAGGTTAAGAGCAAATCGTTCCAAATCGGTGACTTAGTGTGGCAAACTATATTACCCGATAGGTTCGAAGAGCAATGAGTTTGGCAAGTGGTCACCAAATTGGGAAGGTCCATTCAAAGTGATCAAAGTGACATCCAGGAAATTCCTATGAGCTTGAGTATATACAAGATGGAAGCATAAAGGCAATGCGGTAAACGGGAGATACTTGAAAAAATATTTCCTAGTGTTTGGCAAGAGGCCTAAGTGCTCTCAAGCAATGGCCGATGCATGCACGCCCTTAGAACAAAAAATGACCGATATACAATATCGCCCTTAGTCGCCGAGCAACCGATATGATAGGCATTCGTGTTGTTTGAAGTAACAATTGTTTTCGAGGATCGTGCACTTCTCACCTGAAAACGAGGGGGGCATATGTTGACACCCAAAAATGGCATAGGCTAAACCACCGCAAAATTCTAGACTTAGCCATATTTTGGAGGTCAAGTCACCACAAATTTCGGACTTAGCCAAATTCTCGAGGAGGATCGAAAGCGGCTTTACGGAAGGTGACGGACCATTGACGGACTCTCGGGCGCGTCGGTCCAGCATCGGTGCTAGCGTCGGTCTTGCCAGCGCGCGCGTCGGTTTGCGGACCTTTACGTTAAAACCGATCGGGCCGCAGGCTGCCGGGCGTCGATGACCCCCGTCGCGTCCGGTCAGTCCGTGGCGTTAGGCCTGCACGGTTTCGACCACCGGAAGCACACATGCGTCGGTCCTGCGTCGATGGCGGGGTCGGTGAGTTTTCTGCCTGGCGAATCGTCTGCGAGGGCTTCTTGGATGGTGCCGCGGACTCGACCACGGGCGTCGGTGCAAGCGATCGTCGCGTCCGGTGCTCGGCGCGGCCCGTGTCCGTCTGAGATCGAACGATTTGTTTCCAATCGTGTTTAGGTCGGTTTTGAGGCTTGAAACGTCCAGGATGGTTTCCTAAAAGGATAAGACCACCCTCCCCTATATAATGAAGGGGGTTCATGGCGATTTGATGCCATCTACATCCAATCGTCAAAACACTACTACCAAACCCTAATCTCCTTCTCCTTCCTCTCTTCTTCTTCGTTTGCCGCTGCCATGAACAGGTTATCGGCGACAACAACGCCCTAGAGCGGCCGGGTCGGCTAGGGCAGCCCATTCCGCCCCGCGCCGCGGCCGACGGGGTCCCTCCCGGGCGTGTGGGGTTTCGGTTTCAAGAGACTTCGCCGGCGTGTCTTGCGTATCGCGCCCCGACGAGGCTCCTCCAACGACGTGTCTTGCGTATCGCGCTCATCGTTGGAGGCATAAGGTCCAGGTGTGGATATCCCTAGGTGTTTGCCGATTCCTGATTTCGGCTTGCCCTACGTAGAGCGATCTAGCTCTTGTTTTGGTGTGTTACCGATTTTATCGTCAACAGACGCGTCTTTATGTTAGTCCATGAACAAATGTTTAGTCCCTACACACATGCTACTGTACAAAGACCAAAACGACCCTAAATAATGCACTAGCAGCTGGCACCACGGTTCTGGGATTCGACCGAAAAGAATCCGAATTTCGGTGAAATTTGTCCATTTCGGTGAGCTCGAAACGAAATATATGCATCATATTCCAAAAATTCACCGAATTGAGTCAATTTCATCCGAATTTTCGAATTTCGTCCATTTCGGTTGGGACCGAATTTTTTTCCAAAACGGATCCCAAAACCTTGGCTGGCACAACCGCGGTCATCTGCAATGAGAGATAGAAGAGTAGCCCGCAGGAGAAGGGAAAGATAATAGTACCACCCACATCCAAACAGCTTCTAGCGGCCATGAGGCAGCATTCTTATATGCTTTTGCCTAGCTGCCTCCTTCGAGTAAAGAATCCAGGCCTGCCAGAGACTTTGTGTCTGTTAGTTGGCATCTTTAGTGAACTGGACAAATCGGTAACAATACTCAAATTCTGTAAGCTAATATCAAACTGTAAAACATCTTGGTTTGATGGGAATTAGGTGTATAGACATTACATGGTGAGTTCAGTCATCGATGGAAACAAATGGATTTTATTTTTAGGAAACGGACACTACAACCACTGCATTTTCTATGCGGAAAAGGACGTAGATAAGGTGGCGTTCAAAATAAGTATTCATTATTATATACCAAGTTGTCACCTAGTCCGGTCTAAGGGTTCAACTTTCTGTTCGGTTCATCCGTTCAGTCAGGGTTCAAGGTTACCAATAAATCAACGTTAACTTGCTTCACTACACTTGGTAGTCGTCGCCGTTTACAGTGTGCAATGCTTTAATAGATGACATCTTTCAGGGTTTCAAGCACGAAGTATAATAAAACGAGAAAGAAACCATGACCTTCTAAGCTGCCCTGGTAGTGACAGGGCCCGTGTGGATGTTTTAGTCCCTGAACTAATGTTTAATCCCCCTACACACAAGCCACTGTATAAAGAGTCTTAGCTCCCGTGTGGATGTTTAAGTCCGTGAACTAATCTTTAGTGTTGTAAGACACTACAATCACTGCATTTTACTTAAGCTGAAACATGACGTGGATTAGTTGGCATACAAAATAACTAGGAAACGGACACTACAACCACTGCATGTTCTAAGCTGAAAAAGGATGTGGATTAGGTGGCATACCAAATAAGTTATCATTATAATATACCATGTGGTGTGACCTCTCCCTCACGGCCGGCTGCCCCGACAGTGGCGGCCGCTGTCAGCGCCAACGTGCCTGCGGAGCCAACGGCCACACACTTCGTAGTCGCGGCCGCAGCAGGATTCTGCGTGTCCCTGGCTGGAGCGTCCAGGGTGAGGAGCTGCATAGGCCCCTTGGAGGGTGTCACTCGCCCACCACCACGTCCTCCGTGAGACTGGTCGACACCTCCGCTGGGGCAGCCAGCGACCCCAGCACTGGTGTTTCTACAGTTTCATAGGTGGTCGTGGAAGGTCTCGTAAATAGCCCTTCCAAGGTAGAACCGAGGGCCGGCAGCGGGCCCTCAAGGATCGCGGCCCTGGAGGCAGGTGAAGGCTGTGAATCTGTGCTGGCCACCGGCAAATGTTTGAAACTGCTTGTTACGAATCCTCCTATTCTCCCTTTGGCCGAATCATGGGAAGACAAAAACTCAGTCAATAATAGGAATGAGGCGATCTGAGTCGTAGAAACCATATCAGACGGTGCTAACAAAGTAGGCTATCGTGTCCATGCTCACAGGCTGCGGAGACGGCGCGGCCTCATACATTTAATAGAATGAAGAAGCAAAACCCGATTCTTTTATCTAAGTTCACGACTGATAACGCGATATCATAGGCTGTTCACAAAAATCTGAAATCATCCCCATCCCGGTGGTGGGACGAGCTCCATGGCACGCGCTTCTTCACCAAGCTCGATCTCCGCTTGGGCTATCACCAGGTGCGGATGTGTCCCAAGGATGTCTTCAAGACGGCATTCCGCACCCACCATGGCCACTACGACTTCCTGGTCATACCCTTCGGCCGCTCCAACGCGTCGGCTACCTTCCAGGCCTTGATGAATGACGCCTTGCAGCCTTACCCATGGAGGATTGTTCTTGTGTTCTTCAATGACATTTTGATTTACATCACCTCCTAGGCGGAACATCTTCAGCACATCAACATCGCCCTACATGCACTTCGGGCGCACCACCTCGACCTTAGCACTAATAAGAGTCTTTCCAGTGTCATGAGAAAATATCACAGAAAGACAAACCTCCTTGGCTCCTTTGGTGTACTGGCCTACAGCAGCAGAACATCTAAAAAATCTTTGTCGATTGGCTAAGTAACTGATTATACCAAAGGAAAGTATCTCAAGGACGATCTTTCAAAATGCTATAACCACTGCTACTGAATCCTACCGAGAGGGGGAGTGAGAGGGTGACTCCGAGGGCAATCTTGTGCCGGCGTCTCACCGTCGGTGATCTGCCGCCCGACAGGGCGGCGTGGTGGGCTCTCCTGATGGCGGCGGATCACAGAGATGCTCTCCTCTTCCTCTCCAATGGACAATTCTGCCTGTCTCTATGGCACCGTCTGTCCGGAAGGCGCTGCGTCAGATCACAGCCATGGATCAACCTCGACGCGACCCTGACCTTCACAAGCGAGCAATGGCGGGGGAGAAAGAGGAAATTGTCCTCTACTCTAAGCATTATCAGGAAAGCATTACCCACAGGTCAACGAGCAGGAAGCCTCTCCAAGCATATTGATACAAAATGTGCATACAAAATGTTCATAGTGCATACTATGGTTCTTAGCTAACCATTCTTTTAGGTCATCATCTCGCCCATATGAGCAAGATGGAGTTCAATAGGTGCTACAATCCATTATCATAGACTCCACCTCTAACGTTGGTTTACAAAAATTTGCCACCACCCTCTGGTATATCTGGAGATTCAATAGGAACTGTTGGTCAATTTGGCAGGTACACTATTTAGTAGATACAGACATCAAGGTGGCTTCGGCCACTATTCACAAAGGAAATAAGCATTTGCAGGGCACATCGAAAACTGGAGATAATCCACCATCAACCTCAATTCAGGAGCGGTTGACAACCGTCAGTACCATCCAACAGGACGACCGACAACAGGGTCATCGCAGAAACAACTTTCCTTTTCTTTCTTGCATGTTCTCATCCTCCACAGCAGGGTTTAGGTGCTTCACTGACGCCTCACATGAACCGGACAAAGATGCAAATTTTACAAGACATGTAGGTTTAGGAATCTACATTGAGGACGTTCAAAGTGGGAGCAAGCTTCATTTCCAAGCTCAACTTCCAAACTGCAATTCAGTCTTAATGGCTGAAACTGCAGCACTTTCTCTAGCAGTGGACATGTTTCCAGGGTGCACTCAGGAGAAGTGCCATTCTGCATTAATAATCAAACTCTAGCAAACTTTCTGACAGGCTCCGACTTACAAAATTCCACTGACTTGAAAATCAAATCGTTCACTCAACGGTTCTTCAATTCAATGTCAGGACAAGGAGCTCATATCATCAAAATTGACAGGTCCATGAATATTATGGCACATTTATTAGCCAAAAGAGCCTTCAGGCATCCTTTAGCAAACCATGGCTCCTTCATGTTCAATGTGCCAATATGAAGCACTCAAGCAGATGTAGTATCAAATCTGCTATGGACAATATAATCTATGATATGTACTATCCAATTGCAGCATCATGCTGCTAATAATAAAATGTCTGTATGTTATCTTCTATATAATAGCGGAGGTCGATATCTTTAAAAAAAAACAAAAATAGATCTAATTGTCAATGCTGGTTGGAGTCTTTTGATTAAGGGCTAGATGTTTCTGATTAATGTGAGAATTTTTAGTATTTATCTTTTTTTTTCTAGAACTTCTGGTGAGGATTAACCTGGAGGCTTTGTTGGAGCCTCCAATTAGTAATAGTAAGATATCAACTGAAGGATACAATGTCACATGCTGCAGCTTTTGGAGCTCCATCTCGCTGTAAGCACTAATCTTAAGCTAGTCCTGGGTCAAATTTCTCTTCATGCTCTCATCTCATCCATCTCGCTGTAAGCACTAATCTTAAGCATCCGAATTTTGCATACGTTGCCTAGATCCTTCACAAACTGCCTCCAAGAGGCCAGGACTTATCATTGTCACCAGGTCCTTCTATCTGTAGCTCCTCCAGTTAAGTCAACCTCCCTAGTACCCCATCTGGCACAGTGATCTGCCGAGCACGCAGGCACACCAGCTGTGTGAGCATGCCAATGCTACACGGTAGTTCCATGATTCCAGTATTCTCCAAGTCTAATGTTTGCAGAAAATTTAGTTTGCCTATTTGTTGTGGCAGCGTGGCCGTACATGCGTTGTGTTTTTTTGCTTTTATTTGATTTTTAGTGTTGGAAATCAGAAAATAAAAAAGAGAGAAACCTGATCGCGTGGCAGCAAATATCTCGAAAATGGATAATTATTAGCGTAATGTTCTGCATCTTATGGTTTTGAGAGTATAAACAGACAGCTGTATCCTTGTTACAGGGGTTTTCAAGGCACGGGCAGATGCATGTGGACAGATGCGTTCTTCATGTCACTAGACTCAAAACAGAGTTCTTAAGAATTACTTGCACACAAGGATATAACACAACTGATGACTCAACTGAAATATAACACTGGACTCAGCCAGCTGAGGCGAATTTCTCCATGAACAAATGAACAGATTATTAGCATGGTCTGTATTATTGATCCGATAAGTGTATTGGTTCCTTCCCTTTTGTTCCAGACACGGAGGTTGTCGAGGCCTCCTTCTGTTCTGTGACTTCATCCCCATCCTCTGCATGGAATAGAAAAAGTATTCATTATTATTATGTGCTGCAAAGAGACAAGCCGAAACCAATGGCATGTATATATATATATTATATGTATAAATGAGAACCTCCAGGTCGTCCGATTGCAGTTTTAAGTTCCTCCAGCATTGCAGCCGTCCGTGGATTATTTTCCGTAAGTATCTGGATTGCCCGTTGCAAATCCTCAATTTCTTCGGTCTGTTGCCAGAAACATGCAAAGCCCTTCCGTTAAGTACAACTGGATGGGTGGCCAATTCAGGGTTTTATATATCACTACTACAGAGATCTTTACTCAGACGGACAAAGAGCATTAACCGAGGCGGCTTTTGCAACCATTTCGGACCAATAATTAATTGAGGCCTTAACACAGGCGGTTTGCTTGCCCTTAAATAAATCATAAAAAGAAAAAAAAAATCCATTGATGTATTTTGCGAGGCCATTTCTTGTAACTACCTTCGTTAATAAAAAGTGACTGACTCCGTTTATGCCAGCTAAGGCTGTATAACGAGCCAACTTCGGCTCGGCTGGTTTAGGCTTGTTAAGATAATGAGCTGGGTCGACTTAGCTCGTTATCCTAACGAGCCAATAGGTCAGCTTCGGCTCGGCTCGTTAAAAGCTCGAGTTGACTCGTTAAGCTCACGAGCCAGGTATAAAAAATACAAAAATATATTATTTATATTTATATATAGTTTAAAAATAGTAATAATGCAGAATGAAATACATCTAGCCATTTTAAATTTGAAAAAGCTTAATATGTGCTAATATATATGATGCACGCCATGAAGTAGTACAAAATTTATATAAACTTTGTTTTTTTGGATGTGTAACTTTCGTTTGGCTCGCGAGCTGGTACGTTATAGCTAACGAGCTAAAATGTTGGCTCGGCTCGGCTTGGTATCCTAACTAGCCGAGGCTAGCCACGAAGCTGGCGAGCTAACGAGCTTCGAGTTTTTCATCCAACTTTAATGCTAGGCATTAACGGAGGCTGTTAACCTCGTTGCCCGCCTTCGAAAAAAAAATATGAAAACACTTTACAAAAGATTTTATGTAGTAGTATATATGAGACTAAGTTTGTGCAAATGAAAAACAAAGAGTAACCAGCACAAAAGATGAATGAAGCAGCACACAATTTGGGCATGTGGGGATGATGCGATATAATAATCATAGCAATGGAAAACACATTACCACTCTTTTTGAGGTCAGGACTAGGTATATTTTCATACACCCGAAGTAGTTCATGTTTGACATGGCCTTCGATGGTATCGAGGTGCTCACGAAGTCGTTGCTCCTGTTAACAAGGTGGCCAACAACCACCAAAGTCAACAACAAAAAACAAGTGAAATTCGCGAGAGGTTCTTAATGTTTTCTGTAAGTGTTATGTAGGTCCCAAACTTCAAGATATATTCTTTACATCCCAAAATTCACAAGAAGTTAGTTCAGGTCTCACCAGGTTCTAAATGTGTGTTTTTCCACACGGTAGTTAATGTGGCATGTTGACTCAGAATTTACACTAATCTGGCTGATGGGACTAACACGTAATGGCAAGGCTCAGTCTTTGAAAAATTACATCCTTTTCCAGACCACATTATATGAAGATTGTTTTCAATGTTAGAATTGTGTCCCTCCATGAGATCTATAACCTGGTTTAAAGTTTTTTCTTTTTATTTAAGATGGTGATGATGCTTAAAAAGTTAGATAAAGTTTTAGTGGCATGAGTCGTGCACCGAATATGTAAACCATATTTTTCATCTGTGACAGTTCTATAAAACTACTTTGTATATGAAAATCACAGACCTCCATGTGATCTGGGAATTCATTATTTTGAATTTGTCATTTGTGATTGTCAGGATGATTAAAACATAATACAAATTTAGCAGAATACTATTCGCATATCAAGCTTGTTACCTTAGAAAAATGGTATCTTTCTTTCATGATGTCTAATGAATATACTTGCTATATTAGCTCAAGATCATTTCTACAAATTCAATATTTTTGAATTTTATCATTTAATATTACTAAAATGTCCAGAAAAAAATAATGTAAAGTTTTTTAGCATCTCATTTATCGCAAACTAGGGCTTATCATCTTAGAAAATATCATATCTTAATGTATGCAGTCACATAAAAGATACAATTTATGTGGAAGTTGTAGCTCCGGAAAAGATCTGCATCTTCCTAAATTCAAGTTTCTATAATTTGATGTTGTTTTAGATTTTTTTTCTTGTAGTTTGTATCATTTAATTTTTTAAGACTAAACAACTTCAAATATAAAAGCTCATGGAGGGCTTAAACTTACGTATTATACGTTTAACCATTGTAATGAGCTCAAATGACTAGATTTAAACTATGACTATGTAAATCTCAAATTCAATAATTTATATATATAGAATATCTTTATTCAACGCTATGCAAGAAAGATATGATTTTTCTATGGGGACAAGTTTTGTTACACGATTAATATATATGCAGCTAAAAATTACATTATTATTTTAGCATCTTATTGATCTCAAATGAAAAACCTGAATACAAAGTTGTCGATCCCACTGAGGGCTACAATTTTCATATTGCATAAAAATATTTTTTTTTCCTAATACTGCTGACATGTGGGTCCCATCTGTCGGATCCATGTAAGCACAGAGTCAATATGGTACATCAGCTAGCGGGTCGTGTAAAGGCTCGTTTGACCTAGATGAGACCTGACTAACTTTTGGAACCCAATGCATTTTATGATTTTGGGGACATATATGACATTTACAGACAATTTTGAGGATCAGCCAAGCCTGAGAGGTGTACTGATATTAGATGGTATGATTGGTTCCATTCATAATGCATGGATTCGGAATAACCCTGTGGGTCATGAGTACCTCACGTTTTGCAGCATTGTGAAGAGTCGTCTGCTCAGCAATCCTGACCACCATATTCTCCACTGTGTTATGAAGGTCTATCTGATGGTTAATTTGGTCCATGAGTCCTGCCCTCTGTTTTTAATAATTTCACCGGTACAAACCACAGATTTAGGATTGAGACCAAGGCTTCAACTTCAGATGAATGATTAGTAGTGTGGTGCAGTGGGGCACATACCTTCCATTTTTGTCGTTGCAACAACATATGTGAATCTGAATCAGAGTTCACCATTTTATCTTCACCGTATCTTATGATTTCAACCATAAGAGGGTTGTTGGGGTGGTGGATGTTGGCGTGCCTTAACTCGGCCTCCACTTCCTCGACCTCCGTTGGGAAGCAAAAAGTCACAGATGACGTGAGCCTTGATTCCCGGAGTGATGAGATCTTTCAAGTAGCCCAAAGTCGAGACCCAGTTTGTGGACCGTAATGTCAAACACACTGATGTTCAGGTTTAAGACTTGAGGCATTGGCATAGCATCCTGTACAAACAACAACAACAACAACAACAATAGCATCCTGTACAAACACTTCTATAAATTTAGATGCCAATAGAACTGCTGGGCAAAGATAAATTATTACCTGTAAGCTGAACTCGTACTTCAGTTCGTCCATCATTGCGGCCATTAGTGGATAATGGGCAGTAAGTACACGCAACACATGTTCCAAATTGACGTTTTCCTCTATCTGTTGTGAAGAGAAAATATGCAGCTCTGTTAAATACAAACAGGGTCCATGAAAATGTATGGCCGGAATAGTGGATTGAAGTGAAAACGTGCATTACAGCACCGTGATGTGCGAGATAATTGCCGCAGTATAGAAAATACAGTACCAATCCATTCAGGTCATCATCTTTAGATGGAGGATCCTGTAGCTTATGATGCACGTGGTCAGCTATCGACCTGAATTGCCCAAGAATTATTTGCACATGTTGCAAGCAAGAAAGCCAAGAAACCTAAGAGTTAACTGAATGGGTCAGATTCCATTTTACACAGAATTGGATCGTCTATTTGGTAAAGCTACTCCCCAGCTTCTCTAATGACTATCCTGACCAAAACAATAAATATAGCCAAATTTGACCAGAAGTCAACCACACTTTTCCTAGATCCGCAAGGTGCCATGCTCGAACTCCAACTTTGATCTGCCTTTGTCTAGCTGCTCAAGGCTCATGGAGTTGTGGAGCATCGAGATGTAGTGGAGATGTTGTGGACCCGGCGCTATGAATTTCCACCTGTGAGGAATTGCCGAACCTACACGTGTTACCAACATTATAGTCGAGACCGTTCAAGAGCTCATGACTGTCGGCCATGTGGTGGGTCACGCCGTTGTTGAGGTACCACCTATCAAACCTCTCACATTTTTTTTTTGAATAAGTCACCGGGGGGAGCTCCCCACCTGAATGTATATATTCAAAAATGCCCAAATGGCGGATTTACAAGATTTTGACACAGGAATACATGAAAGAGGGAGGAGAGGGGGTACAACGCAACATGACAGCAGCAGCGAGGAACACAACGGATAGGCAGAGAGGAAACACCAACAAAGCACCACTACAAACAACACGAACACAACCACGATGGGGAGCCCAGACCAAGGCCGAGAGACGCCAGCCGCACGTCGAAATGCGCCACCACCAAACAGCATACTCGCCGGTTTCACTTTGATCCACTTGCCTTGCGCCGGACACCGTAGCTGCGCCCTTCCACTGTCATCCTCCATCTGAGGACCAGGCCAGTGGAGGGGGACTAAGAAAGGTGAAGGACACGCAAACCTAAGATCACTGGACACGGCGCCCTCCTTTGAAGTGATGTTGAGGTACGCAGCACATCCGGGTCCACATAACACCATTCTACGCCATCCACGAGGAGGAAACCATGGAGGGGGAATGGCGGCAGCGGTGGCAACAACACCCGGCCGGCATAGGATTTCCGGCCATCAAGGAGAGCGGCGACGGAGCGAGGCGCCCGAGGCGGACACACATCTAGGAAAAGCAACGCCCTAGATCTTAAGACTAGACTCACCGAGGAGAAAAGGAGGCACAAACGGGGAGGGAAAACAAGGAGGAAGGAGGAACCAAGGAGGGGAGGAAGGAGGGGGAGGAGGTCAAGGTGGCAAAAGGACCGAGGATGGTGGGGGCAAGGCGCGGGCGGGGGGCTGTGTCCGCCCTCCTCGGTGGTGCCCTCAAGAAGGATACGACGTCGCCGATGCCACCACCACCGGCTCCGAGAGAGGTGGAGCGGGGTTTTCACCCGAGGTCTGTGGTCGGGCCGGCGGTTTATGGGGGGAGCGGTGCGAGGCCTCCAAGAAGGTAAACGGCACGGAGGCTTCGCCGTCGGCGGCTTCGGCGGGGTTGTGCGAGGCTTTCGCCTAGACTCCGAACCCATGGACCATGGCACGATAACCCTGCGAAAAAGCCCCACGCTCACCGGATCTTGGAGGCGTGCGGCCTCTCGAGCACCACGCCCGAAGATGGGTGCCGCGAGCACGGAGGCGTCGGCGGCGGGGCGCCGCCACGGCTCACCGTCGGGCCGTGCTGGGCAAGACACGGAAGCGTGACTTCGCCATCCCCTTTGTCTTACCATGCCGCGCGCGCCTGGCGCCATGGAGCGATAAAGACCCGCCGGAGGCGCGCGAATCACCTTCCTGTGGCCAGCGCAGCCCGGCTGGAGTCCCGGCGCATTGTGGCGGCGATGGCGAGGGCCACGCCCGCCCATGACCCGCGCAAAGGCAGTCCACCAAGGACCATCGGCCGGCCGAAGAAGTCTCACCGAGGCCGGCTGGATCCGTGGCGTGGATCGCCCGGATCCGTGGCGGAGGCCCTAGATCCACCGACCCTTGGGCCCGGCGGGCTCGGCGGCCGGGCAGCGCTTGCGGCGGCGCGCGCCACCCGTTGACCGGCTCGGAGGAGGCGGAGCTAGGGCAGGAAGCGCTAGATCCGGACCGGGGACGTCGATCGAGAAGCCCCATGGCATTACGCACTCGCGGCCCGGCCGTCCTTGACACCGGAGATGGAGCGGGAGGTGGGGGGCTGGCTGCGAGGCGCAGCCCCAGGCCGCCGCCATCACAGGGAGGGCAGCGTGGGCTTCCCGGTGACCCTCCCAGCGGTGGTAGGGGCGGGCTGAGGTGAGCGAGGGGCGCTGTGGCGGCGGGCGGCGGTTCGCCCGTGCCGCCGAGGAGGAGCGCGGGCGTCGGGGAGCTACCGTGGCGGCCTACCAAACCCTCATCATTTGCGGTGGTGTTGAGGATGCCACACGGGCGTGCGGCTCGTCGAGCTCAAGGTCGTGAGCGGACTTGGTGCACAAGGATGAAGCCTGGGCCTCCTATCTCCGTCTATGTGTAGCTTGACAATGTCGTGCGTCAGAAACACAGCCTCGATTGCTTTAGTGAAATTCGCCGCACCGACCCGATCACATTGTGGGTGTGGGAAATCCCTGGCTCAGTGCTTTGCATGGTTGCAGTTGAGGTAGGTGTTCGTGGTTCGCCTATGTTTTCCGTCGGTGGCGCCTACCCGTCGGCTTGCCCTCCGCTATCACGGTCGATGTCGCCTCCGTCGTGGTCTCCCCTAAGCTTTTCTCTTGCCTCCCTGGGGACAATGTCGATGATCTTGGTGGTTCTTGGATGGCTTGACGGCGTTCTCCCTCTTATTCTCATCAAAGGTGTGCCGATCTTTGGTGGTTCTTGGATGTCTTCATGGCGTTCGCCCTCTTATTCTCATCAAAGGTGTCCCCTTTGCCGGGTAAAGTGTACAATATCTTGCCCGCAACGGAGGTCGACTCGAACTCGAGCGCACGCCCACAGTCTTGGACCTCATTTATTCACCCGGTGATGTCCTTGTTGGGGAGCTGCGAGGAGGGTCTCTATGGAGAGCACGATCTGCTCGTACCTCCACGTCATGCACCAGAGAAACTTCTCCCCAGTGCGCTCTTCATTGAGGTCAATGTTGTCGTTGCATGCCATCTGCTCCATTAGGCTGGTCATGTCCTTAACTTGCTCTGCGGCCTGGAAGGTGAGACCTTCCTACTCTCCGTGGTGACGCTACTGAGCAGCCCGAGGAATTCGATCAGCATTAACGTGCCTTGCCATGCTACCCTCCCAAGCTAGCTTGGCGGTGGTCTTGTTGGCGATGGCCGGCGACTCCCATCTTCACCTGCACGGAGGCACAGAGGACCTCCGAGGCCATGTGAACCTGCTCTAGTCGACATCGTTGAGGTATACTATATCCCAGAGGAAGCGCACCTGGAGCTTCACTTTCACCAGGAGGCTCCACTGATGTTAGATCGACCTTGTGAGCATTGGTCACCCGCTGCCGATGTCGAGATAAATCGTCTGCATGACCAGGAAACACCCGTGACACCCACTACTCCTAGGATATTGTTTGCATAAAGAAAAGATAATTATGTTACTTGGTTGCCCAGGCTACTGACCAACTTGGAAGCCATGACACCTCCTAAATGCTGTAAAGTAATTCGCACAAAGTACGACATATTAGCAGTAAGCTTAACCGCTGCTAGTAGCGGTGGATGGCCACTGTCCATGTTGAGCCTTGCCACAGAAGCAAGTCTAATGTAGTAACGGGCGCGGGAGAGTGTGGAGCCCAAGGTACAAATGAAGATGGTATCTCCTATCCATGAAGCCGCACAGCCACTTAGACATGTCATATAGTCGCGGAGTTAAGGAGAAGCAATGTGTAGAACCTAGTATCACGGCAGCATCGCAGCAATAACCATTTTAACTAGTTAGGGCAATAGCAGGGATAGAAAGATAAGGTGGAGCCATTTGCTTCCTTCATAGATGTTGGCCCGCCACCTCGCAGGTGGCTCAGATGTCATCCACATCCGGTTTTGTTTGTCAGCATGTCTAACATAGGAATAATCCATTTGGTTATATCTCACAATTGTGTGTGTGTGTGTGTGTGTGTGGGGGGGGCAGAAGTACATGTGTTCTTGGTCCAACAATCATGTTGTGGAGGTCATCAAATTATTTTCAAAAATACTGTTTTTATTACCACAACAACTCGTGTGGTATTATGTAGTTACATAGATTGAAACCCGACTAGAACTAATCTAAAATGTCATGCGAAAAGAATGGAGGAAGCATTATATCAAGGGCCATGCGAAAAGGTATATAGAGAATTAAAGCTAGCTAGCAAGAATAAAAGGCACCAACATGAATTCAATGGAATGAAGCAACCGAACAATCCTCCAACCATTGAGATCGATAAAACATTTCATGGAATGAATTAGTTACTCATGAATGTGGAGATGTACCTTATTCTTTGTATCATCAGTGAGATTTAGGTTGGTTAGCTGCTTGCCCATCTCGACTGCCTCATGTCTCATTGAGTTGTGAAGTTCCGTTTTATGATTATATCTTTTCGCAAAAGTCTTACATTCTGTTCATAATTTATAATAACATAGAAACTAGATAGATTGATCAGTAAGAGCCTCCCTAAACTATTTATTTATAATATAATTAGAAACTAGAGAGCTTATCTTGCTACAACTACACTTACACCCTCCACCGTTGTCGTTCCAACATCTGTGAATCAGATATGACCATTTTATCTTCACGCAATCTTATGATCTCAATGGTTGGAGGATTGTTGGTTTGCTTGATATGGATGGCATGCCTCAACTCTGCCTCCACTGACTGCACTTCAGTTGGAAAGCAAAGGGCACAGTCGATGTAAGCCTTGACTCGCTGTCCCTGGAGAGGCCGGTGCTTTCTAATCCATAGTGGAGACTGATGTTGTTATCCATTACATCATCCAAATCGATATACAAGGTGACGACTTCAGGCATTGGCACATCTCTCTGTACGTTATTGATCAATCGATGATGTACAAGTAAACTATATATCTGCATCTCATCTAGAGAAAAAAATCCACAACTAAGGATTCCCAATGAGTACCTACATGCTGAACGCATATCTTAGTGCATCAAGCATTGCTGTGAGACGTGGATAGTCTACTGTTAGTATCTCCATTGCTCGTTCCAAAACCACAATGTCCTTTGCCTGATAAGTTCAGAATGGTTAAGGCTGGTTTATATATGTAAATTAGTACTAACAAATTGGAAATTATACTTGAAATAAATAATGTTTACAGGCAACATGAATTTTTTTTCAGCGATCATTGTAACTTTTATCCACCTCCAATAAATGGAAAACATAATTGCTCAAGAACCCTACATACTGGGGCGGCTACTAGTTAATGGTAGGAATGTAAGATAAATATATGAATATAAGTACCAATTTATTGGGGTCATGACCACATAAAAATGTATCATCTTGCATCGGAAGTAGTTCATGCTTCACGCGGCCAGCTGTGGAGTTGTATTGCCCACAGAATCGTTGCACCTGCAAGAAAGGTGGCCAAGCGCCACAAGGGTCAACAAAATTTGTGAGGGATCCTTTTAGGCCAGTCTCAATGAGTTTCGGTTTCGTTTAAGTGTGTAATGTAATCTATTCGATCCAATGACATGGCAAAGTATTAATAATTAAAGAAGAGTGACATGACATAAAATTGTCTATATTTAACCCATGGACACTTTCTCAAGTCTTAATGTATTAGAAAAATACCATGAATACATATCTATCACAAAAAATGAAAACTTTGTAGATGGTTAAAATAACCATGAATCCAACACAATGCGTTGGTATATATAATATAGCAAACTTAGAGAGAGAATGGTAAGGGCGACTGGAGAGACCCTCGCTTGAAGCAGCAGAACCGAGACAAAAAGCTCCTTCCCAGCCTGCTGCATGCAACTAAGGCAGCGGTACTCCTCTCCCATTCGCTACTAGTACATGAAAGCATTAATTCTTGTAGCCAACCTTTACACCAGTCCACTCTATCCAATGACTTTTTCAAAGTCTTAAGTGACATGGCCACCTCATTGCGCCAGCGGCTGGCGAAACCGCACTAGCCATGCTCTAAGGGGCATAACCAGTTAATGGGCAATTAAAAGATGGGACTAAAAACTAATGAAGGCCAGTGTGCTTGTAGCACATAGTTTATACTCTAAATTTTGTACAAGCTGATTAAATGATCAGAAATAGAGTGAGTATGTAAGCAATAAATCAGGGCAAGGAAACGGCATTTTGGTATCGTCAGCTGGAAAGAGATCCAACATAGCAATAACCAATTAGTGACCAAACTGGACAAGAAAACTATGGTTGATGATGAAAAGATATTCAAATCTGAAAGGTCGTACAAATGATATACATGATCATAACCTCATCAGTGGACAGTAACTTATTTCTTGCATCACTTGGATTTAAGTCTGTTATGATGTTGCCCATCTGGACCACCTCCAACCACATTAGGCAGCAAACATTCCTCAGAAAACTAATTTTTCGCTCTAGTCGTTTGTTCGCCTGTCGATAATTCGGACTGTATAAGTAGATGTATACAGTAATCATGAAAACTGAAGAATAAGTACATAGTGCAACTGGCACGTACCCTCTGTTTTTGTCGTTCTATCACCGAATCTGAAGTGGTCAACATTTTGTCTTCACATACTCTTGTGATTTGAAGGGTTGGACGGCTGTGGTGGATGCTGACTGCGTGCCTCAACTCAGACTCCACTTCATCCACCTCCCTAGGGTGGCAATTGACACAGTTCAATACAACCACAACTGCCTGGAGTGCAGAGATGTTTTCCAAATCAAATCTGAGACCAAGGTCAAAGTTGAAAATTATTCGACACACTTCGATGCGCAATGATATGTCTTCAAGCCTTGGCACAGCTCCTTGTGCAAATTCTAGCGGCCATATGCCGGCAGCATGGAAGTACCTCAAATTCTGGAATCTTCCACCGCCAAAAATACTAATTTTTGAAGCAGTACCGATGACGTCTAAACTGAGAAAACAGAGATTCTGAAACTTCCCAAGGATTTCCATATCCTGTTCATACAATACAGACAAATTAAGGAGCAACTTGTTCAGCTTGGGAAGAGCTTGAGGGTTAATCCACTTGGGAAGCGTTATGAATCTCAGCAGATGCAACATCAGTGAATGAAGATTATTGCAATATAGGGCAAAACTCGGTTGCATGATAGCATCGTTGTAGACAAAAGGTTTTGCAAATTACTCAAGGTCAGTAGAAATTCTCTCACATCTCCTTCACACATCAGAGTTATCCGTGCGCCGAGCGTCCTGAGTTCTCTTAGCTTACCCAACTCCTTCACAAAGCACTTGTCGCCATTCACACTAGAAATCATCAATTCCACTAAGGATGTATGCTTGCAGATCCAATCCGGTGCTCTTGTCATCTCTAAATCAGACATAAAGCACAACAAATTTGTAAGCTGCCCCAGACTACTCGGTAGTTCTCCTATCCCAGTTCCATACAACATCAGTGTCTCCAGAAACTTAAGATGCCCTATTTCTTTAGTAAGCTCAGGGATAGGTGTACCATGTAGCCTAAGGAACCTCAGATGAAGTAACTTCCCCAGATACGACGTATCAAGATGACCTTCCAGAGGATGATAACCTATTAGAGACAACACACGCGGCAATTTGAATCCAGAACCACGAACAGGAGGGATGAGATTTGTACTGCAGTCTATGGCAAAAAATGACCTCACTTTTTGCATGCCCACATCCTTAATAACTGGAATGGTGCTTTCCCCGTGCAAGGCTAATCTACGAACGACGACATTTGCTTCTGACCCTTGCTTACCATCCAGCACAGTAACAAAGTTTTCCTCCATTGACAAATCATGAACCATATCAAGTACCATGTCATGGACACAACAACCAGCTACAATGCCATTCTTATTCTCCATTGGTTGCATCATGCCTCTGTATATGAGCTCAAGGAAGTAGCTTTCTCCTACCTCAAAAAGCTCTTTTCTTCCTTCTGTCATCTGGACTAGACCTTCGGCTATCCACATCCATATTATGAGACTTGCATGCACAAAAATAATCCTCTGGGAAAACACTTAGATATAACATGCATGTCCTTAGATGACATGGTAGATCATAGTAGCTGAAAGATAATATCTTCTTCATATTGCTAACTTGTGAGTCATCTCCATTGCCAAAACCAACTGAGTCATACACATTGGACCACTCCTCTATTTGTTTCCCAGCCAACAAACTGCCTATTGTAATAATAGCTAGTGGTACACCATCACATCTACCCAGAATCTTTTGAGATACCACAGCCACTTCATCAATATTTCCTGGCCAATTTTCTTCGGCACCAAATGTTCTTGTATATAATAGTTTTCTTTCTTGGCTTTCTGGGAGCTTTTTCATCCTATAAACTTCACCAATTTCTTCAGAAACAATAGAATTACGAGTGGTTGCAATTATTCTACTTCTAGGATTACTGTCTGCGAAAGCATTTTAATGACTTCCCATGTTTTTTATCCCATATATCATCGATAATGACACAGTACCTGTACATGAAAGAGCAAGAGCCATGAATCAATAAAAGCTAGACAACTCAAAGGCGTCAATCATATTTATCCCAAATTAAATGTTGAGAACACTATGTATTACGCCGTACCACACATTATAATAGCTACTAGTACATGACAATTTGCATAAGGAACCAGCTGTGTTGCTGCATGTAATACTAAAAAAATATACAAGTATGTAATGTAAAAAACCATTGCTTGATTGGCAAAGCATCTATCTACCCCTAATAGTAAAGTGACAAAAAATCATAAAAAAGAGACAAAATTTCTGGCCGTTCGCCATGCCTTACCGCTCGTGTCCATGTCGGTGCCTGTGTCTAGTATATGCCGGATCACTTTGAGATTGGAGTTTAGGAGTGGGGAAGATAATAGACAAAATACGGGATTGCAGATGTAAAGATGCCATAGAGAAAGAAAATGGGGCAGGCTCTTATACAATATTTGAAAATGACCGAGGTCCCTAATTCAAAACGTTTAGATCCGGTGGCCTTCTTCTAATGGGCTTCTTTTTGGAACTGGGCTATATCCTTGCAGTTAATAGGACATTGTTATATCTTTTTGGAACTGGGCTATATCACTTTGAAATGAGAGAAAAATATACCAAGGTGTATTTTAATTCTCTAAAGGTTTAATAGGACATTGTTATTTATTGTCAGCGCTTATATTATGGATGATCATCATAAAATAAATTATAAGTAGATATGTATCATTCACATATCGATTTGCGTAAATGTTTAATAGTTTTTTTCTCTCGTTGTAACATACGGCCATATTTGCTAGTGTTCAAAACAAATGCTTTGGTCCTTTGATTCCACCAAAATCAAGAATAACATGTCTTAAAAAGAAGCGGGACTTCACATGTCTTAAAACTAATGATTTGGTCCTTTGATTCTACCAAAATCACATTAAAAGAAAAAAAACACCGTTGGATTCCCCAACAAGTTACGACAATTTGCAACTCCAACGGTTTGACATTTTCTATTTGGCAAAACATGGAATTTTGCGAACTCCCAAATTGATACGGAGAGGGTTAAAAGAGTCAATGTCCAACAGTTCCCAATAATTCACATGGCAAAAAAATGAAAATTATGGACCCCACATTATTTCCCCGTGATTTCTTCACATTGTGCGTGGGACAGGAGGCTACGACGCCAAAATTCACAATGCCAAGCGATCGGTGAGCGCGCATATATGCACATGGAGAATCTTCGTTTGCCAAGTTACTCGATTTGGCAAACTGTTGGAGGCCATTTTTTCTCGTTGGAATTTCTCTAAAATCGTAGTGTCATCCTCTACCATGCTCACACATGCAATATGGAGTCCTGATCCACGTCATTGTCTCCCCAGTGCTCATCTGATGATGCAGTTCGACCCTACTCGAACAAACCAGCGTCAATCCATCTATGTTACCTTCTATGCAAAGAACGGCAATGCCACAGGAAGGAACTCCAACTCTATGTGTGAATTCCTGGAGAAGAACTAAAAGGAGAACTCCAACTCTTCTTCGCGACAACGTCCTGTGAGGGTTCTCCTTTTCCACGGTGACGTCGTCATGCACCTCTAGATCCAGCCCAGAGGCCACAACCTCATCCTCCGATGTGGTTGTGGTCACCGGATCCGCACGTGGCCTCCTCTGACATGGTCACCGGATCAGTAGTAGTTTCTCCACCTAGTGACGAGAGCCAGATCTAGCGAGCAGGTCACCAGATCTGACGACGAGCGGCCATATCTGGTGAATAGTAGCCGGGCGCCCTCCCCTCCTGTCTGGATCCAGCGTGCTGGAGTTTGTTCTGGCGGCGGCGGCGTGGAGCCAGCAGCTGCGGCGGCCAAAAAATCTCGGCCAATTGATTAGGGTATGGGATGGGCTTTTTTCTTTTTTTATTAACGATGGAGGTTTTTGGGGGGTCTAATAACCAGCACGGTTAATCCTAGCACCATGGAGGTTGTAAAAACCGCCACGGTTAATGAAAAAAACCACCATGAACCTTGATATGAGCTGCGTGTCACCACCAACGCAACTAGGGTTCGTTGGACTTAATCTTTGCTAGGGTTCATTGATCCACCACTTGGGAAACTGGTTTGCGATATCCGGCCACCCGCTTGCTGGATCGGGTTGTTATGCATCGCTAATGGGCAGGAGGAGAGAGGCCCCCAAGCCGAGGAGGAGGAGGAGGAGGAGCGCCGCATCGCCGCATGGCCCCTGCGCCGCCCGAGCCGTGCATGCCCCTGTCGAAAGTGGGAATGGGGACACTGCCGGCATGGCCTCCATTGGATCCACCACCGCAAGCTTCATCCCACCAGATTTGTCGTGAGTGCCATCCTTCCCGCCACCGGGACGCTGGCCTCGCATCGCTGGTGCCTGGCCAACCCATCACTGGTACCGGCCTAAGTCCTCCTCTCTTCACCCTCGTGTCACCGGTAGAGAGGATGGAGGGAATAGAGGACTGTTGGTAGAGAGGAGAGATGGGTAGAGTGGTCGAGAGAAGTGAGGGAAAGAGTGGTGTATTGAAGGGAACAGAGGGTGGGCGTCTGCGCCCCTAGGGGGGTGAAGGCGGCGCTTGCTAAGGGAGAAATAATGGAGGGAGTGGGTTGGTGAGTGAAACCCTAGAGCCCCCATATATATATACTCTGAGGAATAAAGCGGGCTGAAAAGGGCTATTTCGGCTCTGATTGTGGCTACTATTAATCATGGTGGTTATTTTTAAAAAAAACTTCATGGTTAATCTATTTTGCTTGGCGGTTTCTATAATTGTCACGGTTAATCAAAAAACTATCATGCTTAAAAATCAGAAATGAATTGTAAAAAATTTTATGTAGTAGTTACAGTTAAAGCGATTTATAAATTGGAATGGAGGAAGTATAACTTTGGAAACAAGGTATGATCTATACCATATATATTTTTATAGTCATCTAAGAGTCTAGGTATATTAAAAATAAAACATTAGGGAGCTGTGAGAAGAAACCAATAGACTTGCACTTTTGGAAAAGTCTAATGAATGTTAAAGATACCTTGTTTAAGTTAGGTCATTTTAATGTTAAAGATGGGTTACAAACGCGTTTTTGGATTGATACTTGGCTGGGTAATAAACCACTCAAAGACAAGTTTCGGGTTTGTTTAATATTGTAAGGAGAAAACAAGATACGATAGCTAACATACTAAGTTCCCATGTACTAAATATTTCTTTTAGGAGAAATCTAGTGGGGGCTAAAGCTGGTCAAAGCTGGCGCCGCATTGTATCATCCTTACAACAAATTAATTTAATACAGGAACGAGATGTCTTTGTTTGGGATTTAAAGGCCTCGGGAATGTTTACAGATCAAGTCTATGTATGATGCTTTAATTAACAATAGGGTCGAGTGTTACGGTATATTTGGAAGACAAAATTACCAATGAAAATAAAAAGTTTATGTGGTATATTAAAAAGGTGTTGTTCTAACCAAGGATAACCTGGCTAGGAGAAATTGGAATGGAGATAAATAGTGCTCTCTTTGTCATCTTCGAAACAATTCAACACCTCTTTTTTTTTATTGTTTTTATGCCAAATTTTTGTGGCACCCTGTACATTTACTTTTTGGATTAACACCTCCTTTAAACATAAGAGATTTGTTCCTTGTTTGGTCTAAAAGGGGGAACAAAAAGTACAATACATTATTATTAACATGGCAACATGCACTTATATGGGCAATTTGGTTAACAAAGGACGAAGTAGTTTTTGACAAATGCAAACCAAAATCTCTTTTGCGGGTAGTATTTCGAGGAACCCATTGGCTACGACGGTGGGCAAGCTTGTAGCGGAATGAAGATCTTCGGGATCAATTAATATCCGCATCACGTCACCTAGAAGTGTCGACTTTAGAGTTCTTCGGCTCCAAAGTGGTTGGCTATCACGAGACATGTTGGATATGTTTAGTCAAAAACCTTTATTTCCTTGTTTCTATGGCCTTGAGTGTGGCTAGAAGTTGTATGAAACAAAACTGACTTTTGTTTTCAACTCTGTAATAATTGGTCCGATTCTATCTACGGATAGATGAAGCCAGATTCATATCCTTTATCTAAAAAAAATCTAAGAGTCTAGGTTAATCCCATATGGAACTTTTCTAATCTATGTGAAAAATATATTGTCATTGATATTCAAAATAAACTGATGAATCCAAATATTTAATAATATGATTGTCGATGTGCCAATTTTGCCTACGAGTCCTTGTCATATAGTCATATTTTTCCATCCGCATCCTATGCCCCCAAGCAGTCGGTATGATGCCAAAAAAGAAGAAGAAGAAGAAGAAGGAACGCATGGAAAAGGAAGACGCCTCGGGGATGGCTTCTGTATCAGTGACAATAGGATTTGACAATATATTTTTATTTATAAAGTTAGTTAATTATAGAAAATAAAAAACAAAGGCTCATATTTGTTTAATGTATTTCCTCCTCCTACCTCTACTACAAATAATAAGTCATCCCAACTTGCTTGGAGAGCGAAAACATCTCCAGTTTCCCAAAAATATAGAAATAACTGTAACGATTTATGAGACCAAATAGATATATTATGAAAATATAATTAATGAACAACCTAATCATAGTTATCTGATATCACGAATTTTATTATTTTATTATATAATTGTACTCAAACTTGATATGCTTTGACTCTCCGAGAAAGTTGGAATGATTTATAATTTGAAACAAAGGGAGTACCGTGGAATTTGAAGTTTATCGCGGTTTCCTGTGGAGGATAGTTTAGAACCTGAGTGCATCTCCAAGAGTTTGTTATTTTTGGCATGGTAAATCTTATGATTTTGCGAACCCTAGAAAGATGTGCCAAGTTACTAAAAAAGAGTTCATCTCCAAGAGTTTGACATAATTCAATATTCAAACTTCAAGTTTCAGCTATTTAAATGCAATAATAAAAAAGAATAAAGAAAAAAAACTTTTGCAAAGTGAACACAGAACTTTTCACCAATTAATCATGCCCATACAAAAAACAATTTTATAACAGTGAAAAGTTATTCAATAGTGTCTATCTTCAATACCATCGAAAGGAATTGAAGTAGCTATGCAGATGATACATGCGAAAGCTAATAATCAGTAAAATGACGAGACAAACATGTAGTGTCATGACCGCCGCCGCACTAGGCCCAAGGCCCGTCTTGTATGCGAGGCTCAGGGCCGGCCGCCGCCGTCGTCCGCCCTGAACGCGCCACGTCAGCTGCCTCGCAATTAAGTAAGGAATATTTAAGGAATAAAAATAGGAATAAAATAGGGAATAAATAGTTGCTTCACAATTAAGTAAGGAATAAAGATAGGAATAAAATAGAAAATAAATAGGTTGCTTGTGAGAGGGTATTCCAATCTATAAGGAAACCTCCTAGAGTTTGCTTAGCATGCAAGTCTCCCTCGGACTATAAATACAAGGGACATGTAGCCAGTTGGATCTTAAGAAGAAATAAATTAAAGGGGTAACTCCCAACAGTTCTCCAGCTCTAGACTCTCTCTCTCTCTCTCCCTCCCCGCACGCGCGCCGTCACCACCACCGCACGCCGCCTGGCACACGCCGCACCGCCGCCCAGCGTACGCCACGCCGCGCGCGCCGCTACGCCGCGCGCCGCCGCCGTCGACCGCCACCACCTCCATCAACCTCGTCGCTTCTTCCTCTTCTTCCTCCTCTTCTTCTTCCTCTCTACTACCTCGCGATCGTCTTCAATCTACGTCACCCGCCGCCAATCGTCATCATCACCATCCCCTACGTCACCTTCATCGCCGCCAAGATCGCCGACGTTCAGCAATCAGATGTCAATTCCGGCCCAATCTAGCGGAATCGGACAGTTGGTATCCGGAGACCGGGGCGATTCCCACCACCGGCGGCTTCGACCACCACCAACGCCAAGATCCGATGGAGAGCCACAACATCGCCAAGCTCCAGATGGGGATTTGGGACTTTCGCGATGATCGGAGAAAATCGAGGCCATGTTCAACGCCCTCCTCGAGAAGTTGGATGAACAGCCTGCCCGACGACGTACAACGACGACACGACCACGCTGGAGGAGGGCCCCTTGGCGGCCGCCGCCGCCGGCCTGAGGCGGCCTTGGCCGCCGCCCCCTCCCCGCCTCGGACCGGCGTCGGCTCCGACCTCGCTATCCCCCAGCATGAGGAGGCAGATGGCGCTCCCATCGACATCCACGATGACCCGGTGGCCACGACACCGGCAACACCGCAGCACGCGCGGCCTTGCTATCCGACGTACGCGCCTACGACGTCACCTCAGCCACTACCGACGACGTCCCTGCCATGGGCGCCGACGACGGTGGCGACGCTCCTACCGGCACCGCCTACGTCACCCCCTCCAAGATGATCGATCTTTGCAAGCAACGAGCACCGCGGTACCCCATTGTTGCTATCCGGATCGATCGAGAACCAGAGGCTACCACCGACGTCCACCGGTGTTCGACGAAAAGCCTACCCAACTAGGCCAACGTCCCACGGCTACTTCAATGGCACAGATAAGTTCCCCGGCCACTACCAACATCATCCTTGACATCGGGAACATCTGGAGTGCCAACAAGGACGACTCAAAGACGTCGCCTGACGTCAGCGCTGACATCGCCAATCTCAATCCTGTCGTCCCCGTCATCCTAGACAACAACAGCGACATGAACAACAACGCCAACAACTTCGCTGACCAGGACATCACACGCTCCACTGTCACCAGGCAAGTCCATCCCATTCAACAAGGAGCTTCTACCTCTATCTCCCATGCTCCAACGATGTCGCTCGACGTCGTCAACCAAGACGTCTTCGACCTTGGCATCATTTATGAGAACAACGACACCCCCCTGAGCGTCAACGACATCCCCGACATCGCCATTAACGTCGCTGGCCACATTGCTTGCGGTATCGACGACGTCGACAACGACAAGGACGCTACCATGAGCGCCATGAACGGCAACATCGTCCTCAAGGATGCCGACACCAATGACGTTCCCCCTGATGTCGACTACGTCTTCACCATGCCTACCATCGACAACGACTACAAGGGCATCAACCACGACAACATCCTCGCAGCCAACCTCGACATTGGCAACCACGACATTCTACACATGGGCACCACGGCCGATGAGAACACCGACGCCCCTCCAGGCGCCACCAAGGAGACAGTGATTCACTCGCCGACCTTTGCCGACGATCTACTACACCTGCTGGACACTCAGCTGACATCGACAATGGCGGAGTACTCCATCTCTCAAGCTGTAGCTCCAGCAAAGGCGACATCATCAGTGCCACGCAAGCAGAACATCAGGTACACAGCTGCCAAACTGACGACAACATCACTCCTCTTTCTTTGGCTGCTCTGCATCACCAAGGCACCACAAGAGAACGGAGGCAGCATACCATGGTGCCCCACTCTCGGTTTTGGGACGTCCTTCAATGGCGACACCAACAACCATCGCGACGTCGAGTACGCGACTCTGGCAGCAGGGACGACTCCAGAGCCATATCAGTTGGCTCCCTTGTTCCTCAACGACATCTACGTCCAGTACGACTACGCCAACAGGCCGTGGGCTGCAATACACCAGGAGGCACCATACACAGAGAAAACGGCGATCCACTTCGCCCAAGACTTCGACGCTCCCATCTTCAGCATGCCTCGACTTGTGAGCTTCACCGACGATGACAAGAGGTACATACCACCCACATCAACTTCCTACCTCGACGGCTTCGTCACTACCTCAGAGGCTCCCACCCTTCATCAAATGGCAACACAAATTGGCGACAACCTACTTCGCATCGCTGGAACCATCAAGCTCCAACCAGGAGCAACAGCTTGGACGCCAGCAATGGAGATCGTCTTCCTCGACAAACATCGCCACTACGTTCCGGCCTTATTCAAGGTACTACAGGGTGGTCTGCAGCCAGCAAAGGTCAGCGTCTCCATCTTCGCCCGGCACTTCAACAACGACAACAGTGCAAAAGGACAGCGCGAGGACGCGCTATCAGCGAAAGGGGGGAGAAATGTCATGACCCGCCGCCGCACTAGGCCCAAGGCCCGTGCGCGCGTGAGGCTCAGGGCCGGCCGCCACCGTGGTCCGCCCTGAACGTGCCACGTCAGCTGCTTCGCAATTAAGTAAGGAATATTTAAGGAATAAAAATAGGAATAAAATAGGGAATAAATAGTTGCTTCACAATTAAGTAAGGAATAAAGATAGGAATAAAATAGGAAATAAATAGGTTACTTGTGAGAGGGGTATTCCAATCTATAAGGAAACCTCCTAGAGTTTGCTTAGCATGCAAGTCTCCCTCGGACTATAAATACAAGGGACATGTAGCCAATTGGATCTTAAGAAGAAATAAATTAAAGGGGTAACTCCCAACAGTTCTCCAGCTCTGGGCTCTCTCTCTCTCCCCCCCCACACGCGCACCGTCACCACCACCGCACGCCGCCTGGCACGCCGCCGCACCGCCCGCCCCGCGCGCCACGCCGCCGCGCCGCCAGCTGGCGCGCCGCCGCCGTCGACCGCCACCACCTCCATCAACCTCGTCGCTTCTTCCTCTTCTTCCTCCTCTTCTTCTTCATCTCTACTACCTCGCGATCGTCTTCAATCTACGTCACCTCGCCGCCAATCGTCGTCATCACCATCCCCTACGTCACCTTCATCGCCGTCAAGATCGCCCGACGTTCAGCAATCAGATGTCAATTCCGGCCCAATCTAGCCGGAATCTAACATATAGAGACCGAATGATGCCCGCCTCTTTCAGTAGTCTTAAAGTGTGAGACTAAACACCGATGAATGATAGTGTGTACAATTTTTTCAATAGCATGGGGTGGGTGATGCGCACCTTTTTCCTACCACCAAAAAGCCCGGGATGATATCGTCCTCGCCCCGCTCCCAGTCCCCCACCCGTGGGTTTCAAAAATAAGAATAAAAAATAACCCGCACTAACCCGCACCAAACCGACCAAATTGTCGACGGGCGAGCAAAAGCTGCCGCCCGCTTCATGGCTTCCTCCGCGCCGCCATCTCCCATCGCAACTCCCTACGCACCGCCCGGCTCCGCTACTGAGACCCCACCGGGACTCGCCGGTGCCACCCGTACGTCGCCATCATCGCCGTGCCCGCTGCATCGTCTCCTCCCATCCTCCGTTCCTCCCGGGGCTTCAAGCGCGGCGGCGTCCTATTTCGGCCGCTCGGTCGCGGTGGCTGGTGTGTGAGGTGCAGGGCGCTGTCCAACCGACTCTATCATGGCTGCCCAGCGCCCATCTCGTGCGGCCGCCTACCTCCACAATGCTCAGATACATATGCCCTCGACCTCCCCCTCCCTTCTGCTTCCATTTTCCGATTTGGATCTGTTGTGTGGTTATGGTTGTTTGTTTGTTTTGTCCAGGATCTGCCCACGCGGCAAGGGAGGACTGGCAGAGTTACGGCGCCTCGTCAACTCAGACCTAGCCCTGCTCGTCAGCTGCATGCTCTGCCTTGTGGTAAATTTTTTCTCTTTTCATTTAGGGATAACACCAACCTATTATCAACATTGCAAAGAGTGAATCATTTTCTTAATCTGCCAAATGTCTGTACATTTGGTATTTTTTTAAAAAATGTCAAAATTACATACTTAACACTTCTGATTGTTTTTGTTTTGGGTAATTGAAATATCGAACAAGCCTAGGCAAAATGCATCCTAGAATTTTGGAGTGCAGTACTCAGAGCAAAATGCAAACACTTCTGTACATTTTTTCCTTTCTGGCGTTGTAGTGAATTGCGATGGGAGAGAAAAAAAAAGTAGCGAGGGAGGATTGCAAGCTTCATCTGAACATATTTATGTTGGTAGATTCCTTTTAGGCTTAGCATATGTATTAGTCTATTGCGATTATTCTATTTTTTAAGTGAATTGTCAGTTTTGCCAAATTTCTCCCTATTTTTCTGTTCGAGTTCTCTCAAAACATCAGCCATACAATATGTGCAGGGGCTCCAACTTTTTGGTACAGCGGTTTCAGGAACCTGAAATATGTCATCATTTTTAGTGGAGTGACATTCCAATGCTTTCATGGTCATGTTAACTCAACGCAAAAGAGCTGCATAAGCTTAGCCTACCTAGGTATCATCGTTGAAGACAAGAACGAAACTTGATCAGCTTGGGCTAACCTAAATGTGAGTCAGCAACCAAATCCTTTGTGAATTTTAGAGCTCATGGGACCGTGCTATTGTCCATATGCATATGCATTGCAAACTGGCCTAATATCAAACATGATTTCATACAGGGAATACACTCTTGGTCAACACATAAGAAATTGGAGCTGCTACTCTGTTTTCAGATTTTGTCTAAGAACTTTCCAAGGAAATGCATTAACAGATTGGAGCCGCTACTCTGTTCTATGGTATCTGGGGCACTTCACTGCGGGCATCTTGTTCAAGACAGCTTCTGATGTCGCCATCAAGCGTACTCGGCTCAACACAGATGCTATTGAAAATGGTAACCCTTGATGATAAGGATCATGCCTCATTCAGGTATACCAAATGCATGTAATGGCCTAAAGGATAAATGAAGAATTATTTTAAGATTTTGGAGCATAAATTTTATTTTGGGGATGGTGGAGCATTCAACGGTGTAGTGCCATTACTAATGTATTGATAATGCTGCATTGGGAGTGTAAAATTTAGAGAAGGTTTAGGGTTAACCAGCCACCTCTCTCCGGCGCTGGGCTTCGTGTTATATAGATGACGGGAAACTCCCCCGCCGTGGATTACATTGAGTTTGTTACAACCAACTCACGCCATCTTGTGCTACAAGTCCGGCCTACTCTAGATACATACAACAACCAAGAACCTAGACATTACAATGACGTGAGTTGGCTCAATACATTGTTACAAGATGAGTTTATCATCTAACACCCTACCTCAATCTCAGCCACTTGAGAGGTTGAGATTGCGATTTAAATTGCTGCAGCTTTGCAACAGAGCGCCTTCGTGAAACCATCAGCAACCTGATCTCCGGTGTTAATGAACCGAATGTCTAAGAGCTTCTGGGCTACTTGCTCGCGTACAAAGTGAAAATCAACTTCAATATGCTTCGTCCTTGCATGGAAGACCGGGTTGGCAGAAAGATACTTGGCCCCCAGATTATCACACCAAAGTCGTGCCATCTGGGGATGAGAAATACCAAGCTCAGTTAGGAGTTTCTTAACCCACATCATTTCTGCTGTTGCATTTGCAAGCGCCTTGTATTCCGCCTCGGTGCTTGATCGGGAGACAGTAGGCTGCTTCCGAGATGTCCAAGAAATGAGATTACCACCTAGGTATACAGCAAAGCCTCCCGTCGAGCGTCGATCATCCACGCAACCAGCCCAGTCGGCATCGGAGAATGCACTCACAATCCGAGAATTAGTTGGTCCAATTTTGAGTCCGGTAGACAAGGTACCTTTGATGTACCGAAGAATACGTTTAGCAGCTGTCCAGTGAACTGTAGTTGGGGCATGGAGAAACTGACACACTTTGTTAACAGCAAAACATATATCAGGTCTTGTCATGGTAAGGTACTGCAATGCACCTACCAAACTTCGGTACCGAGTCGAGTCCTCAGCTCCCAAGAGGTCCCCATCCATTACACTGAGCTTCTGCGTACTGGGAAGTGGTGTGTCAACAGCTTTACAGTTTGTCATACATGTTCTTGCGAGAATATCCGAGGCATACCGAGTTTGGGAGAGCAGAATCCCTGCTCCAGTCCGCTTTACTTCGAGCCCAAGGAAAAAATTCAGTGGCCCGAGGTCTTTCAAGGCAAAGTCTTTCTGAAGATTTGTGAGCAAGATGCTTGTAGCCCTGGGATCAGAGCTAGCGACGATGATATCATCGACGATACCAGAATAAACATGGCAAGACCACCTTTGCGATAGAAGAACAAGGAAGTGTCGGCCTTAGAGGGAACAAAACCCAATGCTGTCAGCTTTGCACAGAGTTTAGCATGCCAAGCTCTTGGGGCTTGCTTCAAACCATAGAGAGCCTTGTCAAGCTTGCACACGTAAGATGGATGTTTGCTATCAACAAATCCAGACGGTTGATACATATAGACTTCTTCATCAAGATCACCATGAAGGAAGGCATTTTGCACATCTAACGCCTTAGGGACCAATTGTTGCACTTTGCAATGGACAAAACTAACCGGATGGTAGCCGCTTTCACCGCTGGGCTAAAAGTTTCTTCATAATCGATACCATCTTGTTGTTTGAAACCCTTTGCAACTAACCGAGCCTTATAACGCTCAATGGAACCATCTGCTTTTCTCTTGATTTTGTATACCCATTTGCACCCAATTATGTTCCGACCTCTTGGTTTTGGTACAAGATGCCAAGTTCGGTTCTTGAGCAAAGCTTGATACTCATCATTCATAGCTTGAGTCCACTTTGGATGCTGCAAGGCTTCATTGACCGTAGTAGGCTCACCATCAGGAACTGTAGTTAGCATACCCCACCGGACCGTGCCATCGGTGTAGGTTTTAGGCTTGACAATCCGCGTTGGAGACGTGTTGTTGGCCGTTGTACGGGAGGGGTACCGGCGGCGTAGAAACAGTACGATTCATCCGCCGCATGTGATCTAGTCGGCACCGCACCGGATCCGGGTCGGGGGCACCGGATCAGGTTGCGGCGAGACAGTCCTCCTTGTGAGACGTGTGGCTCGAGCTCGGTGTAGAGGATCCTGGCGACATCACGTCATCGCTTTCCACGATCCACGCAGCCTGGTCCGGTGCCGATCCCGAGCTGGATACGATCGGCCTGCCGTCAGGAGCTGCAGGCGAATCGCCCTCGGATCTGCTGCTGTCGCTGCCCTGGGGACACATGTGATAATGCCCCATTGCCACCGATCCAACTCCATTTGCATCCATTTTTTCACCATTTTCAGTCCGATTTTCTCCAGCAACCTGTTCATAACCTGCAGAGGACTTGAGCAGAGGATCAGTGGGTTCAGGAGACATCTCATGAAGGTCACGAATACGTGCATTCCCGAAGTCGGAAGTAGGGTTGAGGAGGATATCGGGGAGAAGTGTGAGTTCTTTGCGTAGCAGAGCACCTGCATTTGGATTAAGGCTTGAAAAAGGATAGACATGTTCATCAAACACCACATCTCGAGAGATGTAGACTCGACCACCGCTGGATCTAGACACTTGAACCCTTTATGGGAGTTGCTATACCCTAAGAACACACACCGTTTGGAGCGGAATTGAAGCTTGTGGTCATGATATGGGCGAAGGTTGGGCCAACATGCACAACCAAAGGTTCTGAGATAGGTGTAGTCTGGGGTTTGACCGAAAGTAAGCGTGAGAGGGGTGTTTCATTGTTTAGAACTTTTTGTGGGCAACCGATTTATGATGTAAACAGCAGTGAGGAAAGCCTCATCCCAAAAATTTCAGAGGCATGGATGCATGGGCTAAAAGTGTGAGTCCCATCTCAACAATGTGTCTATGTTTGCGCTCGGTAGAGCCATTCAGTTGGTGCATGCGCGTGGGGGCAGGATATGTGATGAGCTATGCCAATGCGCTGAAAAAATGAATTTAGGGATCTATATTCCCCACCCCAATCACTTTGAACTGCAAGAATCTTGCAATCAAATTGCCGTTCCACCATTTTCTGAAAATCAGTAAAGCACTGAAAGACCTCAGACTTGTGTGGCAAGAGATAAATCCAAGTAAACTTGGAGAAGTCATCAATGAATGAAACATAATAAGAATGTCTGCCAACAGATGTAGGCGCCGGCCCCCAAACATCAGAAAATACAAGTTCCAAGGGTCTAGTAGACACACTAGAGGACCGAGGATAGGGTAATTGATGACATTTACCCAATTGACAAGCATCGCAAACATGTTTATTGTCCAAATCTCTAACAAAAGAAAGCTTATGCTGACTAAGGACTCGAGCTACGACAGGTGAAGCTGCGTGGCCAAGGCGGTGATGCCAGACGGAGGCAGACGGCTTGAAAACAGCATGGGCTTCTTTATTCTGGTGGTGGCTGTGCGTAGCTGCATGAACTGGGTAGAGGCCCCCTTCACATGGACCTCTGAGGAGCATTCTCCTCATCTTTCGTTCCTTAACAACAAAATAATCGGGGTGAAACTCGATAAAAGCTTGGTTGTCTTTGGCTAGGCGGTTCACAGACACTAAGTTTTTTTTGTGTGGAGGGAACATGTAGGACATTATTTAGATGAATCTGGCTAGTGGGAGAATGCAAAGTACTGTGACCGACATGAGAGATCTCCATACCTGTGCCATTTGCAGCGTGCACCCGGTCACCACCATGGTACTTGTCCCGCACGGTGAGGCGCTCCAGATCGCCAGTGATGTGGTCGGTAGCGCCCGTGTCCATGTACCAGTTCGAGTCCACCCCATAGGAGTGAGTCATGGCAGATGAGGCGGACTTGGGAGGAAGACCATTGACGGATGAATCGAATCGCTTGAAACAACGATGAGCAGGGTGTCCTTCCTTACCACAAATCTGGCAGATGACGCCAGGTTGGAAGTTCTTGCCCGGCCGACTTGGGCCACGACCTCCTTTGCCACCGCGGGTGAAGCCCCCACGGCTATTGCCAGGTGTGAATCCGCCACGAGTTGCCACCATTCCCGCGGCCGCCGCCTTTAGCAGCGAGATTTGCAGATGACTGATTGCCACCGCCACCATCTCTCATCTCCTTGCGCTGCTCACAGCGGTGACAAGCTGCGTGTAGAGTTCGCCCAACGTGATGGGCTCGACCCGGGCAGATACGGCCGAGATCACCAACTCATATGTGTCGCCGAGGCCGATGAGGATGTAAGACACCAGCTCGTCGTCCCTCCCGTTTTTCGGCCAGCAGATGCCATGTCATCTGCCAGGCCCTTCATCTTGGTGAAGTAGTCGCTGATGGAAGAAGCGCCCTTGGTGGTGGTTGCCAACGCCATTCTCGTGGCGATCAGCCGCGCACGGCTTTGAGATGCAAACATCTCCTCAATGGCCGCCCAGATGGTGGCCGCCGTCGTCTTCGTTGAGACTTGAGATTGGATCTCTCGTCCCAGGTTGGACAGGATGTAGGACACGACGGTCTGGTCCTTGGCCATCCATGTCTCATACTCGGGGTTCTCCACGGGTCTTCCGGGGCTGTGTATCACCATCCGGTTTCTTGGTGACCTCCTTGGGTGGGAGGTACATCGCCGGTGGAGTCGCCCCGGGGAGGATGAACGTCGCAAGCCGTGCCCCTTTCAGAGCGGACAGGACTTGTGCCTTCCACAGCACATGATTGCTGCGGGTGAGCTTCTCGCTCGGTGGAAGCAGGAATACGCCGAGAGAGGACGCAACAGGTGATGCGGAGGAAGAGGTAGCGAACGCCATGGAAACCGATCGAAACCAGGCTCATGATACCATGTAAAATTTAGAGAAGGTTTAGGGTTAACCAGCCACCTCTCTCCGGCGCTAGGCTTCGTGTTATATAGATGACGGGAAACTCCCCCGCCGTGGATTACATTGAGTTTGTTACAACCAACTCACGCCATCTTGTGCTACAAGTCCGGCCTACTCTAGATACATACAACAACCAAGAACCTAGACATTACAATGACGTGAGTTGGCTCAATACATTGTTACAAGATGAGTTTATCATCTAACAGGGAGCCATTGGTCGTCAGTTGAGGAAGAAATTGTAGTTTACTATTGAGCTACCAGTAGCGGTTAGGAACGATTGAAAGGGTGGGAAAGATTGAAGGAATTTGCGTCATCGCCATTGCACCAGGACTACGATCGTTTGTCAACATATCTTGTATTATTTTGACAAAAAGAATCATCATCCTCTTATTGTATTGAAACTTTTATGCAGATCATGCATGGTATATGTTATTTAGTAACAATCTTTTTACTGCTGGTGGTACATGTTACTCCCTAATAAGCATTTTACTTCTGGTGTAGCACTTCAAAATTGTAGTCTCATAATTGTAAGAGTGAGCTTATCTATGTGATTGGTTAAATTTTATGAGGATCAAATTATTTAAATAACATTTCATTGTAGCTTTATATGAGGTAGTTGTCTGAAGCTTAGAAGTGCCAGTAGAGATGGGTTTCTTGCCACGGGACTCATGAATCACACTGTAAAGAGCTTTTTGCTCTGCGTAGGAGGTAGGAATCAGCTTCCCTAGACTTATTTGGTTGCAAGTGGCTAAAACTCATGAAATGTATGATTAGTAATTTGATTTTGATCTACAAGATATATTATCTCATGAAATATTTTTTGATATCCCGGTGCAACGCACGGGCACTTATCTAGTTCCATTGATGAATTTACGAAGTTTATTGATGAGCTGCCTTTCATCCAGTGCTATCAGATCAGGAACAGTGTTCCTTCCATAATATTGATCAGAGAAGGGTTTCTTCCTCTCATCATCAACGAGATCAAGTAGAATGTCCTCAGGACTTTCTTTGGGTCAGCATAACGACCCACTCGAACAAAAGCATGACAATCAAATTGATGAGAAACCTTGTCATATACTGCCTTGGCAAGAGTGGTCTTGCCCAATCCTCCAAACCCAACAATAGAGATAATTTTTATCTCATTGCTGGAGCTGTCGTCGTCCCTTATGGACAGCATCATAATGAGTTCATCCCTTGGCTCATCGATGCCAACGAGCTCAGATGCTTTTGTGTAAACAGCTGAAAGGCGAGGATCAATAGTTGTTAGTGGTGCAGGCTTGGCCACAATATCATCAATTTTGTACCTGGCACGCCTGTCAGCTACATCCTGAAGCTGCTTCTCGATGTCATCAATGGCCTTAGCGATGTCGCGACGAGCCTTCATCTTGCCAAACAGGCCACCCATCTTCTTCAGTGCACGTTTGAGCCTGTTACGGTGTACAGGCTCAGCACCCTCAACACGCATTAGGAAGGTGTCGATGACATCCTCAATGTCATAAGACGCCTCCCCTAACCTGGCGTGCCCATACCTTGATCTTCTCATCGAGCTGATCCCACGGCACAGCTGCAACCTTCCTCAGGGCGGGCCGGATGCTCCCCAGCTCCTGATAGATGAACTTCAGTTTCCTCCTCACATTCTTCTGCAGCTCGTATTCAGATAGGAGCAGCTGGCGCAGCTTGGGGGCGAGGCTGCCCAAAGCCCCCAAGACGGCAGCCATGATGGCGAGCTCTCAAGCTGAATCACTCAAGGATTCTGCATGCTTTGCCCTGTAGTTCTCATGTTGTGGACTAAAGCTATTCCGTATGGCAAAAACGCGGCCTTGTTCCTTTCTCCTTTCCCCCTTATTTCACTTGTGCCGCAAAGGGATCCGGTGTATATGGTGGTCTTGTGCATGTGCCCATGTGGTTTTACCGTTAATTGCGGATCTTTGTTAGCCACGACCAGCGCGCTTCATCATTAGGTAGATGGGCACATCCATTCGAGAAGTCAACTTTGGCTCCTAATCCTATAAAAAAAGGTCAACTCTTGGCTCCAATAAGGAAATATCTAATAATGCATCATATGTACTGACAGAAATCTTAAAATATATCAGAGTTGCTTTCATTTGTGTTTGTTAATCGTCAAGTTGGCACTACCGTGTCGTCTTGTACAGCATCTGAGTTAGGTGTGTTCGTATTAGGTGTAGGCCTCCAAGGTCAAAGTCGTCGAGCGAACTACAAGAAGTATTTCGTATAGTTTTTTTTTTTTTTTTTTTGAACCGATGGAGAACCCTCATTTCCATTACGAGTAACGGAAATACAAGTTTGGGGTTTTACAAGATAAAGAACAGAAACTTAGAACAGTATTAAGCAAAGCCAACACCTCTACAGGTATAGGCCCTTACAGTTACCAGCTAGAAAGAAAGTTCTAACTGATATTTAGCAAAGTAAGAAACATAAAGTAACACAGATTGTTCAGATAAGCCACTAGAGTGCCGTGTACTCACGTGGCCGGCAACACGCACACATCTCTACATAATGCCGTTGTGCTTTTTCTCAAAAACCGTCCCATTTACAAGGTTAAACTATTCGGGAACAAAAGTACTAAAACAAAACAATAGTTCTTTGGACGAACATGCTTGCCCTCCGGTGAAGCTATTAATTGATTCCCGGCCGTATATGGGCGCAGGCGTATACCATAAAGAACGTTAGGCTTTATTTCCCGTGCCGTCACCTAGCTGCTGCCATCGCCTCGCTGTGAAATCTCCATGGAGATAAGAGTTGGTATGGCGAAGGATCTATATCGCCAGTGTATGGAACTGTGAGTTGCCATCGCCTGTGAGGTGGAGCCAGACCGGTGGTTGTTTTTTTTTCCAAATAAAACTAAGCTTGAAAAAAACTGGCCACGAGCCTGAACCATGGCCCAAGAAATCACTATAAACACAAGCCCGAGCCTGCCCATGGCTCTTCGACCTAGATTAAGGCCCGATGACACAACCATAACTTAGAGGAGATGGAGATGAGTGGGCCATCTCGCTTGCGCTCCATCAGTGATTTTTTTCGAGTCAACAGGCCGTCCCATCAGTGAAATTGTTGGCCTAAATTGACTTCAACATTCTAGGAAACAAAATAGGGCCCAAGCCCGCCCGAAGCCTATGTCGTGCAGGCTGCAGAGTCCAGGGGACGCAACCTGTGGAGGCAGTGGCCATCCACATCCCCGGCGTTGCGTGCGGCACGGATAGCTGATTCAATTATATCACAAGTGTTGGCCATCCTGATGATAAGCTGAGATTTGTGACGACCCGGACAAGCGGTCGACAAGAAAGCAACAGTTCACAAATTCACGGACATGTCCGCTTGCGTCTCGATGTTCGGATATCCTATTAATGTACTTAGCAAGGACACGTATTGGTGTTCGTTATCAAAGATAAAAGCTGTAGGTACAGAGCCAGAGGGTACTTTGATCGACGTTTATTGACCATAACGAAACAGGAAGAGAGCAAATAGAGGGGAGACCCAAGTGAGGAGCACCTACTGGCATCTCTGCTCCCACCCAACTGACTGTGCTCTCCTCTACAATTGCAGTGTCACGATGAGAAGCCCTGAGAGAATATATTCTATCCAATATCGACTTAAAAGCAATAATAAGGGAGTAATATGAGCCCAGAAGCAGAGGGCACTAGCAATGCCGGCATGAGCTAGCAGCCTATTCAAATTTCAAGCTTGTGCATGTAGGGAGAGGAGAAACTAATGCCGAGAGAAGAAAAGTTGGAGCATATCGCCCTTCCTCAGACATTGCAAACATATTGTGGCACCAAACAAACTGTAATACTCTTATGTTCAATGCAAGAGATCCTTATTCAAACAGAAAATAAAGAAATAAAGACGTCGACAACACAGATGTGTCCCTCCTTTAGTGTTGGACATGGCACAAACTAACTTAGCTGCAGTTCAATGGTACAAGGCAATTGTCTTCACAAACATTGGGGCAATTCCAAAAAAACAAAAACTTCCAAAGCCAGCACCTCGGCATGAGAAAATATCACAGAAAGTCTAGACCGCACAAGTATCTCCTTTTGCGTACAGGCTTACAGCACAACATCAGGCACGGTGGAAATGCCAACTTCTTGTAAGTAGTGGTTGAGGTCGCACAACAATGTGGTGGACCATACCATTATCTGGAGTGTGCATGTGTACACAACAAAGAATTTGCGTCAATTATTTAGAATAATAACTCAGAATTTGTATAGGAGGAGATGCACATTGATATCAGACACCGCAGAACTACAAACGTATCATGTATGCCTGTGAAAAATAAAAATAAATAAAAATCCAAACTTAAGATTACAGAGTTCAAAAAAACTAATATAGAAAAACAAAACACTTAACTAAAGAGTAAGTAAAAATCAATAGAAAAATTCCAAAAAAACTCAAATGTCTCCATTAGTTCTCTAGGCGCCCTGCCGCCGTCCTCACTACCGCCGCCGCTGCCGCCGTCGACGGCTCCGACCCCTGCCATCCTCCAGCTGGAGGAGGACGATGACGTTGTAGACGCACCGGCCGTCATCGACGTCATCTTCAGCGACACCGCAGCACCGGCTGCCCTCTCCTCTCCTCCGACACACTGCGACCGCAAGGGGACTCTCCGGCAGAGACGGCGTCACCCGCGGGGGCGCCCCTGCTCCAGGCGCCAACCGCGGCGCCCCTGGACACGCCACCTGCGGCGCCCCACCATGTGGTGCTACCCGGGCACCCCGCCCCCAGGTCACTGGACCTAAACCCCCTCTCTACGTCACCCGTCCGGAGGTCCAGGAGTTCGATGCCCCCGACAACCCCGACCTACGGATAAGGAAGATGGAGCTACTGTTCGAGAGAAAGTTGGACATCGACTCCGACTACTACGCACGGTATGCTGCCTTCCATCAGGTCCCGCGCAGATCCGGTTCCTCAGGGGGTGTCTCAGCGGAGGTTCCCACTTGAGTGGGACGACTTCACCCGCTACCTGCCTCGCGACTTCAGTCCCCCGTCATCCTCGACACTACGGGGGAGTACGCGCCGCCTTCCCAGGGGGGCAAGTTGTATGACTACATCTTCGCCTTCGAGAGCTATGCACTACGCATGGATCTTGAGGGACAGCGCCACCATGTCAGCCACGCCGTCGGAGGCCAGCGTGACACGCTTCGCATGACAATCGAGCGGTTTGAGCCTCGTTCAATGGAGGAGGCCATCGACCTCGCCCGCCCGGTACAACGACGACGAGCCGGCGCCGGGCAATCCGCCGACGACGCGCAAACCAAGTCGGCCACCTCGACGACCCCGCCGACATCGACAGCGACATTGCCGCGGCCCCTGGTTGAACGCATACCAGACCGGCAGCGTCTTGCTGCCGACATCGACGGGCGACGGCGAATGACATGATCACCGAGCTGCACCTGGCCACGACGACCAACAAGGAGCTCGGGATCATCGCCAACGCCATCGAGTTAGGGGCAACCGCACCAGAGTGGAGCCTCTAATATGACATTGTTAGGTACTTCCACCACTACTACATCCCTGCTGCTTCGGAGCTTCTCGGGACTTCCTACTCGAGGGGGCGCCCACCGCATGGCGTAGCAGTGGGCTTCCACCTTCCCAACCGTCCGAAGGAGGACCGGGCGTTCCAGCGAGCGTCCTCCTACTTGAGGCGTGCCTAGACGACAGGGTTGACGTCGCCACCATCCTCCTCTTCGACAACAATGGCAACGTCTTCTTCCGCATCGACAACGTCACCGTCGGCGCACCGTGGACACAGGAGCGCCAAATGGGGCTGCCAGTCCAGACGCCAAGCGACCTCCTCTACGGCCGCCTCCTCGACTTCACCTCCCTCGCCACCCACGTTGCTTTGACATGTCTCTGCAGGAAGCTCCACGGGAAGGTCAGCGTGCCGACGACCTACGCCTACACGATTCCCCTCCGACATGCCGGATGCTCGAGTTATCGGGCACCCCGAGTGCCTCCGTCATGCGCCGTGCATGGGCGGAGCACCCCTTCGTGTAGCCCCGCTAAGCTACAAGTTCAGCATCTACGCCGGCGACCTGCACCTCGACTTCTCCTTTTTCGACAACGACGCCAACGTCTCGCAACGGAGACAACTACAAGTCGGGTCCTCTCATCTTCTACCGGGCCAGGCGTCGTCACTTTGCCGATCGGCATCCCCTTCGCCACCACCTGGTGGGTTGGGCGGCACGATGGGCCGCGCCGCCCTCGTCGAACGGTGCGGAAATGTCATGACAAAGAGAATTGGGCCAGCCCGACAGGCTAAAGGGCATGATGCGGTCGCGGCCGGCCCACGAGGGGCCAGGGCGCCAAGACGCCGGGCAGGGGGGCTGGCGCCCCTGCCGCCGCCGCCTCCCTCCCACCCCCTTCATGTCCAACTCTTCCGGCTTCAAGTAATGATTATCTTAGGCTTTTTTTGTGTGTAAAAGGGAATATGCCAATCTATTAGGAAGACCCTTATTAGGAAATAAATAAATATTGCTTGTAAAAGGTATTCCAATCATATAAGGAAACCTTATAGAGAGATTGCTTAGATTACAAGTCCCACTAGCCGGGATATATAAGCAGAGGCATGCAATCTCCTTAGGAAATAAGCAAGCAAAAAAATAGTTCCTATCTATCTCGCTCTCCAACTCCACCACCGCCGCCACCGCCCCAGCCAGCGCCGCGGCCGCCGCCGCCGCCCCCGCCCCCTCCGCCACCGCGCGCTCCCTCCCTCTCCGTCATGGCTCCTCCGCTCCCTCGCTGCAGCTCATGCCGCCGCCCGGTCGCCGCCGTCGTCGGGAAACTGCAGCCCCCTAGGCCATCTTCTCCACTCCAATGGTCGACGAGCACGTGTCGGTTCGGCCCAATCTTGCCGGGTTTTGACACATATAAAGTTGCCAAGTTAGGTGTTTTAATTAAATATATAAAGTGGCTCCGATCCACTTTATCAACAAAAGAATAGGATAAATTGTTGTGAAAAAAAGGGAAGGATAATTAAAATCTTACAATAATTGATTATTCAATGCATGCACCAATTTTGTAATTTATAAACTATTTTAAAAAGAACAATCAATGAGAGAAAATAGACATGAGAGAAAATAAAATACTAATAAAATTGTGAAGCACGAAAGCAGTGACAACTCGCCAGTGGTGGGACTAACCGTGGTTGGTTTGCCAAGCCATGTGCTCAAATATTATAGTTTGGGCTTCACAAGATGACTGTGGGCAGCGTGCACTCACGTGGCCGGCAACATGCACACATCTCTACATATTGTCATTGTGCTTTTTCTCATCAACATGCGAGTCACCAGGGCTGCAGTGGTTGTAATCGCAGAGCGTGCAGTGCAGGCTGCAAAGCAGGATCCGGAAGATGAAACCTATGGAGGCGGTGGCCATCCACATCCCCGGGCGTTGCGTGTGGCTCGGCCACGGACGGCTGATTCAATTTTATCGCAAGCGGTGGGCGTGCTGATGATGCAGCTGTGATTTGTGACGACCCGCACAAGCGGCCGGCAAGAAAGCAACAGTTCACGAATTCACGGACATGTCTGCTTGCATCTCGACGTTCGGAGATCCTATTAGTATACTAGCAAGGACACTTATCGGTTACAGAACCAGAGGGTACTTTGATCACCGGTTATTGACCCTAACAAAACAGGCAGACAGCAAACAGAAGGGATACCCAAGTGAGGAGCACCTGCTTGCATCCCTGCTCCGACCCAACTGACTGTGCTCTCCTCTAAAATTGCAGTGTCACGATGAGAAGCCCTGAGAGTATATTTATTGTATCCAATATACAGTTACAAGCAATAAAAAGTGAATAATATGGGCCCAGAAGAAGAGTAGGCACTAGCAATGCCGCCATGAGCTAGCAGCCTACTCAAATTTCAAGCTTGTGCATGTTGGGAGGGAGAAACTAATGCCGAGAGTAGAAAATTTGGGGCATATCGCTCTTCCTCGTACATTGAAAACACATTGTGGCACCAAACAAACTGTAATACTCTTATGTTCAATGCAAGAGATCCTTATTCAAACAGAAAATTAAGAAATAAAGACGTCGACAGCACACATGTGTCCCACCTTTAGCGTTGGACATGGCACAAACTAACTTAGTTGTGCAGTTGCATGGTACAAGGCAATTGTCTTCAAAAACATTGGGGCAATTCAAAAAAAAAAAAAAAAAAAACTTCCAAAGGCAGCACCTCGGCATGAGAAAATATCACAGAAACTCTAGAGGGCACAAGTAAACGGAATCCTTGAGCAAGCCAAATTGACCCACGAAGACTCGAGCATATGGACGTATCTTCTTTGGCGTACAAGCTTACAACACAACATCAGGCACGGTGGAAATGCCAAGATCCAGAAAACCAACTTGTTGTAGGTAATGGCTGAGGCCGCACGGCAATGTGGTGGACCATACCATTATCTGGAGTGTGCATGTACACAACAAAGAATTTGCGTCAATTATTAAGAATAATAACTCAGAATTTATATCGGAGGAGAGGCACATTGATATCAGACTAGGCAGACAGAGTGTATCTGTGCAAGAAATATAATTAACAACTACGTACAAACAGAGTTCACTCATTATCAGGGGCAAATGGATAAAAACGATAACTAGTAGAATAACAAATGGAAATGATTCTTAAGGACATAAAGCTGGAATAAAATGGTAACATAGATGAGATCAGGGGCAGCCATCGATGTCATCATAGTAACTAGTAGACATGATATAGAAACTAGTAGACATGATATAGTAACTAGAAAAAAAATGATTATTAGACGGGATATAGTAACTAGTAGAAAGAAGCAGAAAAAGGGAAACAAGTACGTACATGCACAGCTGGATCCACTCATCATCAATTCTGATATGAATATCAGGATGGCTGGGGTGGACACGTGCCTCCTCCTTCAGCGCTTCTTTTTACTTTCATTGTCAACTCTTCATCGATTGTATCATCTCCACCAAGGCGAACCCGAACTGTCTGAAGGGATGGCAGGTTGCTTAGGGCCAGGTCATCGACATTAATTTCACTATCCTCGAAATCCTCTGGTCGGATATCAAACTTAAAACGTTGAAGCATGGGCATAGCTCCTAGTGGGAACATAGATGGCACCGTTGATAACCCAGAGAATTTGCACCGTGTCACACATGGGAAGGCATCATGGCTAATCATGAACCTTTCAAACACTTGTTCGCCGCCAGCCACTTTCACTACCAGCACACGAAGAGCCCGGAGCATACCCAGGACATGGATGTCCTCACTTCTAACTTCACACACCTCTATCTGTAGGTAGGATAGGAGGGGAAAAGATGTGGCATCATCCATCTCGGCAACCGACTGGTTCCATAAATAACAAAAACATATAGGTTCCATAGGGAGACCACTGTGCCTTCCTGATCAACTTTGACGCCCTTTGGGGTTCCGACTGATAAAGTTTGGAGTTTGTGCAGTTTGCCAAGGGACCCCACCAGAACTCTGCACATGCTTTCATCCCATCTGCCTTCCTTGTCCTCTCTGAGTCTTACCACTAGAAACTTCAGTTGTATCAAATGTCCCAGCTCTTCTGCAATGCATGCAGAATCCACAACAACCACTAGCAGCTCTAGAGACGATAGATTTCTCAACCCACTTATTGGCAGCCTTGTACATTAATTGGCCTAGCCCAAAGATACTCGATTGCAGTTCTTTTATGTCAGTTCCATGGAAAATAAATGTCTGCAAAAACTGAAGCTTCCCGATCTCTCTTGGGATGTCACCAAAGATATCCAGTCCTTATTAGACTTAGATACCTTAGGTGAATCAATTTACTGACAAAAACTATACTTGGATGATTACGAAGATTGCAACCTTCAAGATCCAATACACGCAGAAGATGAAGGCATGAAAGGGGTGGCACAGTGTTTATTAAAGCATCACTGCTAATAGCAAGGGACCTCAATTTTGACTTGTTGGTTGTAGGCCAAGTAGCATTATGGACAGAGAGCCTGCGAGCCTTGCTTTCTAAAGAAGATATGATTTGCTTGCAGTCACCAGTTAGTGTGGTAGCAAAACCTTCTTCTCTCGACAAGGAGCAAATGAGATCAAGGACCATATCATGAACCCGAAACTAAGAGGATTCATCTCATCTTGATCCATGTCACCTGGCTGTACCAGGCTTCTATTTACAAGCTCATTCACGTAACTTTGTCCAACCTCATATAAGCTTTTGCCTCCCATCCCCTTTTTGGATAAATCCTTCAGCTATCCACCTCCATATCAACTGTTGTTTTCCAATATCATAATCTTCGTGAAACATACATAGATACAAAGTAAGCATGTCTTCATTTTGGGAGTAAGTTCATAATAGCTAAGCAGCAATATTTTTCCTCATATTGTCCAAACGGGGATTATTTCCTAGTCTAGAACCAATTGAGTCACACACATCTTGCCACTCAATTGCATTTTTTGACTTGTTAGCCAGCAAGCTAGATGTGGTAACGATGGCTAAAGGGACACCTCCACATTTCTTCAAAAAAGATTTTCGATACTTAGGATAGCTGTTTAGGACAATCACTTTCAGAGCCAAATATCCTTCCATAGAATAATATTTTTGAGTTATGGTGGGTAAGAGGTTTCATCTTGTAACAACCGCCAACATGCTCAGCAACATCAATTATGCGGGTAGTTGTGATTATCCGGCTTTTTAAGCCATTCTCCGGTAGAGCACATCTTATTATCTCCCACGGTTCTATCCCATATATCATCAATAACAATAAGGTACCTGTATGCATGCAGCAATAGAGCATCATGGAAAGCATATCAGACATGATTTGCAATATATATAAACATGTCAAGTATTAATTTGCAAACATAGCTAATAATTTGCTTTGCAAACTTATAAAGAAATAAGTCAATTATCACTGTTTTCTAGTGTTTTTCCCATTTCTTTCCTAATCACAAAATATTATACAGTTAGCTAGCCCATTAGGATGGTATGTACTCGGATGATCTGGCAGCAGCTTTTGCAATAACTTGGCTTTCTTTGGTTTCACTACTGTGTAATCTATTCTTTGAAGGCATCTACTTAGATATCCACGTGTTGTATGAATAGCTTTTTTTTTTTTTTTTTTTTTTTTTTTTTTTTGCATAGGCTATATATAATCTGGATGCCAGCTTCCAAGTGCGTATTTATCACGGCTTCACATCATTTGGCTCATGCGTAGGTTAATGTTTTTTTCTGAGCACATGAGAGCCGATCTAATCTTCATAAATTAGCTAGTAGGTTTTTATGACTAGTTGTTAGCACCATAAATTAGCGCCATAGGTTCAGAACACAACAGCTCCAATCCAACAAATAGCAAGCCCATATTGAACAACCACTGTATGAAAAGTTTTAAATTGGCTCCCCAAGATAAGTGTTAGTAACTACTTGATGGAGGTTCTAAACTTTGCTAAACGAAATAGCTATTAGCTGGCTTTCATCTATCTAACTATTAACATTAGTGCATTCAAATAGGCCATCAGAGTACATCTTTTTTTATTGTACTAAGTTATCTGAATCGTGCTATGTAGAATTCAGGGGATTTTTGTGATCATTTATCAACTTGGTGTAATGCTCTTCAAAGAAATGGGGCTCAACTAATAGGGGCTTAGCTAATAAAGTTGCTTTCATCTTCTAGTATCTAGCTATTATGATTTGTGGATTCAAATCAGTCCATAGTTTTTTTTTTTTTACTCTATTTCGCTGTTTGAATCGTGCTAATATAGAAACCGGGGAGTTTCTGACCTTTTATCATCTCGATATAGTAGAATACGGTGAAGACGGAAGACAAATGAGGGCAGTGATACTCGTTTGTGCCATGTACATTAGTGTAATCATTTTTAAAAAAATGAATACGAGAAACAGTTGAAAATTTATTGTCATTTATTTACCACGGAAAGAGCACACACAAGCACAGACGCCACATACAGTCATTGACTACTGTAACCTATCATTAACCTACAATTCTTGCAGCGTGAAATAATCCTGAGGGGTTTCCATCCGATGAAATCATACTAAGATCATGCACGCAAGATGTCACATACCTCTTATTTTGGAGAAATTCATGGACAAGATCCATGAGATGATGTTGACCCAATGAAGTGTTGTGAATATCCATGTGCTCTTTCTTGTCAAGCTCATAAAGAATGTCCTTGAGGACTTTTACGATGTCTGGATCACGAGACACTGATACAAAAAGCCGTGCAATTGAATTGCGGTTTAAGCTTGTCATAAATTGCTTTAGCAAGCGTTGTCTTGCATAGTCCTCCAAAGCCGACAATAGAGACTATCCTCTGTTCAGCAGACGACATGCCACCATCTTCCCTTGTCAACTGCGAGATCAGATGTTCCCTTGGCTCATCAATGCCAACAAGGCTAGCCACTCTAGTGTATAGAGCTGTTATGCGAGGGTCAACCGAGGTTTTGGTAGGCGTAACAGCATCAACCTTGTACCTGTGTGGAGAGATGAAAAAACCAGAACAAAGAGGAAACTAAGAGAAAATTTTGTTGAAATTCAAAAGCAAAATCTGTGATGTCCCGGCACTGACCTGTCACGTTGCTCGGCCACGTCCTTGACACGCTGCTTGATGTCCTTGATGTCTTGGCCAATCTCATGGCGAGTCTTTGCATTGCTCACAATACCTGTCATCTTCTTGATGAACCTTTTGATGCTCCTTTTACTAGGAGGATCAGGGCCGTGAACCCGGACAAGGAAGGTGTCAACAATGTCCTCCATGTCATAGGAGAGCTCCCTCACATCTCGAGCCCAGATCTTGACAACTTCTTTGAGCTGCTCCGGTGGCACCTCTCCCACATCGCGGAGGGCAGCATGCATACTCTCCAGCTCTCTCGTGACGAACAGGATGTCGTTCTTCACTCCCTTTTGAAGGTTGTACTCATCATGGAGCAGCTGGCCGAGTTTAGAAAGCAGGGTGGCCAGGGGCCCTGTGGCGAAATCCATATATGGCTTCCAAGGTCACAACTGACTACTGATATCCCTGAAGCACATCTAAATGAGGATCTAGGTATCAGAAAAGAGTGACAAGAATTTGACTGCAGAAGCAGCTCTGTTCCAGTGATTAAAAAGAAGCAGGATAAGAAGAAATTGTGAGGAATCGAAATGGAACAACCAAGATGGAAACAAATCCAATTGAACTAGAAAGTAAACATGAATCGATCTATGCATGTCCAACAAACGCGAAATAACTTAGAGCCAAATTAGAAGATCTCCAACTCACCAAGTTCTCATGGAGCCTTAATGCATGCCAAGTTAAAAGATCTGCAACTCACCAAGTTTCCTGGGGACAGTAGGCCGGAAAGAGGGTGGAGTTACTGGGCAGATCGGATTCTGGAATGGTGCAGGAGTTTACTCGAGTGGGGTTGAGCGGAGATGCATCTGGGAAGACTTGCATAAACAATTGAATGCTGTACCTCGAGACTAGATGAATCTGTCACAAGTGTCCAATTTTTAATCTCTGGTCCAATTCATCTTGAATAATGGCACAGTTAACGTTAAGTGCAGTAGGTATGCCTATGCCTGGACATCTGTTCGAGTACAGTTATTTACGGTTCACGAGATGAGGAGTGTGAACTCACGTGGCCGGCAACATGCACACATCTCTACGTATTACCGCTGTGTTTAGTCTCAAATGAACTAGCTGCCGATGAACATGCTTGCATGTCAGTAAAGCTATCGATTCCGGCCCGTACATACTGTATATGGCCCAGTGTTTTGTTAGTTTCACGGAGGGAGTATATTGCTACTGAACTCGACACAGCAATGGAGAGCCACTTCGCCGACTCTTCTCCTATCAGCACGATCTCTTGGAGAAGCACTTCAGCAACGTCTACACCGCAATGGAGAAAGCACTTGGCTGACTCTGAAATTGCCATCGAGAAACACATCCTGGATTCAACGCTCCATCAGGAAGCGTGGGTGTCGAGGCCGTCGCCGACTAATTGGACAACTGGCGCTTCAAGACAGATGGAAGTGTCGACTTGTGCCTCGACATCAGAAAATTAGTAGTACTGACCAAGCACTGTGTTCGTTGGGTGATTGAGCCTAAACCCAACAAACTTCTTTCCAGCCCAAGCAAGAGACTAGGCTCGCGAACGACAATCAGGTCAAGCACACGAGCGATCGAGGAGAGAGAACACTGAGCGTAGTTTCATTAATAATTTATTTGTAAACAGAAGAAGAAGAAGAAGAGTCGGCCTATCCTGTAGGTCACGATGGGGATGGTTCAACCATGACCGAACCGGTATCGATCCATCAATCTATTTAGCATAAACTGGTGCCGTGGTTAAGAGTAAGTTAAATTTACACCTAGCTAGGTGCATATGCACTCACAATGTGGACCACATGATACGATTGTGATCCGTGCTAGTATACTTTCTCGAGAAATGTGCAAGCACGGATCACAATGCGTATCCCGTGGTCCACGTGTGGGTGCATGTGCACCTAGGTAAAAAACCGCTTCCCCGTGGTTAATCCATTTCTACGTGACCTTCGCCCGTGGGCCCCTTTGGGTCAACCCAACAATTCAACCAGACGCACATGCTCACGGTCTGCTCGCCGGCATCGATCTCCTGCCTGCTCCTGATGTCGGACGTGGTCCCACGTCGCGGCGCGAGCTCCACCCGCCGGATGCCCCCGCCGCCAGCAGCCACGCGCCGCGCCGCAGAGACGGGAGGCGATGGGTCTGGACTCTAGCAGCAAGGCCGGCGGCGGTGGTGGCGGCGGCAACGAGCAGCATCTGCGGAAGAAGAAGGCCACCGCTGCTCATGGAGGAGGAGGAGCGCGGCCATCCTGCTCATGGCGCTCTCCTCCGGCGTCGTCTCACGGCGGCGGTGGTCGGTCGGTCTCGTCGTTCGCTCGTTGCCGGCCTTGGCCTCCAAGCAAGCTCAGAGCCGCCCGTCAGGTTCCGTTCCCGTCCGTCGTCCGAGGTCGCCACTTCACCTACTGCGCGCTGCTTTGTGCCATAGCTTTCCATCGCTCGCCGTGCCCAGTCCTGCAACCGCGCGCCGTCATGGATGGATCGAACCTCTCAATCCAAAGATTCGAGTGGTTCTAATCCTCTGACCCTAACCTGTTTAATTGGATAAATAAGGGGCCCATTAGGAGTGTTTTCATGGGCTGGGTCGACGAACCGACGGGTCGATCCGATCATGCCCATCGTGACCTGTAGGTCATGCAAATGAGAGGTGTGGTGCGTAAGCATTACCTCTCTTCCACTCGTGGATATAACCAGAGATTAAAGGTGGAAGCAATGTATGTGATTCCTGCAACTTTAAGATCAATGGGCTTCAATTTCAGAAACAGAGTAACTAAACAGAGTTACTCTCCGCCTCGTCATGGCGTGGTGACTGGTGGTGGCCACTTCTGCGTGGGTTAGCCGCCCCAACACCCCCCAAAAAAAAATAAAAAAGGTTGTGGTGGTTGGACGGAGCAGAGCAGAGGCATAGCAGGACGCGGCCGTCGTTTTTGATCGAATATCATTTCACGCCCGTGGTAGTGGCACAGCCTAGCGGCGGCATGTCTGTGTAGCGCCACCCCAACATGTACGGCTGCCTCTAGTTAGCCAGGCTCAAGCCCACGTATAAGCAAGCAAACACTCAGAAACTGGGGACAGCCAGTCACTAGCAGCCGGGTCTCCTCATCATCCTCTTTGTTCTGCGTGCCTGTAGAAGGATATTTTTTTTGGGTTAAATCGTCAACTGGGAAGCAGCTCAAGGTAGGGTTTAATCAAATTTACAACGAATAAATACAAATAACTACGTACATACCTCTACACATTTTTTTTTTTTTTTTTTTTTACGAATTTATTCAATTTGGAGCGAGGGGCGGTTGGGATGGACTTGAACGGCGTGTCTTAGTGAAGCACAAGCTCTACCCACATCACGAGCATAGGCACCTCGGCAGTAAAACTGAACTTTGACTTTGCGAACTGATGGGAAGTTGTCCAACCCCAAGTCTGCAAGCTAATATTGTTCTCCTTTAATTTCTTCACACTTACAGTGAACTGAAGCTCCTCGAGGTTTGGCATAACCATGGTTGGTACTTTCAGTCTTCTCCTATAAAAGAAGCACTTGAGTCCTCATTGGCTACAGACTGGACCAATGAATAAGGCAAAACCAAGGATCTCAACTTCTGGAAGCAGCCATCTGCCTCAGCATTACAAGTTATTGTTCCCCTTGTAATCAATTTGAGGTAACACATCATCCACCTATATCACCAAGTGGGCGAGGCTAGAAGATGCACATAATTCATCCATGATGAAGTATTATATTTTTCGTATATATATATGCTCTCTTTGCCTGGTACAATTATTTAAATTTTTCCTACTCCTAAAGTTATTACCTTGTGTGGGTATAGTCCATGTCATCTTTTCAACGTCCACTCCCTCTATAAATAAAAAGTTATCCTAACTCATCCTTTTTTCAAAAAAAAAAAAAAGTGATGATAAATACGAAGACAGAGCATTCATGGGCATATGTTGTATCATATATTTTTTGGGCCATTGCATATCTGCCCTCCTTTTGACGTGCAACTGCATGGTTGCCCCTTCTTTCTATGGTTTGCATGGTTGCCCCTCCTTTTTGAATTGCAGTGGTTGCCCTGTTCTCATTCCGTCAAATAGGATTAACAGTGTGTGTAGGTGAGTGTACAAAGACATATTTACCCCTTGGTATGTGAATGATAAAACAATTTGCCCATAATGTTTTGCTGGCATCACGTAGTAAGCAATCCGGCCTCTTCATCAGCTCGTCGCTTGCCTGAGCAGCTCGCAGTCCGCCCTCGTGGGCCCTCGCGCAGCTTTCCCGCACGCCGCGCAGATCGTTGCCGCCCGCCAGGCCCAGCTCCTCCGCCCGCGCAAACCGCCGCCCGGTGGCCGCCTGTCCGCCCGCGCCTGCTAGTACAACTGCTCCTCAGGTCGTGCCAACCGCTCTGCTTGCCCTCGCGCCGGCCGACCGCGCACACATAGCCGCTCGAACTGCCGGCCTAGCTAGACAGTCGACGAAGGTGCGGCTACCCTACAGCCTTCTGCCCGCCGGGTCCATGCGACCGTGCGGGTGCGGCTTCCTCACGGATAAGCAAGGAAGAGATAGTTAAGGGATAAGGAAGCGACATTTTGGCTAATTTTGGCTCAGCCTGGACACATTTTTACCGAAAAACTGAACACCGAATCGAACCGAGCCGAACCGAACCCGAAATTTCGGTTTTTTTTCGTTCGGTTTCGTTTCCTATTTTGTCAACTTCGGTGTTCAGCTTCATATTCGGTTTCCAGGCCAAAACGAACCGATACACCGAATAACCGATGCACAACTCGCTAGGTGGAGAACGGCAGTCCGACTCTACAGTCACTCAACCAGCCCACCAGTTTATTACGGTCCACCAAGCCGCCCCCATCAGACTCATACGCACCAGGCACCACTCCTGCACTTCCTCCATACCCAATCCTACCCTAACCTTATCCTCTTGACTAATTCGATGGCGGCAGGCGGTGGCGCACCCGGCAGGCTAGCAGCGGCGCACGCCGGCCGGGCGGGAGGTGCAGGAGCTGCGGGCGGCGGCGGCCGCGCGGACCTGACCGCGCGAGAAGGGGTCGAGTGTAGTCGCGGTGAGCAGAGGACCCGCGGCACTGCAGGGGGCGGGTGTGGTGGCGACGAGGAAATTGAGCATCTCATCCGCGCATCCGCACATTTGAGGATTGCGGAGCCTGTCAATTTGTATTCTAGCGCAATTCGTTTTCTCTGTCATGGTGTTCTTCTCCTTTTGATTTTTCCTTTTCCTAGCTTCGGTTTGTTCGGTGAAAAACCGAAAAACCGATTCGGAAACCGACAATCGAATTCGCCGGTTGTTTGTTTCATTAGAAACCGATCGGTTGTTTGATTTCTAGAAACCGAAATTTGCTGGAACCGAACAAACCGAACCGATGTGTCAGTTTAAACCGAATGCCCAGGCTGAATTTTGGCTAATACGAAGTGCCTAATTGCCTGGACCAGGCCCATGTGATAATGCGGGGCAAACCGAACATTGGATCTAACGGAAGGAGGGCAAATATGCAAACCTTAGAAAGAAGGGGCAACCATGCAGTTGCAGGTCAAACGAGGACAGATATGCAGTTGTGTCTATATTTGTTTATTTCCAGTGCAATGCACGTGCATATGTAATTTTTTTGAACCGAGGGAAACCCCCATTTCCATTTCATCAACGGAAATACAGATTGTTTGACAGAGTTTCAGACATAGACAGCAAACAGAGTTCAGAAAAAGAAAGGTAAAAGGAACAGCAAAACAGAGGTTGTTCAAACAGACTAACAAGGACCTGAAAACCTTCATAACCAAAAGATTGACACTACCAACCTGAAACTAGACCTTTCAAGATAGAGATAGATCTAAAAAGGGGTAAACAACATAGAAGCATGTGACTTAGGCTAAGGCTCCAAACAGAACAGAACAGAACGGTAGCTTCTTCACACTGGTTACAACTTCAATTCTTGTCCTGGTCTTCAGATTTATCCTTCAGCGTCCGGTCATCATCGGTCTTCTTCTTCTTCTTAGCCAGGAACTCAACCGCAAATTTCAGCATATCTAATAGTCTAGATAAAAAACGTCCACCGTGAGGCACTCATGGGACCTTTCAGCTAGCCCCCTCTATTTTGTGAAATGAGTTTACCCGCAGCTCAGATTTGAAGGTAATCAACGTGGAAATCCGCTTGATAGATACCACTCACCCTTTGGGTTCGGTAATACCTAACCGATAAGCCTAATTTGAAAGGCAAATGTGCACATATAAACTTAACTGAAACTCCAGCTGACTAATGTTGTATGGACACTGTTTTATGACTGATAGAACAGCCACATGCTGGTGCTATTGCGCTGAAACAACCAGCAGAACACATATATATGAGGCACACACTGAGGCGCGCATTCATTGCAATCTGAATTAACCCAGGCATGTGTCATGTTTTGTTCGATAATACAATCACTACTCAGTCATTAAATAAAATGCATATGCTCGATAGTCATGTCATAAATAAAGCAGTGCCATTCTTTTACAACTTATTTCATCATCATGTTTTCAAATAACACAGACTACGAGTCTACGATCCAAATAGCCGGCGATTGTTATCGTTGATTCAAATAAGGGGGTACAATAGCAGCACAGGACCATGAAGACTATTTTACAAGAAACTGGAAAAGAAACCAGATGGCCAGAAGAACAACAAATGCATATGTTGGTAGAAATGCAATGAAACCAAGTTGCTGAAGCAGGAATGATCCAAAATTTAATGAGCCACTCCGTTGGCACCGTGCCAACACCCAAGCAACGATTTGCCTGGGGGATCCGGTGCGGGTCGCTTTGTTGATGAAGTAGGAAAATGATAGGAGTGTAACAACTGTGATCACGCCATACACAAGCATAACCATCCACCACCGAGGATAATCATAGACCATTGACAGGCCAAGAGAGAACACCAAAAGGATGGACACGGCCGCAACGCCAAGGAGGATACCTCCCATAATTAGTGCTTTGGAACGAATCCAAACTCTTCGTGTAGGAAACCCTGCTATCGTGCAGAAAAATATGGAGAGCACTGCTGCAGCCATGGAGACTGTGTCGACTGGAACGAGCTTTATGAATTTTCTTGTTTTTGCGAAGTTCTGATTGATCAGTTGAGTGGGGCTTCTTGTCTGCAGCATTGAGAGGCGCTTGAAATGATAAGGTCAAAATTAGCAGAGCGCCCGCAGCAAAAACTGCGGCAGCCTTGCCTATTCTCTCTGATTCCTTGTCATGGTCACGTTCTGGTATGGTGCTGCTATTGAATATGAGATCATCAGTCTTTTCATGCATACGCTTGATTGGGTAATCCCATAAAACCACACGGATAAATTTGATCGGGCCATCCCGTCGAATGTTGTTGATGATACTTATAAGCTTCGTGATGATTTTTATGGGGTAATCCCAGAAAACCTCACAGATAAATTTGATGGGGCCATCCCGTCTTATCTTGTAGATGAGTTTGATAGGGTAATCCCAGAAAACCTGATCAATAAGTCTGATTGGGCCGTAATAGTCCCGTCGAATCTTAATGACCTTCAAATCATGCCATCGACAACAAGACAAATCGGCTCCCATATACACCAAATCGTCACGGATCCATTCCCACTTGTACTGCACAAAGCATTATTACACATCAGACCGCAAAATCGCTTGATCTGTGACAATGGCTCCAACTGTTTAAAATTAAGTTCCATGGATGCCAAGATTTGACAGTGTTTGGGATGTGGTTCCGGGAAGGACCCACTAGAGCAGGCTCCACCAGAGCATATTTGACAGTTTTAATTTTTGAAATTAAGTTCCATGGATGCCAAGATTTTTAAATACGCCGACTTGTGACTTAGCAGACTGGTGGCTGACCTGTGGGGCCTTCCCCAATTAAAAAATATGTTTTGCTACTTATATTTGAATTTTGAAAGCATGAATTCAGAAAATTGGCTATAGAGGTGGTTCCATCACCAACCCCTTTTACAATGGGCTGATTTGTAAAGCCCTCAGGGAGGGGCGGCTTGGCCAGTCGCCCTTACAAAGGCTCTAGAGCCGCCACTACAAATGCATCTAGTAGTAGTACCTCATCCACGACATCAAGCCTTAGCAAATCGAGCAAGGCACTTAGCTTCGACAAGTCTCACACTATGGGAGCATGGCACGATGGATATTGGGAACATTAAGTCTTGTCCTGTCGGTGTTTGAACAAGCACCAATGAGTAATCAAACGCTTGAAGCCCAGATGGTGAACAAAGGAGATGCTCATGGATTGCTCTATATTTGCAGCAGAGGTTTACAAACAGTTAAGACAGGGAGAGCTCCCTAGTCTCGTGTATACGAAAGTGTGATGGCCTATGTTTTGGTTCCTTGCATGGAGAGCCCTACCTCCCCTTTTATAGTCGAAGGGAGGGCAACCGGATAGAGAAGAAAACAATAGAGAAAAAAAAAGGAAGGGTGGTCAACGGCGTTGTCTCCACCTTCTCTGGAACGGTCCTACGAGTTGTGTAGTGGGCAGTAATGGTGATGGTGATGGTCCCCCACTACTTTAGCAAAAGCAGTTTCATTTTAAGTTTCAGCCGGCGATATTTGTCTTGGTGTGCTAAGCGCACGTCAGCCAATTGTTTTGGCTAACGTGCACTTCGTGTAAAAAATTCCCACTTCTCTTAATATAATACTTGTCAAGGTGACGGTCCTACAAGTCGTGTAGTGGGCAGACCTGCGAGTCCCCGTTTCCTCATACAACTATGGCCAACTGAGACAAAGCTCTCCATCCTATTACATGGAATGTAGCGAGTCCTTAAACACGGCAAGCATCGTTCTTCTGAAGTTGTTTAAAATTTTTAATTTCAAAACTGATAAACTAAGATAATGTTTTGAGACTCTAAATAGTTTGGAAAACATAACAACATATGTGGATCACATTGAATGCTACAATGTTGATGACTAAGGAGTTTTCTGGCTGTGAGCTTATTAAGTAGTTGATAGGTAGAACTATCTAATGCCTCGAGAGAAAAAAAAAAATATGTGCAGATTTTGCATTATCTACCTGTATTACAGTTTGGGATTTAGCTTTCCTAAAAAATTGATGTATTTAGTTTGTAGGACTATGATATCTATATCAAAATTAAGGAGGTTAAATTTCTCTCCATAACAATGCTAGCAGTTGAGAGTTTCTCCCGTACGTCTCAGTTTTTAACTTCCCAAACAACACTTGTGCCCTCTGTGTCTTAGAACTGTCCCGACCTCATGACCTATAGTCATCGAGTTAGAATAACTCACATCTAGCACTGACGAACATAGAGTCCGATTTCACTGGTCACCCCTAATTATCTCGCATGTGACCTAGATTTTTGACCGCGCCATTTTTTTTAAGAAACGGAAATATATTAATATCCTAGCCTCGCATCACACGCCAGTAGCACACACGCACACAAAAGATTTCAATAGTAGAAGTGCCACCAGAGTCCTCTAGTTGCTAGTAAGAAACCCTCTTTGCAATGGGACTCAACCTGGGTAATCGGTTTTAACCGACAATTCGGTTCGGTTTCTTTGGTTTCTACAAAATTTGGTTTCTGGGATGTAGCACCCGATCAGGTTGTCATAGAAGAAGGAACCAATGAGTTCGGGTGTCCAGTTTCTCGGTTCGATTTTCGGTTTGAACCCAACAAACTGATCGACACGCATAAGAGAGAGGGAGAGCCGAGTGCACCAATGCCCGGCGCTGAGGAGCCAGTGAGCCACGCCCCGCCAGCCTACCATGTAGCATCCCGACCACATCCTAGCGCCACGGGCCACGCTGGCCACCGCCGATGAGCCGCGCCGCCTCCTGCCCCTGCTCGCAGTCCTAGAGTGCACCGATGCGCGGGCCGTTGTCGCCTCTTGCTACCTGCTCGCGGTCGCCTGCACGAACTCGTTGCTAGAGTGGTCGCAGACGGTCGCGCCGCCGCTTACGCGGACCGTGGCTACAATCGCCGCCTCATGGCGACCATGGTCTCCGCCGCCTCCGACCAAAGGGATGAGGTTTAGGGTTATGATGGACGAGGAGACTACGAGACACCGAGAGTGCGAGCGTGCTGCTAGGATACGGCTGTGGGTGGTCCGTGGCGGTGGTGGGCTGGGCCAGAGGGCCATGTGCGATGGAGATTGGGACGGTCGGGTAATTTGTGTGTTTGGCTTCTCGATGTTTGCTTCCTCGGTGGTTTGGCTCGGTTTATCACTTCAACCTAAGTCGGTTTAACATGGAGATTCAAAAATCTGGAAACCAACACCGAATCGAAAAAACAAAAAACGAGATTTTTGTTTGATTTTGGTTTGGTGATCGGTTTTTAGTAAAAAATGTGCGCAGGCTGAGCTGGGACCATCTGCCGCCAAACCACGCGAAGTCTACTGGCCACAGCCGCCCACACCATCCTCCTCGCCAATTTCATTGGGTGCCACATGCGCCCACGTATTCCTCGGTGCAACTCTGCCAAGCAGTTGCGAGGCCCTCGATCACCACGCTAATGCTGTCCTCCCGACGCCTTCCTCCACCATGGACACCGCAAACTAGAATCCTTAGCTAGGCCTCCAACCTCCTCACCACAACCACTGTTACCGCCACAGATTGACAGAGTTGAAGCTTCAAAACAACGCCTCCAATGAAGAATGCGACGCCACCGCCGCTACCGTCGTCTGACCAAAAGGTCAAGGTTTTCATCCACGGAAGAGTTACCATGCAACGGGGAGAGAATCGTTCAATGAACGCTTCCAAGGAAGAAAACGGCGCCCAAAGGCATCGCCATCATCTCAGCCCGAGGGACAAGGCTTTCGCCAAATACAAGTTAGAACAACTCACAACTAGCCATGATACAGAGTCTTATCCTATTGGGTCTCGATGCAACTAGCCATATTTGGTTATTTTTGAGTATAAAACAACAAAACATTTATATATATATGAGAGAGTGTAGCAACCAAAAGAAATCACATAGCAGGTTGTTCAGCAGATAGATCTTTTTACAATCGTAACTGAACAGCCTTCTGCCTACACCCCCCCTTCCCCAACCCAACCCCCATTTTTGGTTTATTGATTATGGAACCTACTGCATCATAACAAGAAATTATTTTGTAGGAAAAGCTCTCAGATTTTTTATGAGAATAATACTGGGTTCATGTGCTACCTTGAGTTTCGGTGCCCCTTCAATGGCCAATATGGCAAGATCAAGAGGAGTCTTCCCTTGCCTGTTTATAAAGCTTAAACAGACATGCTTGTTCCTCAACAAAAGCCAAAAGATGAACTCATCTCCTTTCTGTACAGCCACATGGAGGGCTGTATCTCCATTGAGGTCCCTCATATTGAGAATGTTGGAGAACCTTTTTTCTCTACAGGCATATCCCACAATATTGGTGTGTCCATTACGAACAGCAACGTGGAGGAAGGTCTGCCCTGAGGTGTTGCATGACAAAATACAATCCGGACATTTCTCCACTAGCATTCTGACGATATCAATAATACCCCTCGACGCAGCAACGTGTATGGGTAACCAACCATCTGAATCTGCACAGTAACCTGTAGAAGTATCCTCTTTCAATAGAAACTCCGTAATATCTGTGTTGGTTGTACCCATATAGTGAATTGGGGTCCGCCCATAATTATCTCCTCTTTTCGCAAGGCCCATGTTCCACTGGAGCAGTGTTTCACAAAGGTCTAGAATTCACAATGTGACATAAATACAATGATAGTTAGCACTTACGTTTCTTCTGGGATCTCCACAGGTATTAAATAACAGTGAGAATAAATAAAAACAGTGTTCCAGATGAACTCAAGAGTTGTACGTAACAATAATGACTAGTGGTTTGGATTTCACTAGATTTGCATGATATATTTTGTTGATTTCTTTGGCAATATAATTAATGTAGAAAAGAGGGAGAAAGTTTATGGTCTATTTATTTTGGATCACCTAAAAGAAATGTTAATAAGATAGAAAACATTGAATGAGATCTAAACACTAGGGATTCTAGAATCAAACTATTATTTACCATAAACCTATGAGATCTTCACTACCCGAAGGCAATAATCACCGTAAGAATGAGATCTAAACAATCCTTAGATAAGCAGCAGAACATCGTACTTTTTGAACTTACGTTTGTTAAGCATAACGGCTGCATGGAGAGCTGTCCTTCCCTGAGGCCCAGCGCAGGACATATAATGCATTTGGTTGTTGTCTGTGAAGGCCTTGATGATCTCAACCCTGCACAAGGTGGTGGCCAAGTACAGCGGAGACGTGCCGTCATGATCCAGTATTTGCAGCAGGGCAGGGCTCGTAGCGTGGCTCGTATCGTCGCGGACTTCTGCATCTACTGCCAGGAGCAAGTCCACCAAAGATTTACTATTGGACCGGACAGCCTCATGCAAGCATGTCTCCCCCATTTTATTCCTTGCTCTGAGGAAGTCGCCAAACCGCATCGGACAAGCCTCAGGTGTTGTTGGTACAGTAGGCTGCTGTTGATGACCTTGTCCTGTTGTATCTGTTCTAGCCTCAGCTACTTGCCCATCAAGAAGAACTCCCACCTTTCTGAAGATGACGCGCACCTGGTCTTCACGTCCATGGCGAGCAGCAATGTGAAGTGCCCCGTCGCCAGTAGGTGTGACTCCTCTTAGGATCCTCAACTCGAGTAATCGAGGCACGGACCCCACGATGACCCGGGTTTGGTTGTCCCGAGTCTCCCGACCATGTACCGCGTCGGTCGTTGCTTCTGCGGCAGGTGGTATATCGATTCTTGCTTCATTGGCAGCATCTGGGGGTGGTTCTTCATTGGCAGCCCTATGGATGACCACGCCCCCGTTCCCATTTCTATATGCCTGTGCGGCCTCTGTGTTGAGAAGGTCCTCCAACTCCCTCACATTGCTCACCATAAGCGCCTTGTGCAACCTAAAATCCATTGGGCACCTTTCCTTCCCTCTGCACAACAAGATAGTGAATCAAATTATTATTTTCCCATAGCCACGTTATTAGCGAAGCACAGGATGTAGTAGATCTATATCTCTACACTTTCTTACACTCTCTTCTCCCACAACATATACTAGAAAAACAAGCCCTTAACATGCAATGTGAAGTAGCTCATTGTGAACTCAGCTCAAATGCAGCATCTTGGAGATTTATTCAATGATTATGTGACACATTCAACCTGTTTTGGAATCGAAGTTCATAGCATGTCTCGATGCAGGCTGCTTGAACTGCTAGAGGGAAGGTTTGATGTTTAAAACTAATCACGTTGTGTGTTTCAATTTATTTTCAAAACAGACTCCCACACGTGTCTAGACAAACTGCTTTAGCACTTATTCATTCAAGGGGCTGATTAGGAGGACGACCTAGAGGTTCGTATTTATCTAGTTGCTACTGTTATGACGGGCATCCAGTACAGGCGGTGAGAGGATACTTTGCGCTAATTGAGCCGTGCTAATCGTGGACTGAAGACCCAAGATATCATTATTTATCTTTATTATAATTTTATAATTGTTTGGGAGTTATTTCTACTTTTAGATAGAGAGCATGATATAAATATTGTAAGACCCTTTTGGAGATAATCAAGCAGAAACATATTATTGTTTTTGGCTTCCTCAGGGAACTAGGAGAACCCTAGCCGCCACCTCTCCTTCCTCGGTGCCGCCACGGCGCCAACTAGCCAGTCCCGCTCCCAAAAACCCAATACGGATCTCCCATCCATACATTCTCCAATCCATCTCCAGTAGGGCTAGGGTTCTTAACACCTACATATCGCATACGAGGCCATTCAAACATTTCATCCGAAGTTTTCAACTACAAAGTTTTGTAACTTTTCGAGAACTACAAAATTTGGTTTTGGTCGTTTCTTGATCTGAGGTCATTTGAAAATTTTGAATTTAAAATTTGAGTAAAATCAACCATAAATTTTCTTAGAAAGTTGGTTCCAAATGAAAATGTTATCAATTGCAAAGTTGTATAACTTTTTGAGATCTACGACTTTTATTTTTGTTGCTTCTCCTTCCGAGAATTTCAAATGCAACTACACACTTGCTTAATACTGTAACACATGTGCCTTTAGTTGGCATTAACTTCTATGAAATCTTGTTAATCAAATAGAGTGACATCATAATGACCTCAAATACAAAACCGTTTCATAAAAAAAGAAACATATAACAACCGCTACACACAAACTTTCTAATATCCAGAACGTGTTTTGTTGCTTCTCGATCCAAATCCTTTAACTACCACTGCACACAAGCTTATGATATAAAGCATGTGGACTCAGCTCCGTTGGTATTAACTATACAAAAATATTGTGGTATGTATTTGGACATCCAAACGACCTTAATTCAAAAAATGCTTGAACTAAAAAGGTGTAGATCTTGTCGAAAGTACTACAACTTCGATATAAAGTGCGTCTTCACCAGGCATCACATGATGAGAAAGCTATGAAGCTTTGCTTGCCTCATATCACTATAGGTTCAAAATTGATAGCGGTGACCTAATATCATTGTCGGTTCTTGATTAAATAGTCACCGATACAATATCAGCCTCGGTTGGTGTTATCAGTGTTGTTTTTAACTAAAAACTAGTAGTGATGGAGCCGCAATGAATGTCAGATCTGTAGGAGTGAAAATTAAGTCGATGCCAAGGATGCTAAGCATTGGAACACAAAGCTGAAGCTTTATTTACTGTGTAGAGATGACCATGTGGTGAGGGAGAGCCCATTAACATCTCCAAAAACTGACACAGTTTGTGTGTGACGCGTAGAATTGGATTTGGAACTTGGACAACTATATTTGTATAAGATAAGATCACACAGGACGTGTTCGAACTGGAGAGTTAGATCTGACTGCTTGTGATAGAAGAGATTGTTGGGTAATGTTAGACAGAAATTTGATGCATGGGGTACACAACATATAATGAGGGACAACCCTAACAATTAATTGGTAATGTCTCTTTAATTTTGGAACAACTGCATGGGGCACCGGGTCCTAATATGGTTGCTTATTTTCCCTAGGAAGTAAAGGTCTGTTGTAACTTAAAAGCGGTAGGCTTAGTATTAATAGTGATGATTACTCGAGGGAGCTAACGTATAAAACTTTTGAAAAAGGATAAACTATATAACTTACAAGCACCGATGGCATTACTTACAGTTGCCGCAAGCTGATGAAGGAGGCAACCAAAGACGTAGATCAAGAGTTAGCAGAAAGCGCAAGATCTGATGCAAGAGCAAATGGTAATGCCATCACTGTCTTTTGGCTTGTGGGTTCGGCGGATGAAAGGGTCTCCTCGCGAGCTTGGTTTAAGAAGACGAGAATGGTATATGATGCGTAAGTCGCCCCTCCGTCGCCCCTCAAACATCACATAAGAAGACAAATAATGTTCGGGCCATACGGTAGTTGGACCTGTAAATTTATAACACACTAGTACTATATATATATGCATGCACTATGTTCACACAGTTTAATAAGTAAAAATACTGCAAGGGTTAGTGGACAACAGTGACATATAGTCTGTACATTTATACGTATCCGTCCTCAATTAGTGGTCTAACAACTCTCTTGACCGCTACATACTGCCAGCATCACCGGGTCGTCTGTTCATTTTGTAGATGAGACATTAGCGAGGACACTCTCGATGACAAGGAGTTCAAATAAAAAACATAATGCGATTCCGATGTTTTCAAAAGAAATGGATGCATGCCAATGTATCCAATTTGAAGATTGTAAGCGCACACAGTATATTCTAATGCTATCACAATGTTTCGTTCTAGTAGTATGAAAACAATCAATTAATTGCCCTACGAACGATAATGGTTGCAGTCTTGATCGCTTGTGGAGGGTGCATGGTGCAGTGCACCCTGACCACTAGAATATGGAGACCTAACATCATAACGTAATGCTGTCACAAAATCAATTAATTTTGCTACGATCGACAATGGTCGCAGTCTTGACGCTTGTGGAAGGTTCATTGTGCATTGTACACTTCACCAATAGAATATGGAGACCTAACAACATAAAGTAAAGTAGGCAAGTCGGAGACATCAAAGTGTTGGATGCATATGGAGACCTAACCACCAAATTACTAGTCAAGTCAAGAAAAATTAATCTGGTGCACGATGCTAGCTGGTGTCGGGAATTCCCGGTCTTCGTGCGCCCATGGCTTGATCCTTCAGCACGCACGAGTCTGCAGCTTGAACTCCTTGATCAGGTCCTTAATTGAGCTTTGGCATTAGACTGCCCATGGCATGTAGTTACCAGCTCCATAGCTCACCAGGTTGCATGAAGTGCTTCATATGTACGGCATGGCTTGCTTTTGCTTGGTGCGTGGCCTCGCTCCGCATCTGTTGAATATGATGTGGAACCAACGTTAGCTCCTCTGAAAAACTGCATCATATATTTAAAGCACCGGCGCAGGCTTGCCGTTAATTTTGGATCTCGGTCAGGCACGCAGACGGCAGGCATACAGTACGACCAACGTTATATTAACGGCTTTGGGCTCGCTCCACTGGGTAGTCATGTCATCGTTTCTAGTGTACAGTGCTTTATAAACATTCACCTGCTGCCCTGGTAGTGGTGGCAATGGCAACTATACCTATATTACGGTGTGAAGATGCTTGCCAGCTGGTGGTGAGGACAGGACGAGCAGAGTGTGGTTGTGGGTGGGACAACAATCGAGGATGGGGCACAGGGGTGCTTTGTCTCTCCTATTAGTGATGTGCTGGTTGTGTAACTGATCTTGAGTGACAATCGAGGCTCGCGTCAGTCAACCTCCAATCTCAAAGCCTCCTCATGTCACCCTTCCTCCGCGGATCTGAACAGGGCAGACCTGTGGTGACATATTGCAAAGATGGTGGGATGCTACAAGGAGGTTATGAGCATCAGCGCGATAAGTCAACGAGCTCTTGCCCTGCTAAATGAAGTACACTAGTTGCTCGTGGGAAACTACAAGGAGGCTAATCCATTTTCTATTTTTTTTAGATAACGGAATTACATTTCTGCTTCTGCAGTAACGCACACAGCCAAAGCCCGGCGTGACCACACACAAAAAGAAACTTTAGTAGAAGAAGATATGTGTACTAAAGATCAACTGGCATCCATAGCGCCGAAGAATTGAGATCCATGAACGCTTCACCTCAGCGCTACCGACGAGAAGGCAAAGCGTATGTCGCTTCGAGACATCCCCACCGCAGTACCGCAAACCGCCCACGCTTAATCTAAAAACCAATGTGGATCGATCGGGCGCATGGATATGCCATCGACTTCGGTGATACCGGTCGCTAGGGTGCATCGCGACGCCGAATGGTCGCCATTTGAGAAGCACCTGTCCCCCGCAAAAGAGAGGTCGTTGCTCATCGTTAGAATGTGGGAGCAACGCCGCCGCCGCGGTCGGGCGAAGACGGAAGTCGCCACCCGGATGCGTGACTCCATCGCCTCCCCGCTCGACCTCCACCTTGAACACCCCCCACCTGCAACTTATGCGCGCGAGCGTGGCGGAGGTGCTGCTGCCAATATCGGATATGCTGGCTGCGCCGAGGCGGCAAGGCGGGTGGAGAGCAGAGCCCCCGGTGACGGATAGATGCTCCCCGTTTTACAAGGGACTTGTGCACGGAGGTGTCCAACCCTAGAGTCCTGAATCCCTCGGACGGTCGGGCGCCCGCCCAGCCACGGAAGATACCGTCGCTGGAAGCTGTTGATCGACACCACCGCCGCTGCTGCTCGCGGAAGCGGTGGCCGCCGGGTTGGGGATAGACGCCGCGATGGGATGCACCCAGCCGCCGCGGGGGGAGGTCATCGTCATCGCTGGATGGGAAGAGGGCGCCGCCATCGGGACCATATCCGCTGTGCCGCCCTGCTGGAGAGGAGCGGCTGCCTGCCCGCCACCGTGGCCTGATCCACTAGGGCCTTCCACCTGTGTGGAATTGAGGTCGCTGCCATCTTGATCTACACCCAAACGCCGCACGGATGGGCCGACACCGCATCGGATGGAGGCTGGGGCTGCTGCTGCCGCCATTAGTCCGCAGACGCCAAATAACGGACGGGAGAGAGGCCGCTATCGGCTACATCTGGAGGAGATCGCCCTCCTCTCGTCGTACTCATGCTATGCTCCTTGTCTTTTGTGTCACATCCTTGATAGGGAAGGAACTGAATTAATTGCAGAAACACCAAACAGCCAAGCTACGAAGCAACGTTCTAGTTAAGGTTCATCCATTTTCTATTTGATAAATAAAGCTGTTTGTATAGACCTTCTGGGATGAAGTACCCAGAACACCTTGCTAAATGAAGAACATTAGTATTACTCCAGAAAATTGCAATATTAATCAACACTTTTTATCTATAGTTGCATATGTGGGCAATTTTATAGAAAATGAAATAGATCTAGAGGTTATGAGTGGCTATAGTATTTGATTTTATAGCCGTATGTTTCTGATTGATCTAAGAATATGTTTCTGATTGATCTAAGAATTTGTAACATTTATCTTTTTCGTAACGTATGTTTTTCGTATCTCATCATTATCAGCTGAGCTGGTGGTGCTGTTTTGCTCCTGTGGACTTTGATAGCGAGCACCCAAGTTAGTCGTTGCTTCCAGGCGATCAATTTTTTCACTTATCTCAACAACGTCAACCAGAGTTCAAAAAAAAAAAAAAAAAAGTCAACCAGGTGGTGCTCCAATGCTGAGTCTTTTGTGGTACGACTGCAAAAAATGAACGCACTGAAAGATAAAAATGGAACAGTGTTGTAGTATGTTAGTGGATGACCAGGTCTGCTTGTTTGTAATCACGGAGCATGCAGGCTGCTGAGCATATAGATGCCGGATTTTATTATCCATTATCTAAAAAAAAAAATGCAGGCTGCAGAGCAGGTTCAGGAGGACGAACGCTGTGGGTGGCGGTGACCATGCGTGCGACCCGGACGGCTGACGGAATGCGAGGCGGGTGCGTGTAGTGGAAGCATGATGCGTCGGGCGGGATATGGAGACGTCCAGCACTAGAGCGTGGAGGGTCTTTGCAGGCCCTTTTGCGGTCTGCTGGGCTTAGCAGCTTGGCCTCCTTCAAACCGCAGGCCTTCTGCATTGTCCCAAATGGAATTTTTGCGCGGTAGGCAAAGCGGGCTTCAATGCAGGCCCATACCGCTTGCATCCTGAGCCGCGGAGCCGTGTGGTTGGCCACGTGGGCCGGGTGTCTGACAGATTCAATCACATCGCGGGAGCTGATCGAAGCAGCTAAGCTTGTTTGTTCGTTGTCCAGTGACTTGCACAAGCAGCCGGCAAGAAAGCAGCAATTCACGGACAAGTCCGCTCTGATATGACATTAGTATACTAGCAGCAACACGTATCGGAGTTTGTCATCGAAGATAGAAGCAGAGCGATATAGGTACAGAGCCAGAGGGTACTTTGATCGCCGTATACTGACCGTAACCAAACAGAAATCAGACCCATGTGGGGAGAACCTGCTTGCATCCCTGCTCGGGCGACCCAAGTCAGTGGTCTCCTCTAAATTTGCAGTGTCACGCTGAGAAGCCCTGATTGAGAGTATATATTCTACTCATTATCCAGTTACAAGCACTAATAAGAGAATAATACGGGGCCAGGAGAAGAGTTTTTCCAGCTACGCACTAGTAACGCCTCCATGCATGAACTAGCACCCTATTCAAATTTCAAGCTTGTGCATGTAGGGAGGGAGAGAAACTAATGCCGAGAGAAGACAAGTTGGAGCATATCGCTCTTACTTGGACACATTGTGGCATTACTCTGTTCGTTTCGTTTGTTACTCATGTTCCAGACTCAGCATGCCCAACACACTGTAATACTCCTATGCTAGACTCAAATCTGCAGCCGAAATCAACCCCCTTGTGCTTTTCATTTCCATCCTTTTTATCGGAACTGTACCTAAAGAACCCAAGAAATGATAGCCTGCCTTACTTTAGAAACATATTATAGTAAGAAGGACAAATCATTTTATCTATATGTTCACGACTGATAATGCGACTGTTACGGCAAACTGAAGCACGTCATCAGACTCTGCTCTGTATCAGCTCCATATTCAGATGTGAAGTATCCACATTCTTAACAGTGTTCAGGTAGGCATAAACTATTGTCTTTCATTCGTTAATGAAGTGCGACCATCAATGAGGCAATGTCCACTGAAAACATGGGAAACAGAGCAGGTTCACAAAGCATCTCGGACGACATCAACAGCTCGGCAAAGCAGGCCAAGTCTCACTCGGAGAAGGTGAGACCAATCTTGATGACCACTTTGTGCATGTGGACGTTGGCGTTCATTGTGGCGTCGGCCAGCGACTTTATCAGCAGCTACTTCAGGACAGAGAGGCCGGTGCACCATGCTGGGGTGATACGCCTCCATGTAAATAAAATCAGTAAAAGATGCAAAGCAGAGGACTGAAACTGCACATAGAGGATCGCGGAGACGATAGCAAAACATTTTGTTTTTGTTCAATTCCTTCCTACTGCCTACCAGAAAGGACAGAGAGGACGGCAACATGCAAGCAGTAAAACATGCAAACCAAGAGATTGAAATCAACCAACCCGTACTTCTCGTGCACCACGTACAACCAGCAGGAAAACTATGCACATCATTTAAACAAATATCTCACAATTGTCGAAAATGGATAATTGTTAACACAATGTTCTGCATCCTATGATTTTAAGATTACACACAGACGACAGCAACGACTTGAAAACAAATTGTTCTCCTTATTACAGGGTTTCTGAAGGCACACAAATGCATATGTCCACCTACTTTATTACTCGGCTGAAAACAGAGTTGTGATATAAATGTTGTAGACCCACAACAAGACATACAATACACCTGAGTCGACAAAAGCGAAACGCAGGACTCACAAGCCGAGGCCAATTTCTCCATGAACAAAGATTATATTAGGATGCTCTGGATGGTCACTTCCCTGGCCCTGATTGTATATAGTGATGGATTTATTGATACGACGACAAGTGAATTGGCTCCTCCACTTGCGTTTCAGACACCGAGGCTTTTGAGTCTTCGTCGATTACCTCATCGTCCGCTTCTTCCTGCGTATAATAATCATTAATATAGTTAGTGGAATTGGGGATGGAATTTGTGGTTATGAATAAAAAACCAGTCAAGCAGCTGTTACCTACGTACCTCTTCATCATTAACACTTTAATTTTGAGTACCTCCAATCTGAGTGCAGCGCTATTGAGATGGAGTTGTGCCAGGCGCCTCAGCTCAGCCACTGCCTTGTTCACGTCATCAGGGAAGGCATCCTCACAGTCGAGATATGCCTTCACAGTGCGTAGCGAACGGAGGCACTCCAAGTCCAAGCCCAGATTGTCGTGTCCATCCTTGTAGTAAGCCCTGACTGGGACAGTGAACCGAAGCACGTGGAGGTTTCGCATCACAACAACTGGGGCTGGTGCTACTCTGCTGCCACACCCGACCTCTGCTTTGGAACCAAATACCTTATTAGGAACCTGTCCTTCCCTCCAGATGCTCAACAAAGCACCAGTCGAGTCATCGCTGGTCGCCAACTGGACCATCCATCCAAACACCAGGAGGCTTCTCAACTGGGGGAAGACGTTATCATGGGCACTGATATTAATTACCATAGCTGGCTTATGTGAAGTAGCCGTCCCATCATTATCAAAGGCCCTAATACGGAGGTAATAGAGTTCTGGCAGCCCACCCAAGGCTCTTAGACCTGCCTCGTCCACATGATGCACAACCAACTCCAAGTAGGAAAGGTTGGGGACTGGGGAGATGCGTGGGATGTATGAATGATGGCACACAAGGGAACCAGATGCCTCTTATACACAGATACCTGAGGTGTTCCGAAAGCACGACTTTGTCCCACTCTGTCGAGGCATCGTTACTTTCAAATAATTTATCCCAATCCAAGACCAGATGCTGGAGCTCCTTCAGATTGCCTAGTGACTTTGAAAGTCCTGCCTGCATGCTCTCATCCAGCGTGTCCACACCACCCACACAGAGCACACTCAGTAGGCCCAGGTTGCCCACCTCCTTGACAAATTGCCTCTTGGCCTCAAAAGACAGGTTGTAAATGCCCATCCTTAGCTCCTCTAGTGACGTCACCTTTTGGAGGAACCCATCCGGCACCCTCGTCCAACTATCACATCGCAGGCAGACCAACCGCGTTAGCTGGCTAACGCTTGATGGCAGTTGGACTTCCACACGATGTTCTCTAGTACCTCTCAAGTCTAGTGTCTCTAGATGCTTTAGAGCTCCTATCGCCTCTGGGAGCTCTCGAACCTTTGTGCCTCGTAGCCCTAGGTACCTCAAATGAACTAGTTTTCCAAGATGTTCAAGCCCATGCCAATCATTCTTAGCATTATCAAATGATGTGCACCCCTCTAAAGCTAGCACACGTAAGAGTTTTAGGCTCGTATGCAACACCCAACCGCGGATATGACATCCATGGGCAACCAATGTCCTCAGCTGTGGCATGTCCCTATGACTGTCAGGATGAGATTGATCCAACTTTAGTATCATGTTCTGGTAAGCTAACCGACGCACCTTGTGTTGGGATGATGTTTCTGCATCATCACTTGAGATAGTGATGAAGTTTTCTTTGCCCGCCAGGTCACGGATAAGATCAAGGACCATGTCATGAACACGACAGCCATGTATGAAGCCGTCCAGTTTTGACTCCATCCCTTGGATCATGCTCCTGTTTATGAGCTGATGGAAGTATTCCTCTCCCTGCTGAAACAGGCTTGTTCCTGTTTTCTTCTCTATAAAACCTTCTGCTACCCACTTCCATATCAAGGAATCTTTCTCAATCTCATAGTCCTCAGGATACACACTCAGATACAATAGGCAAGTCTTTAGATGAGAAGGCAAATCATAATAGCTAAGGGACAATATCCACTCAGTATCATCTACATGCCTGTTTCCTCTGCCACCATAGAAACCAGGAGAGTTACACACTTCAATCCAATCCTGTCTTGATTTGCCCACCAACATGCTTGCCATTGTGATGACAGCTAATGGCACACCACCACATTTGTGTAGAATCTTTTCAGATGCCTCTTCAGGATGATGAGCTGGACAATTGTGTTCACCACCAAATAGCCTCATGTAAAATAATTTCTTTGAGTTGTGATGTGTAAGAGGGCCAAGCTGATAAACTTCATCGCTGCAGGCTACTTCTCGATTACGTGTAGTTTTTATTACTCTGCTGCCATTATTTTTCTGATCCAAAGCTGATCCTAATTGTTCCCAAGATTTTATATCCCATACATCGTCAACAACGATGAAGTACCTACCAACAAGACAGTACAAATGACTATGTATAGTTAGTAAACCTTCGAGCATGTATTGTCTATAAAGGAGAAAAAGAGCGGCCCTACATCTGTACTCTACTAATAATGAATACGGGTTATGTCTAATTTTAATTTAGTATTGGAAACTTACATACTAGTGGTACTTTATAGATGTTCAAAGGTTTAACAACTCTACTTCCAATATTTACAATGCCACCGTTGAAACTTGATCAAATTTCTATTATCAAATATAAATTCCGTAGGAGGAAGGAGTATCGTGCCACAACTGCAGCTTCAATTCATAACAAACATCTTGAAATTTCGATTATGAAATATAAACATCTTAGCAGGAAGAAGTACTGCACCACAACTGCATCTTTGATACATAACGAAGAGGGTATTGTACCCAAATAGTATGTACACAGCACAAGCAGTGTAGCATATACATAATCAATTAATCATAAGACAAAACAGAGAAACTATAGGTGAGCAGGTGACAACTGATTAATCCATACCTCTTGTTTTCAAGGAATGCTCGGAGTTCATCAATGAGCAGTGGCAGGTCCTTTACATCACGAATGGCCTGGTACTTTTTTGATCGAGACGGAAGAAGATGCTGGTGAAGACTTGTACCAGGTCAGGATTGCGGCCAACCGGAACAAAGGCTCGACAATCATATCCCGTACTCAGCTCATCGTAAACTGCCTTGGCTAGAGTGGTCTTGCCCAGACCACCAGCTCCGACCACAGAAACAACCTTGGTCCGGCTGCTGCTGCTGCTGGAGGCGCCAACATCTCCATGGCCATGGGATGAAGACTGGAGCATGGCTATGAGCTCCGCCCCTCGTTCTCTCGATGCCGATAATCTGCGCTGCCTCTTTGTGCATGTCCGCAAGGCGAGGATCCGGTTTGGTGGCCGGTGCAGCCACTGCAACCGGTATGGAGTACCTGTCGCGGCGGTCCGACACCTCCTAGAGTCGTTTCTTCATGTCCTCGATTGTGCTGGCGATGTCGTGGCGTGCTTTTGTTTTCTTCAATAGGTTGCCAATCTTCTTCGTGAGATTTTTAAGCAAGTCTTTCTTGCTTTTAGTCTCGGCAGGGGCGGCCTCGTCCACGACATCGACGAGGAAGGCGTCGAGGATGTCCTCCATGTCGTAGGACGCCTCTCTGACGTCGCCAGCCCACAGACGGACCTGTGGATCCAGATGCTCCGGCCGCGTCTCGCCCACCTTGCAGAGAGCCGTGTGCGCACTCTCGAGCTCATTTTTCAGATACTCGATTTGCTCCGGCAGGCCCTTCTGCAGCTTGTATTCCCCGCGTAGGAGCTCGCCGAGCTTGGTGACGATGCTGCCCACTGGCCCGGCCACAAGATCCATGCCGACGCCAGTATGGAAGATTGGTGAGGTTGAAGACTAAGAGAGATTTCGCACTTGCGAGCGAGGAGAAGATGGATGGCTGTCACCTTGCTTGCTAGGAGAGGAGTGAAGAAAGCAGAGCTAGAAGAGCAAGCCAAACTTCTCTTGATTGAAATCTAAAGGGTGCAGGGCAGGTACTCGTCAAGGAAGATGCCTATGATTGTCCAGCCACCAGCGCCAAGTGAATTATTGAGCCAGCCAGAGCTGCTGCCGCCCTGTGTGCCCCCTGCGCCGGCCATGTGGCAAGCAAGTCACTGCATGAGGGTCCTTGCGTTCTCATGATCACATGGCTTTTGCCAGAAGACCAACTGCACTCGCACTCATCAAAGTCATCAGGAAGATGCCCATGATGAGGGTCCGACCAGCGCTAGTGGTCATAGTGCCATCTCCCTGATCAAATACTGAGCTGGGGAGCCGGCGTGCTGCTGCCCTACAGCCCTGCACCGGCCAAGTGGCCAACCAATGCAAATGTGTTCGTCCTTGCGTTTGCGTCTTGTTGAATTACAGCACGTCACTACATGCCCAGCTGTGAATGTACTGTCCATTATCGTAGTATTCACTCACCATGGATTATTGTGTTAGCAACCAGCCAAGCATGAGGAGACCCCGTGAACCGAGTCAGTCGTTGTCTCCTATGTGTAGTGCTAGCACGAGGAGCCTGATTTTACTACAAGTACTATCATGGTGGTGTTGCAAGAAATTCATCCCGTTCAAAGCTTCTGCACTGGCTGGATTTTTATTTGGACTTACTAGGAGGAAATGGCTCATTGGATAGTGCAGTTTCTTTGAACTAGTAGTTTCTGGGATAGGTTTATCGTTACGACTTCTTCACCGTATAACTTTCCATCTACGTGCACTCACTTGGCAAAAATTCAAATATTGCATAGCCTTGCTGGCCGGGCTCATATTGCCTCGCGACGGTGTCTACCTTTCATGCCTCAGTCGTTGTCGTGGCGGTGACACATATCACATCGAGCATTTGAGTGCGGAACATGGCGGACGGGAAGGAAAATAGGGATTGTGTGGAGTGCAGCACATTGGATATGCCACTAGTAACTAGTTTTATTATAAAATTACATTGGAAAATTAATTTAATAAAACTTATTTTCTATTGTAAATGTTATGTAACTTTGGTCCAACTTTAAATTGTTGTGTGCGTGGTAGTGGCATGGCATGTATCTCCACCGGTATGGACACACTAAGTACCCTGACGCCCCCTCCTAATAATAATGGGTGTGAAAATTGGCATGGTAGGGAAATGAAAAGCACAGTGTCACGGTACAGAATTGGGCCAGCCCATAGGGGCGGGGCGGCCCAGCCCCGGCCCCGAGAGGGGGCGTGTGCCAGGAGGGGCAGCAGCCGCCACCGCCACCTCCCCGCTCTTCACATCATCGTCAAATCGTATTAGGATTAGGACTTTTTGTGTGAAGGAGATATTTCCAATCTATAAGGAAGTCTCCTATTAGGAAAAGGATAAGAGTTTGCTTGTAAAAGGTATTGCGGAAATAAGAAGAGTCTTTTTCATGGATACAATTATAAAAAATGGCTTGCTCACCAATACTACTGAAAAATTCGATATATCATGTGTGCCGGCGTCATTTTGAACTCTTTCATGTGTGCCATTCCGTCCGCTGGGTGTTAGATTTCGCCGTTTGAGGACTCGACGTGTGTGCCCAACTTTGGAAAATGAGCTCTTTGCCCTCCTCTTCTCTCTCCTCCTCTCCTTCTCTCCATCATTCTCTCTCCATCGGACTCGAGGCGGGGGGGGGAGGGGAGGATCTTTGCGGTCGGGATCTCGCCGGCTAGCCTACTGGCGCCGGGACCTCAATGGACCGGCCGGTGTGTCGCGGGCCGCCGGGCAACAGCTCCCATGGTCTCCGCGCGGCCACGGCGAGCGAGGGGAGCGCGCGACGGGTGCTTTCGCCGGATCGGCGGCCGCGGCATCGGCCGGCCGGGCGGACGGCGGCGGGCGGTGGTGGGCGACCTCGGCGAGCCGTGCCGGCCTCGTAGCGGGAGCTCGGGGCGAATCCGAGGCGGGCCTCGGCTCTCGGCGAACGAGGTCGCGGCGCGACCCGCCATGGCGCCATGGCGCCGAGCTCGGGCGGCGGCGGCGGTGGGGTGGAGGTGGAGCGTGGTGGCCGGATGCGGGCATGGGGACACCGGACGGGACGCGCTCCGCGTACTCGGCGACGGCCGAATGACGCCGACAACAGCGCCGCGCGGTGGCGAGCCCGGCCCCGGTCCCCAGCGTGTCGCGGGCAAGGCCCGCTCCTCCGGCCGCCAGCGCCATGGCCAGCACCTATCCGGCAAGCACCTCTACGAGGATGGCGGCGGTGCATGGCGTTCCGGCATTCCGGGACGGAGCGCTCGATTGGCGTTTGTTTGAGCATCTACACATCAAGGCGGCTCGTGCGCGCGAGGAGGATGGGGAGCCGGCGAGCACGGCCCGCGAGAGCTGGCGCGCGGGCGGTGCTCCGCCATGGACGCATGGCGTAAAGCGCCCGATTGGGCCTCACATTTGCTTGACTCGAGCTGCATTCAATGGGGAGGTAGGGCGGCGGGCCGGAGCCGGAGGAGCTAGGCGCACAAGACCGCTCGTGCTCATGCGCCGGATAAAGGAGGACGAGCCGCTCGGTAGGAAAAGATAAAGGAGTGGGGTAAAATAAAAGGAAAAGAAAAGAAAAAGAAAAGGGGAAAATGAAAAGAAAATAAACAACAGAAAAAAAAATAAAAAAGAAGTGGAAAACCTATTATTATTTAATTAAAACTTTTATTACTAAACTTCATGGAGAGAGAAGGATGGAGAGAAGGAGGGGAGGAGAAAGAAGAGGAGGGCAAGGAGGTCATTTTCCATTGCTGGCCCCACGCGTCAGATCCTCAAACGGTAGAAATTTAACACCCCACCGGACGAAATGGCACACACGAAAAGAGTTTAAAATGACGCTAGTACACATGATAGATCTAATTTTTCAGTGGTATTGGTGAGCAAGCCATCTTTTATAATGGTATCCATGAAAAAGACTCGAGATCGCTTAAGATACAAGTTCCATAGGAGGGCTATACAAACAAGAAAGATGTAATCTTTTTAGGGACAAGCAAATAAAGGAAAATATTCCAGCACTTGCCCTCGGCTCCAACCGCCGCCGCATGCCTACCCCGTGCGTCGCACGCCGCCGCCCCACCTTGTGGCGGCGCTGCCCTATGGCAGCAGCCTGTCGCGCCGCCGTCGCCGTCGTGTCGCTGCGCCCCTCCCCAACGCGGGCCGTGACGGCTAGTATCCGGAGACAAGGGCGATTCCCATCACCGATGGCCGACAACACCGGCTTCTCCATGGCTCTCAAGCAACTCCTCGGCGAGAACTTCATCAAGATAAACGAAGCGCCGATGAGATTGAAGAACGCCTCGTCGCATGGAGCACGTCTACGCCAACCCCAAGATCAATCTACCTCAACTACGCTCCCGCCGGCGTCGGAGGGACGGCTAGGCCATGGCCGCCGCTGGCGGGGTGCTCCGAGGGCGCCACCATGGGCGCCACCCCGTCCCCGTTGACGCCATCACGCGGCGACATCGACCTCGTCATCCCTCCGCCGGATGTCATCAACAACGTCGACGGTCAACACCCCAACTATCCTCGACATCACCATGGGCGACATCTCGATTCCATCACCCGCGCTGCCGAGGCGGCGCGAGATAACGCCGACGATGGAGCCCTTTATTCACGCCGCCCGCCGGCCACTCCTCAAATCACGATCCGTTTGGAGGCTCCAATGTACGACGACAGTGATGACCCCGACCTTTGGCTAAGCAAGATGGGGATGTTCTTCGAGCTTCAGCCTGAGATCAATCCAGAGTTTCATGCACGGTTGCTTTATATCTAACAGACGCTGCAGAGCTCTCGTTCAACTGACTGTCTAGGAGGAGACCGTTGGTTGAGGGGGACATCTTCACGTGCTATCTGAAGCGCGATTTCGGGCCACCCATCACCAACGACACCACGGGCAATCTTCTACCGCCCAAGCAAGGCGGTGACACGGATGACTACATCGGCGCTTTCGGGCATATGCTACGCGCTTGGACCTCCGAGAGCCCGCTGCTCGCGTCCATCTCTTCATCGGCGGGCTTCGCGCTGCTCTTTGATGAGCCTTGACTTGGGAGGAGTCGTACATGATGCACGAGGTGATTGATCTCGTGCATTAGTACGACGCGAGCCCCGGAGGCCTCACCTGGTGAGGTGGCCAACTTCCTCAACTTTGGCTACGGCAATGGCAACGTTGTCAACATCGACACCGACATCGACAAGGCGGCGGGACGCTAGGGTGGCCGAGCAGCCGCACCGCGGCACCGGCACATGGAGGCTCTTGACAACTAGGCCATGTGGGATGCCCTCAATGAGCTATGCCAGGGCGCCACGATGAACGGCCAGGTCGCCATCATCGCCGGGCGCCATCCAACTGCGGCCACGGACGGGAGTGGACCATCTCTGATGGCATCGTCAGGTACTTCCACCGCTACTATGTTCCAATAGCTTGACCCTCGTCGGGACATCCTCAAGAGAAAGGAGTCCCCGTGCATGGTATTTGCTGTAGGCTTCCAACCGGCGACACTGCGGAAGCGGCGGGGTTTTCCGGTAAGCATCCTACTTATGCCGGTGGCCCGAACATCAAGGCCGGGCGGCGTCCGCGGTGCTTCTCTTTGGCGACAGCGGGAAGGAGTTCCTGCACATCGACAACGTCTCGATCGGCGCGCACCGGTTTAGGCGCCCCGGCTTGGGCGAGGTGGCGACAACCCGGCGACCTCCTCTCACGGGCGCCTCCTCCGCTGACATCTACGCCCGGCCGTCGACGTCACATGTTACGCGGCGAGATACGCTCAGTGTGCGTTCCAGATGACCTACTCCATCCCTGCTCCACCAGCCTCTTAGCGGATGCCATCATGAAGTCGGCAAAGGGTGGCTAGACCCTTGGTGGATCATCCGATGAGCTACATGTTCGGCGTCTTCTTCGCCGATTGAGCTTCAACTTCTCCTTCGATGATGACGCCTCAAGCGTCAATGACTTCAATGACAAGATGGGTCAACTATGGCTACGCTACGGTCCGGTACCTCGCCCTCACCACTCACCATAGCTCTCCCGCCCGGCGGTGGGTTGGGCGGCGTAGGGACAGCGTCGCCACATCGAGCGGTGGGGAGATGTGGCGATGCGAGGATTCGGCCGGCGTGAGAGGGGGCGGGGCGGCCCGACCCCCGAGGGCGGGCGCGACCAGGAGGGGCGGCGGCCGCTGCCGCCGCCGCCGCCACCTTCCCGCTCTCCACGTCATCGTCGAATCGTATTACGATTAAGACTTTTGTGTGAAGGAGATATTTCCAATCTATAAGAAAGACTCCTATTAGAAAAAGAATAAGTGCTTGTAAAAGGTATTCTGGTAATAATATGAGGAAACCTTTAGATATTGGTTGAGATACAAGTCTTATAGGAGGGCTATATAAACAAGGTGGGTGTAATCTTTTAGGGACAAGCTAATAAAGGAAAATATTCCAGTTCTTGTACAAAGCTCCAAACGCTGCGCCGCGCCCCCGCCCCGTGCGCCGCCGCCGCCCTCCCCACGCGACGTGCGCTGCCCTAGGGCAGCAGCCCTACCCTGCAGCGCCGCCGCTGTCGTGTTGCCGCCCCTCCCCAACACGGTTGTGACACAGCTGAAAAGTATCGTCTCACGATGTATATCTAAATTGTGCGATTAGTTATTTTGTTTTACCTGCATTTTAGACTTGGGCATTCATATTTTTGGTATATTTAATGCTTCGATGTGATAAAAATCTTAACATTTCAAGCCAAAATTATGAGATCTAAACACACCCAACTTCTCGTTATTACGTTGTCTCAGCGGTAGGCGTCCAACAATGATCACCATCCAGAACGCACGCGTGAATGGTTCATGCTTCCACACACACGGCGCTTTTGCTGTCCTCGTACTAGCAAAGCCTGGGAGACCTCGCGAGTCGGCACTCAAGTTGGTGTCGTGGTCTCATTAGTGATCAGCCATGGTGATGCAGCAATATTTTTGTTAAAAATATCAATATTTTTATTATCAAATAAATATTATTAAATTTATTACAAGATGTATATATTTTTTAATAAATTAGTTTGAAGTCGTAAATATAAATAGTATTTAGTGAAAATTTGGTTAAACAGACAATACTTTTGTGAGCACCAGGGCAGTGAATCTTTTCGAAAGGACGGCAAAAGCTTTGACGCGATTTCTATTAAACGAATAAAGAAAAAGTTACATGTTTTGTGGAGCGGAACGACCGAACGAGTATGTCATTGGTGTTGCTCTCTACGGTTATACATGGTGTGCGGGTTTTGGGTGGCATCATGCGTGTGGAATGGATGGGATCGATGTGCTGCTTGATGAATATTGGCCGAGTCTTCGTCTCCAACGAGCAATATAATGGAAAGCGAACTGTTCAGACTTGAGACGACTACTCCCTCCGTCGTCCCAATTGAGTTTGTCACCCGGATTCCGTGCCATGTCTTTTTCGATGCTTCGTTTTATTCAAATTTTTTCACAAAAATAATTTATTTTGTTACGACTTATTTTATTAATAAAGATACTTGAATTTTTTTTTTTTTGCGATAAGGAAAAATTCCATTTATATTAAAGCAAGTTACATCCTCTCATTATAAAAGTAAACCAAACTACTCCACCTCCATTGATGGGAGACAAGAAACCTTGAAAAAGCCATAAATTCCACCATCTAGGATCACCATCCCAAACGGATATGCCACGGACGCAAGCTCCGATCTGAGCGAACAGGGCCATCTCACCATCCACCGCCCGTCCGTCATCCTCATACCCATCACTTTTGCAAAAGAGGAATAAATGATTATTTTATTTTATGATTTACATAAATATTTTGAATAAGACGGATGATCAAAGATGAAGTTGAAAACGGATATGCCACGGACGCAAGCTCTCGATCCGAGCTAACAGGGCCATCTCACCATCCACCGCCGTCCGCCGTCATCCTCATACCCATCACTTTTGCAAAAGAGGAATAAATGATTATTTTATTTTATGATTTACATAAATATTTTGAATAAGACGGATGATCAAAGATGAAGTTGAAAAGTCAAAAACGACGAACTCCATGGGACCGGGGAGTACACAAGAAGGCACTAATCAAGTGAGGATGGGTCCCACCACTACGAGCAGCAGTCTTTGCCCTTTTGAATTATGAGCCTGGACTGGCCTGCGATGATCACTGTACGTACTACAGTGATCAGCTGACAACGGTGTCGGATGCATGTGTAATGCGTTCCACGTCATCACCGACAATCACATAAACTCGAGTACTGTTATCCGGAGTACTAGCAAGCAGTAACGAGTCTTGGATCACATGCAAAAGCAATGCACGGTTCACATGTGCATGTCGAGGAATGAATTTGTTCAAAACAATTCATTGTGACGCAGGCCACATGAAGAGTTTGAGTGCGGAGGAGAGCATGGCGGACGGGAAGGAAAATTGGGGATTCGCAGCATAATTGTCGGAGTATACATTAGAAGAGGAAGAAAGGGACCGAGCTATGCCGAGACATGCCAACAAGTCTGTTCGTCCTGGCGTTCTCATGAATTCAAGCGCGTCACTGCAATGCATGCATGAGGGTCCAGCTGAAGTGATCACATCACATGGCTTTGCCAGATGACCAGGACGATGGCACTCGCACAATTCATCAGGAAGATGCCTATGATTAAGGTCCACCGTCCACCGAACATCGCTAGTGGGCTGATGAACTGAGCCGGGCAGCCGGTGTATGATGGACGACAAGGGGGGCCTAGAAAGACGTGTCTGGTGGAGCCATGAATCTACACAGTTCTTGCATGCAGTCACCACGAGTTATTGTGTTAGCAACCGATGCATGAGACCGCGTGAACCCCGAGTCAGTCGTCGTCTCTCCACAGTCCAAAATACGTAGGGGATTGTCGACGCGGTAGGCACCCAGCAACGCAACGCGTGAATGTTCATCATGCCTCAACATTCTACACGCACCGCGCTTTCCCTGTCGTCGTGCTACGAAAGCAGGGGAGACCTCTGAGTCGAGACTGCAGTCGTCGTCGTCTCGTCAGTCACCAGCCACGGGGTCCAGCGACAGGCGCTAGTGGGCACCGGCGTCTTCTTCACTTCGTCATCCTGCAGATGAATTACCGAGCGGCCGGCCGTGCTGCTGCCATGGGCCAAGTGGCAGCGCCATTTCTGTTTCTTTCTTACTCCATCATTACAGCTGGTTGATGTACTATGATCAATCGACTTGCGTACTCTCCGAACCAGCTGCAAACGTAACTTTGGATAAAGCCGACTAGTTCACGTACACAGGGAATGGGAGTTTTCCTTTTTTTAAAAAATGCAGCTCGTGATCGGTATTTGTCGTACACATTAGAGGACGAGGAAAGGAAAACAGCATAAGTACAACACACATATTTACAGTGCAAATCCAGCTCACTACTCAAACATAGCCTTTGGTGTTCTGGGTACATTCAGTGTACCTGTTGTGCTTTTTTCTTCCTCTCAAATATTTATTGGGCCCAACAAACACTTCTCGGGCCACATCTGAAATATGTGACGATGGAGAAGAATAATATTGAGGGCCAGTTTAATCAATTTATTTAAACAGAAGCAGAGTCAGCCCAAAACCTGGCTGACATAGGCAGATATGAAGGACAGTGAGGGCTCAGCGCATGGGACGGCTTGCGCATACCATCTCTCTTGGAGTCTGGATGCGATAGTAGCATCAGAAGTTGGGGGCACTACTCTTCAAGCGTTTCCAGAGCCGGCTTTCACTTGTTCAGCATCACACGCTTCACTTGTTCTCAGGCACCGGGTCACCAAACAAAACTTTGACCACGAGCAGGTGGCCCAGGTGCGGCCCAGAGTTAGTCGGCCCAGTGGTGGGCGGGCGTCGGAGACAGCCCAGAGCTAGAAGACCCAGGTTGGAGGGGTATGCAACTGTTCTGATCCAGGGGTGTGTTTAGAGCCTAAAATTTGGGCTTAAAAAAAATTTGGCTGAATTTTGGTCTGAAAAACACTGTTCCGAACTGAAAAAACACTGTAGCATGTTTCGTTTGTTTGTGGTAATATTATACCATGGCGTAACCAGGCTCAAAAGAATCATCTCGCAATATAAATCTAAACTGTGCAATTAGTTTTTTTGTTTACCTAAATTTTATATTGACCGGCATGTGTCTTTGGGTGCATTGAATGTTTTGATGTGATGGGATGCAGAAAATTTTGGAAGGAAGTGAGGGCTCTAAACACACCCCAAGGCGTTCAATTTCTGACAGGCCTGCTGCAAGTTTGAACTATGCTTTGCATCCTGTGCAGGAACTATTGTTTGAAATACAGGATAAGAAGCATAAACATACCGGGCAACTGTGTAACAGTAAAACATAGTCTACCACTGTTCTTGAGTCATATTTTACGAGGTATGTCCGCAGATGCTATCATCGAATACCTCTTTCTCTGGAACACTTTGTTCGATTTCCATCTTAGTGAGCAACCGGACAAAACTATATGGCGCTGGACTCCTGATGGATAGTACACAGCCAAATCAGCGTATAGTATATTCGATCTTGAGTTCTCTGATTGCCATATATTTGCATCCATATCATAGAAACCATCACATACCAACCACCCTCTTTCAAATTTGAAAGGGCGATTTTTGGATCGGTGGGTAGATGACCGGTGTTAGCAACAAGTGGGGTGTGATCAGAGATGTTTCTATCCTCGGATCTCATACAGATGATGTGGGGAACTTATCTTCCCAATCGGTACTAACCAGGATTCTATCCAACTTTTCATAAGTCGGATTATCTTCGGGCCTGCCCATGTACATTGGCACCCGATAAATCAATTTCCTTGAGTTTTAGTGACTTAATAACCGCGTTGAACAAATTTGGCCACTTAACATCAAACAATCCAGCGCTCTTATCCTCCGGTCTTCTCATGATGTTAAAACATATATTTATAGACAAATGATCGTCCGCTGAAGATTTCTTATAGACGATCATCGCTGAATCTTGTTTAGGCGATAGATTGTCTGGTCGTTATAGAGAGGCATGTTTACCGCCCAACTATCCGACGCTACAAACTCGTATAACGTCACTTCGGTCAATCCCCTAAAAATAAATGGGCCCCATTCGCGCCAAAAGCGCGTCCCGCCCACTCATTTGGGAAATTTGGGCCGGGCCGAGCATAGAAACCCTAGACGCTTTTCCCCAAATTTACCTTGGTTTTGCGCCGTCGTTGCCGCCTCCTTCCAAATCCTGGTGCGTCCCAAATCTCGCTGCCCGCCCGGGAGCTCCTCCCAAATCCCGCCGCCCCGCTCGCGCCCCACAATTTTCGGCCGCGGCCGCCTGCTGAACTCCCAGGCGCTCTCTATCCCCCTGCCGTGCCTGTCCCCAAGGCCGCGAAATCTAGCGCCACCCCGACCCTACCCCAGTCCGCCCTGGTCTCGCGAAATCCGGCGCACGCCCCGGTCTCCCGCTCACCCGCCATCCCTTGGCCCCGGCCGCCATTCCTTCGGCGCCAGCGCCCCGGGATCTGCCCGCCCTCCCTGGTCCCTACCCCGCCGCCCCATAGTCGCCGGCTGGATCTTTGATACGTGAGAGGAATTTGTTAAAAAAGGTCATAGCCGGGAAAATGACGGTTGGCGGAAAGGCGACAAGGTCGCCCCCGACAGAGACCACGCCGACAGCGTCGACGGGGAGGGGACAGCCGGGGAGGAGCCCCGATCGAGCGCGCCGACCACGGAGGTGATTGCACCCCCATCCCCCGTCCTAGTTAGGGAGGCTTCCCCTGCGGGAGAAGCAGGACCGACGGGATGCGGAGAAAGGGCCAAGAAACGGAGGCCGGCAAGCTTACCGGCGTCTGCCGCCGATGAACCCAAAGGCGGCCTCCAGCCCGGTGCGGGCGGAGGGGACGCCACCGAGAAGATGGTCAAACGATGAGTCAAGACACCGGAAGCGGGACCAAGTTGCCAGCCTCAAGGCGTATGAGGGACAAAGCAGGGTGTCGAGGGCAGAGTTTCCACGCGGAGGGCTCAAGTCCAAACCAGAGTGTCCACAACCCAAGACCCAGAAACCCAGTAGAGAGGGAGATTTTGAAGATTTCTGGGGGCAATTGTGGTACATCCCAAGTCAAGACCAAGATTCACCAGCACCACGGGCTAGGGTTAGGACTTGGTCTAAATCCGCAAGGTTCTATGGGAGAAACGAGAGTTTGGGGTACAAGATTGTTATCCAGCCAAGGTGAAGGAGGGATGCGCAAGTAACTTGAAGAAATTGAGTTTTACAGAGATCTTCTGGGGTGAAGAGAAGAGGAAGAGCTTCAAGAAAGCAGTGACAGATCCTATGGCGAATCGAGGGCATGGAAGGGGAACTGGGAGAGGAAATCAAGAACAAGAGTGGTCAGATTGGGGAGGGGAAAACTGGAATCAGTTCACACCTCACCCATACCCTCCAATCCCAGGCCCTCCTCCTCCACAGCAGTTCTTTGGTCCGCCACCGCCACAGCAGTATGGGTTCTACCAGGGTAATCCTCACCAACCTCCACCATACTATGGGCAGCAATTTGAGCCAAGACCATCAAGAGTAGGAGGTAGACAGAGTACAGGAAGGGGCAGGGGATATGCTAGCAGGACCAATAATCAGCAGAGGCAGAATCAGGAACCAAGGAAGACAGAAACTGAACAAGGGAATTCAGGAACACAGAAAGGTCCTATGGAATTAGTAGAAAAGGAAGAGAAAGATCAAGACCCAAAAGATAACTTCATGGATGTTGTATGCTTCAAGTCTGGACAGATAGGACATTACAGCACAGCTTGCAACAAAGCTAAGTGTTGCTTCATATGCGGGGATGAGGATCATGTAGTACAAGAGGCGCCTGAATGGAAGAAAAGTCAACCACATGCTTAGTTTGTGGGGAGTGCTAGTAAAGGTTTGGGATTCTATCACATTGATGTTGAACCCAAGGCAAATAGATTCAAGCACTGGAAAGGTTTAGAGAATTTTGGAATGTTGACAATTGAGCAAAATGACATCAGTAAGGAGGATCTGGTTGAGCACCTCGAAACTGTTCGATGACAAGTGGAATTGGCAACTTAGAGCGAGGGAGAATACTCTTATGTTGCTAGATTCCCTCCACATAAAAAAAGGTTGAGAACTTGGTGATAGGAAAAGCTTCTTTGTTTGAACTAGAAGGGGACAGATGTGGTGGTTTCTCACGAAGCCATGGAATGGGGATGTGGAACCGGTCGGTTGGCTTGAAGAGGTATGGGTGGAAGTCACAGGAATACCACCTAAATGGGTAGATTGGTGGACGTTGAGAGATGTGGCTTCAAGCATAGGACTAATGGTGGAAGTTGACTGGACTTCATTGTTTTCTAGTTTCTTTGCAACTGCTAGAATTAAGATCAAGTGTAAGAATCCAAGCAAAATCCCCTTTGAGAGAGTGTTTGAGTTTGGTGGTGGATGCATCTTAGTGGCATTCAAGGCTGAGGGAGTAACACAGATAGGTGATCTACCCGACCCGGAGGGAGGGGATGATGATGATGGAAAGGGAGATAAGGACAATGAAGAAGAAGAAGAGGGCTCAGAGGAAGATCTGGCTGGGAAAGAGCTTAAAGATCTAGAGAAAAGTAGAGAAAAAAGGAAGTCTTGATGGGGGTAAGGAAAGACAGACTTCAGGGAGAAGAAAAGGCTGAAGGAAGTAAAGGCAAATCTCAACCTACCAAGAGGGCCTTACTTGTTTGAGGAAGAATATGAAAAGAGATGCTCATGTCCAATAGTTTTCAGTTTGCTCAGGAAATGGAGTTAGTGGATTCTCGATATAGAAGATAAAGAGAGGCAGGAAGACAAGGAGTACAGCCAGGATGACTTTGAAAAAATACATCTACCCATAGAATGGATTCAGAATCTGACTGAAGAAAAAGGAACTCAGGATTCCATCTTTGAACCTCAGGAAGGAGAAATCAAAGAAAAAGGAAACAACAAGATGAAGACACAGAGGAAGGAGAGACATTTTCTACACAACCTACTGCAGAGGAGAGGTCAAAGTTTAACAAGACAGAGAATCAGAAAGCAGGAAGGAAGACCAAGTTGAAGCAAGCTTGGGGTCCAGTCCTAGCAGCAAGGAAGAGCAAGAGGTTTCATGATGATGGCAAGACCATGATGGAGATAGCTGTCAACAACAAAAAGATCCACAACTTAGAAACTCAAGGTGAGCATTCTAGGAACTTTTGCATTTCAAATTCATATACATTAGCTAATATTGCATTCGAGATAGGAATTAGTCTCAAGGATGGAGATCCCGATTCAAATTCTGTGATAGATAGTATGCTTGGTCTAGAGACAGAGAGAATAGCCAATCATGAAAAAGTGAGTAAGGAGCTGAATAGGGAAAAAAAAATAGAGTTAGCAAAATTAGATTTGAGAAAGTAGTGATAGATAAAAGCTGCACCGCCAATCGAACAGTGAGAGTAGCATTACATTGGTAAAGAGGTGATAAGTGGCCACATATCACCTCAAATAAGTGACAAATACCTCAAATAACCGACAAAGGACAGGGCTCTGTCCTAGTAGATAGCAAGAGAGAATGGATTTGAAGTTAGGAAAGGTAGGAAAAAAAATAAAAAGGGAAAAAAAATGAAAGGCCTTTTTGGAACATTAGAGGTTTGGGCCAAATTGGTAGAGTACAGGCTTTAGGCACCAAGATGAGAGAAAATCATGTAGACTTTGTAGGAATCACAGAAACTAAGAAAAGTGAGTACAATATCAGCCTCCTCGAGCTTTAACAGGTAATACCAAAATTTAATTGGTGTTTCCTCAAAGCAAAAGGTTCAGCAGGTGGTATCCTGATGGGAGCTAATGCTGAGTTGTTCAATTTAGTTGTTGGAGATGTCCTAGAATATACTATTAGTGCTATGCTAACTATAAAAAAGTATTGGTTTTACTTTTAAAGTAATCACGGTCTATGGGTCCCCATAAGAGGAAACTAAACAAGCATGTATAGATGAACTTCATAAAGTTATGGAATCTTGGCAAGGTCCTATGATTTTGGGAGGAGACTTCAATTTATATAGTTAGGAAAATAGAGGATAAGAGTAATAGTATGGTTAATTATAGATGGGTAGATGCTTTTAATGAGTGGATAGATAAATGGGGCCTTATAGAAGTAGAGCTTAAGAATAGGAAGTTTACTTGGACAAACAATCAAGAGGATGTGATCATGGCTAGAATAGATAGGGTCTTTATTTCTACTAAATTTAATGCAGCCTTTCCTTTGACTAGAGTTAAGGCACTTGATAGAATTCCCAGTGATCACAACCCCTTACTGCTAGAATTAGGTGATAACATGTTTTATGGAAAGAAAAGGTTTAGATTTGAAAAATGGTGGCTCCAAGAAGAATCCTTTAGAGAAGTGATAGAAAAAGCTTGGTTAACTCCATGCCAAGCTAAGAATCCCATTGATATCCGGCAATTCAAGGTTAGAACTGTTAGAAGATCGGTAAGAGGGTGGGCATCCAATCAAATTGCCCTTCTAAATAAAACTAGAGCCAAACTGTCTCAAGAATACAGTGATTTAGACAAGATTTTTGAGACTAGAGCTTTAGATGTTGAAGAATGGACTAGATTTAAACAATTAGAAGAGGAATTGGATAAGTTACGGAGAATGGAGGAAATCAAAATTAGGCGAGATCTAGAGACAGGGATATTAAGGAGGGGGATAGAAATACTGCGTATTTTTATGCAGTAGCTAATCATAGAAGTAGACAAAAAAGGATAGACTACCTAGAAACACCAACGGGTCATGTCACAGACCAAAATGGGATGATGAAGGTAGCAGTAGATTTTTACAAAAATTTATTTTCAAGAGAGGAAAAGAGGAGATGTAAGATTAGAGGATAATTTTTGGGAAGAGTCCCAACAAGTAGCGTGGATGAGAATAATTTTCTAAGCGCTCCTTTCCTGGTTGTTATTCAGAAGGGTCCCCCTGGGCCAGATGGGTTGTCCTTTCTCTTTTATCGAAGTTCTGGGATATTGTTAAAAATGACATTGTAGCTATGTTTAATGAATTCCATAAAGGGAATTTAGACATCTATAGACTAAACTTTGCCTTGGTAACTCTAATCCCTAAGGTAGATAATGCAAGTAATATTAAGCAGTTCAGACCTATAAGTCTTCTTAATTGTAGCTTTAAGATGTTCTCTAAATTACTCACAAATAGATTAGGAAAAGTGGCTCAAAGATTAGTGGCTACTAATCAGAATGCCTTTATAAAAGGTAGGTACATCTTAGAGAGTGTAGTAATTGCTCATGAGCTGGTTCATAGCATGGCCAAAAATAAAGACAAAAGTGTGATTTTGAAGTTGGATTATGAGAAAGCTTATGATAGGGTTAGTTGGGATTTTTTGTTTGAAGTACTCCAAACTAGAGGGTTTTTCTGAAACTTGGATTACTTGGATTAAAATGCTAGTAACAGGGAGGTTCCCTTAGTATTTTGGTAAATGGAGAAGAAAGTTCAACTTTTAAACCGGGGAAGGGTTTGAGACAAGGAGATCCTATGTCTCCCATTTTGTTTAACCTAGTTGGTGATGCATTTACCAATATGCTAGATAAGGGCATCAGTAAAGGTTTGATTTAGGTGCTCTAGATAGTTTTTAGACAGGAGGAATCATCTCCTTGCGGTATCTTGATGACACTATTTTATTTTCTAGTGCCAATCCTACTCATTTGCACAACTTAAAACATATTCTGATGTGGTTTGAGCAAATCTCAGGCATGAGGATTAATTTTCATAAAAGTGAACTAGTGACCATGAATCTAGATGAAGAGGAAATCAAGATAGCTGCGACATGTTTAACTGCCCTCTAGGAGTTTTCCTCTAAAATACCTAGGTGTACCTCTGCATCACAAAAAGCTAACTAAAGAAGATCTACAACCTCTTGTAGATAAACTCCTAAACAGGATTGCAGGTTGGAGAGGAAGCTGCTATCCCTAGCTGCTAGAGCACAACTAGTAAAAACCTGCCTTGCTAGTATTCCAATTTATTTGTTATCTTTCCTTAAGTTTCCAAAATGGGCTATAAAGATTCTGAATTCACATATGAGCAACTGCTTATGGAATGATTCAGATGAAGCACATAAGTACCACCTAGCTAACTGGGAATTAGTCTCTATGTGCAAGGAGTATGGTGGCTTAGGAATTCCAAATTTAAGAGATCTCAATATTTGCCTCTTGGGTTCTTGGTCTGAGAAGATATGAACAGGATAAGAAAAACTATGGAAGGAACTCATAGACTTCAAATATAGAACTAGTGAAATCAATATCTTTCAGTCTAATACTTTAGGTGCTTCACCTTTTTTCAAAGGCTTTATGTGGGCTATTCAAGCCACAAAGATGGGTTATAGGTGGAGCATTGGAAATGGGGAAAAGTTTCGTTTCTGGGAAGATAATTGGATAGGTAACTCTAGTCTGTCATGTCCAGTACTGGAGTATCTATAGATGGGTAAATGAGAAAAATTGGTGTGTGGCCAAATTATGGGATGGCACTAATCTAAAGTGCACTTTTAGTAGATCAGCTGATCTACATATGATGGAATTATGGAATGAAGTCTATCAAATAGCTTGAACTATTAGTCCGAATAGTGAGGAAGACACTCTGGTTTTGGATGTTTTCATCCAATGGGATATATAATACCCAATCACTTTATAAAATTATCAATTTTAGGGGTATCCAACCAGTATACTCCTCAGCTGTGTGGGGAGATCAAAATCCCTCAAGAGTGCAATACTTTCTTTGGCTGTTAAGCAAGAATAAAATTCTCACAAGAGATAATCTAGAAAACAGGGAGGAAAGTACTGGGACCCAACTTGTTTACTCTGTAATGAACTAGAAACTGTCAATCATTTATTTTTTGATTGTCTTTGTAGCTCGGCGATTATGGAAGTATATCTCCCAGATTTTTTCATCTTCAGATTGGTTCTTCTTTTGAATACATTGGTAGATACTTGGTTGAGTAATAAAAAAACATGGGGTCCTGAATATTATTGCCTCTTACGCTTTATGTAGTGTGGAAATTGAGAAATGATCTTTGTTTTTCAGAGATCACGGTGGACAAGCATGGCTATGCTTATCTACAGAGTAGCAGTTACAGCTCAGAGATGGGTGATCTTATGCCAAGAGGACAAGAAGAAGGACTTGCTGGAGAAAATACAAATGCTCAAGCAACAAAGCATTTTACCACAGTGCTCGGCTGCACTAGCCATCTCGATGAAGATACAAGTAAGATGTGGATGCAAGATGCAAGCCCCTCGCAAATGTTGATGACCTAAAAACAAGTATCAAAGGTGAAGGAGTGAAGCCAAGAAGGAGGAATCCAGGAGCTCGGTTCCAGTTTTTGTTGGAACAACCATCGAGGAACGTTCTGTAAAAACGCCGCTCGCCGTCGACGTGATCACCACGCTCGAACATAATCACCACAAGATAGGAAGTAGATGAAAAACACACACACGCGAAAAGAGATTAGGGTTTATGCCGCCACGACCGTGGCTTTCACGTCCTTTATTCATGTATTTATAGACTCTTTACATGACCCGATCCGATCTTGGGCACGACGCGCGATCCACCGCGCCACCGTCGCGTCGTCGTGCGCACCGTTTTGCCACTTGGCAAGACCGCGTGCGCAAAAACACGTGTGACGCGATCCTAACAACCGACCGGATGGTGTCATGGTCCAGCACGCCACCGACCATGCTCCTCCTCTATCTTAACAATCTATGACTCTACAATCTAAACAATCTCAAGATTACATTGACCGTGCACTAGTTTAGCTAACAAACTCCCCCTAAACTTGTTGCACCTTGACAATGCCCAACGCCTTTGTCGGCGAAGAAACCTCACCCTTCCCAAAGCCTTGGTGAAGATATCGACAAAATTTGCTCCTCGATTCGACATGATCTATCTCCACCTTGCCTTGCTCGACACACTCACGAATGAAGTGATGCTTGACATCGATATGCTTTGTTTCTATCACGCAAAATCGGATTCTTACTCGAGCAATGGCCGGACATATTGTCCATCAACAACTTTCACGGCATCTCGTTCGTTCCCAACAAGTCACGGATCAACCGCTAAGCCACACCCCACGACAAGCTGGCCGCTGGCCGCTGCTGCAACGTACTTCGGCTTCACACGCGATGAAAGAGCCACAATCTTTTGTTTCGCGGAAGCCCAAGTGACCAAATCGTCACCGGCGAGATACACCACACCGGTGGTGCTTTCTGTCTCAGCGTCACCGGCAAAGTCATTGTCACTTTGTAACCAAGTAGAAAACAGTTTTGGTGCGGTGCCTCGCCCATACTTGCATCCCGGCTTAGCGGTACCCTTGAGATACATCAAAATGTGCTTCCACGGTGCCCAATGTTGCTTAGCGGGGCTTCCATGTACCCGCACTAGCCACACCAACCGCATAATCAACATCTGGTCTGGTGTTAACTATGTACCTTAAGCTCCCAATTATGCTTCTATATCTTTGTAGGATCGACCACATCATCCTCCAGCGATCTTGTGAGATCGAGCGACTTCCATTGGAGGTAGCACAAGGATTGCAATTTGACATCCCAGCCAATTCCAAAATCTTGATGCATATGCACTCGACTCAGTGTGATTCCATCACTACTTTCCTTCACTTCAATTCCCAAGTAATAGCTCAGTAGGCCTAAATCACTCATGTTGAACTTTTTCTGCATCTCCTTCTTGAACTGAACAATGTCATTGACATTTGGACTGAGATTACTAGATCATCAACATAGACTCCCACAAGCAGAAAGGATGTTTTGCCTGATCTCCTATACACAGCATGCTCATGTTTACTTCTCACAAAGCCAAGGCTCAATAGCTCCCTATCAAGCTTAAAATTCCAGGCCCTCGGTGCCTGCTTCAGCCCATATAGTGCTTTTCTCAACTTCAACATTTTGTCACCCTTGCCGACAACAAAACCGGGGGCCGCGAACAAAGACATTTCGGTCAGTCTCCATTCAAGAAAGCGGACTTGATGTCCATATGGTGTACCTGCCATCCACCTTGAGCAGCCAATGCCAACAAGACCCTCACAATTTCAATCCTAGCCACCGGTGCAAAAACCTCATCGAAATCAACACCTTGCTGTTGAGCATAGCCTTGAGCCACTAATCTCGCCTTGTGCTTTATGACTCTTCCTTCCGGGTTTTTCTTTACCTTGAAAACCCACTTAAGGCCTATAGCCTTTACGGTTTTGGTGGGAGTTGAAACTTCCCATGTTCTATTCTCGCTCAATTGCTCGCATTTCTTCTTGCATAGCTTTGTCTCAAAGCACAATTCCTTCATAGCTTCCTCCATTGTCCTCGGTTCTTCATAACGCCACCAAACACAAACCACACGTATTCTATATCTTGAATCTCTATGGTTTCCAAAGCAGATTTGGTATGGTCCTATATCTCCTTGGACCCTCATCTGAATCAACAGATGCACTTTCGGCGGTGGGGTTGCCCATCGAATTTGTGCCGGCGGTGTTGATCCTTGATTCACGCCTATCGGGGTATGGGGTGGTGTACCAGGACTTCCCCATCGTCTTCTAGTGGAATTGAACCGAGAACCGAAAGAACCGGTGATGTCGAGTAGCGCCACGGAAGAGGAATCGGCACCTCGAGTTGAATCCATTTTGTTGTCGGGATGATGAACGATATCAATTTTCGTGCCAGCGAACACTTAAAAACCGGCTAGCCGCTTGCTTCACCGTCATTCTTTGAGCTTCTCCCCCAATTCCACGACTTCTTTTCATCAAAGATCACATCCCTTGATAGCATCAGCTTATCATTCAGAGGATCATACACTCGATAGCCCTTCATCCCCGGTTCATAATCGAGAAAAACACCTGGGATTGACTGTCCGGACACTTGGTCACCCTGGCCCATTACGTTTTGCATAAGCCACACACCCAAAGGTACGCATATGCTTCACACTCGGTTTCTTGCCATACCAGGCTTCGTATGGAGTCTTCTGATTCAGGCTCTTTGTTGGTGATCGATTCAGAATATACACTGCCGTCCTCACTGCCTCCACCCAAAACCTGCTAGGCACCCGCATTGTCTTGAGCAGACAACGGGCCATCTCGATGACAGTCTGATTGCGTCGCTCGACGACTCCATTTTGTTGAGGCGTGTAGGGCGTAGTCTTGTAGTGCTTGATCCCTCTTTCCTGACAGAACGAGATCACAGCTGCTGAATTAAACTCGCCACCACGATCAGACCTGAACCCTTTCAGTCGACGGCCAGACTCCACCTCGGCCGCCACCAGCACCTTCTTGAGACATTCAAACGCCTCACCTTTAGATGCCATCGGTTTCTAGCCACATGTATCGGCTGAAATCATCAACTACAAGCAAGAAGTATGCCTTGCCACCCGGAGTTGGTGGCGAGATCTGAGTCCGTGTGCACCAATTCGAGCCCGGCCTTTGCTCTGAATGCCGTAGCCTGAGGGAATGGTGCCCGGTGTTGCTTCCCAAGAGCACACCCATCACACACTTGCTCTAGTTGTTTCACCTGAGGTATTCCTTCCACCATTGCCTTGGCACCTAAGTCATATAGGGATCGAAAATTCAGGTGCCCACACCTGGCATGCCACAGCCAGGACGCTTCTTCCATCTTGCTCATCAAACAAATCGGTGCAGTGAGGTTTAGCTTCAGCATATACAAGCGATTCTTCCTCTCTGCCCGAATCACCACGCCTCGTGGCTTGCCTGCTGCCCATGTGTGCTCAAACACTTCAAGGACCCCATGATCTATCTCAACTCGGCAGCCGGCCTCTTCTAGCTGAGCAAGACTGATTATATTACATCCGAGTGAGGGAATAAAGTATACCTCGGTGAGAACACGATGTTTCTACTTCCGGCAATGGTCACGCGGCGCCAATGCCCTTGATCTTCACCATCGACCGTCTCCAAAGCGGCAGCACCACACACCGACTCATCGAGGGTTGGTCGGTGCCTCCCGATAGCCGTCATATGATTCGTGGCTCGGTTTTGGTATCCACGCACCATCCTTGTAATGCGCCGGGGATACGTTCTCGATTCGAGAACACGTGCTGCTCATCTGGCTGCCGGCACTTTCATCGTCGTGCGGACTGCGCTACGGGGCGCTCCCGCTTTGACATCCCGGCATGCATGATGGACGACCTCCTGCTTTGTTCTTGCTTCTTCTTCGACTTGCACTCTTTTGCAAAGTGCAGTAGAGGCTGCACTTGTAGCACTTGCCTTTCCGCCCGTGGTGTTCCCATCGGCGTGAGCTTTCCGAGTCACGTGCATCATCGGCGCCCGTGCTCGGCCTGCTCCCTTCTTGACATAGTGCTGTCCACCGCCCCTTGGTGCGGACACCGAGCAGCACGAGTCCACGCATCCTACTCTTGTTCGGGCCATCCACTCTCTCTTACGTCATCAGGGCTTGCCCGCCTTCTCACCACCCGATCCACAGAGAGTTGAACCTTTCTTCTCGCGGCACGCCAAGTGCCAAGCGAGCTCCCTCAATGGTGGGTTGCTCACATCTTGTGTGATCTCAATGGCCCGCGGCGATCGGCCATATCGTGGTGGGACTACTCGAAGCAACTTCTTCACCACCCTCTTGTCGATTGATGCTCTCTCGCCAAGACCCCTCGGATCTGTCACCCGGCCGTTATTCGCATGGCAAATTCATCTATTGCTTCTCCCGGCTTGAGCGTGAGAGATTCGAACTCGCCAACAACTTCTCGAGCATTCACCTCCTTTACACGATCGCTCCGAGTCTCATGGTCTTGATAGCCTCCCAAGCAGCCTTCACCGTCTTCTTGTTGAGGAGCATCGAATGCATCTCGAGGAACGCCGCGCGGCATGGCCCCGAGTGCCAACCGATCACGCCCATTGTTCCACCTTTCTTTGGATCCGCCTCGGCGCATCCCGCAGGTACATCCCCTCCAGATTGCATTGCACATGGGAAGCCCACTCTTGATAATTCGTTTGGGTGAGCATCGGCCACACCATATTGCCTGCAGCCTGATTGAACGCCCGATCCATGGACTCCTTCTCCGGTTCGGTGCCCATCACGACGATATCTTGGTTCCGACCCCTTCTTCACCAAGGCTGGTGATCTAGGTCACCCGATGTGCTCTACACCTCCTCCTCACCGGCGAACACGACCTCCACCGGCCAACCGCGACTCGATACCACGTGTTGGAACAACCACCGAGGAATGTTGCCGGAGCGCCGCTTCGCCCGTCGACGCGTGATCACCATGCTCGAACGCAGTCACCACAAGATAGGAAGTAGATGAAAAACACACACACGCGAAAGAGATTGGGGTTTATGCCACCACGACATCGCGTGGCTATCCGCGGTCCTTTATTCATGTATTTATAGACTCTTTACATGACCCGATCTTGGGCACAGACGCCCGCGATCCACCGCGCCACCCCGTCGCGTGCGCATTACCGTTTCGCAGCGGCGCAACCGCGTCGGGCCCAACACACGTGTGACGCGATCCTAACGACCGACCGGATGGTGTCATGGTCCAGCACGCCACCGACCATGCTCCTCCTCTATCTTAACAATCTATGACTCCACAATCTAAACAATCTCAAGATTACATTGACCGTGCACTAGTTTAGCTAACAGTTTTTAAATTTCCTTTTAAGGGTTTTGTATCTCGCTAGATGCTGAGCCAACTGTGGTGACGGTTGTGCTTTCTGGGAATTTTAAGATGGCTGTGCCATCAAGACGCTGTAAAACCGAATCTTTGTCTATTGCTTATGCTAATGGGACGGGGCTTGGCCCTAAAATTCAAAAAAAACAGTCGCCCGGCCGCCGTCCCAGTCCTGCCCCGCTCGCCCTTCTGGTCACGCATCGCAGGAGGACCCAAGGCTGAGTGGGCATCGGTGGAGGAGCAGCAACCTAGCCTCCGACGGTGGAAGAGCAGAGCACACTAGTGGGAGTGCTTCAAGGGAGGAGGAGGAGCAGCCGCTGTAGCCTGGTTCATCAGATCCATCGGTATGTTCAAATATTGACCCTGGTTCATACTTCGAAGTGCTGCAAAATGAGATTCAATTTGGATTTTGGACAGTAATTAGTTGTCATGCATTAGCAAAGCTCCGGTGGCTTCAGAGGGATCTGAACTATAATACCTGACAAAGAAACGAATTTCTCTTTCTAATACTACTAATGCTAGGTAAACTATGTCAATGACTTATAACTTTAATAATATGCCCAACAAAAATGTTACACCAGTGAAGAGAGTTTAGTTTGATTATCCCTGAGGACTCTGACAAAAATGACAATTATCTGCATGCCTTTGATTCAGTCAAGACCCCAAATGGATTTAGCTGCTTTTATGTATCAAAGTGATGGCCAGATCCATTTGGACAAGTTGCCTAGGACAATGTTGAATTTTTAGATGTAGAGTTGCCAATATTTATTTCTTCATGATCCAATCGCAGCATACATCAGACCATTATATGCAGTTGTTTTGACAGTTTACATCAAATATTCAGATTACTATAATGATTTTGTGGGTAGTACTACTAGTGCACTAGTACTACAAAAATTTTGAGGCTGCAGTACACGTGCAGCTATGTGCATTATATTTTTGCTAGCTTTCTGAACTTTGCTAATTCCTTTGTACACTACTAGTACCCTTCAGTTTGTATTATTTTTTATACAAGGAAAACTTTGCTAATTCCTTTGTATCTTTTTAGGAGAAAAAATGTCAAGCGCAAGAGGCAAGAAAGATGATGGCATGACTGAGTATGAGAGGCAGAAATGGGAACAAGTTGCAAGAAACAAGGAGAAGATGGAATCCCTTCGTCTTTGTCAATTGAGGACAGAACTCCAGCCTCCCCAACCAAGTAAAAGAGCAAAGGTATAGCTAAAGCGTTATTAACTAAAAGAATTATACATGTATCAGTTGTAGTATCCAGTAGGTGACCATGGATCCCTAAAATTATATGGTTCAGAGCCCAATTATTCGTTTGCTGCCTGTAGTTGACCGTGGATTAAACTACATCAACTATTTGCTTATTCTTCAGATCATGTTCCTTGACTTGCTTCCTGTTCATGGCCTAAGATGTACACAACACCCATCTTGCCTGAACTCACTGAACAGGGAGAAGAGCCAGATCTGATCAGAGAGTAATCAGACTGCTAAGTTACATTAGTGCAATGGAGTGGCATGCATAGCTGGCAATGGTTAGGTGGAGTGTCATGGACTCATGTGAGAGAGCCTTTTGATTAATGCAAGTTTGGTGGCAGTGGAGTGGCATGCATGAGCTGCAGCAGCACTCGTTGTCTCTAAAATAATTGTTGGGTACATTTGTATTTTGCTCTAGTTTATTCATAGGTGCATCCCTAAAATATTTGTTGCTGCCAGGGCTGTCATGTACAGCATTTTCCTGTATGTCCAGCACTATATACTAGTCTGAACTCTCTGATAGAACATATGGAGTGTAGTAGCAGGAGCAACAGCACATTGTCCAGTTCAAAAGTAAACTAGTACAAATACTAATTGGCATTGTCATGTACATTTTCTTGTAGAGAACTCATATCACAAGTGATGCAGCCATTGAACATCATAATTTGCGACCAAGACCACAAAGAAATTATGTTGAGACTGTAAATGATCAGATTAATGGTGAGCCTGATTATGAGATAGTTGGAGAGTTCTTATCTAACAATGAAGGTACTGTATTTCTGATCATTACTAAGAACATTTTCTGTAATTTCTCGCTATAATTTCTGAGAATATATGCTAATATTTTCTGAAAATACTCACATTTATGTTCGATCTGTACAGATTTGCACAGTGGTACTAAAAAGAGGAATGGAAGGAAAATCACCACAATGAATGAGATATTTTCAAGGAAACCTGACATGCCTAAAATCAAAATAACAGTCAATGAATATGGACAACCTGTAGGGGAAAATTATAGGAAGTTTGCTAGTGCCATTGGTTGTCAAGTGAGAAAGGTATTACGGTTCGATTTAATGATTGGAGGGCTGTTCCCTTAGCAAAGAAAAGTGAAGTTTGGGCTTGTATGCAGGTATATCATTGTCTGCCCTTGTGCATCAATAATCAACCATTTTAGTAGCAATCAAATACCCATATAACAATTTGTACATGATCTGATCGATCCTTTTCAATGGAAAAATAGGATTTCTTTGATGTTGATGATCTTTGCCAAGAAATGGTTTATTGATTCGGCTGCAAAGAAGTGGAAGGACTACAAAGCAGACTTAAAAGAGGATTATTTTGATGAAGAATTAACAGATGAGCAACTGAAGGAAAGGCTTAAACACATATTAAATGATGAAGACATCGATGGTTTCATTAAGTTTTGGAGGTCTCCTGAATGTCAAGTAAGGAACAGTTCATATGAATCTCTCTTTTCCATTACTTGTTCATGAATGTGCAAATCTCAATGATTTCTACCATAGGCTCTCAAAGAAAGAGGAAAAGCAAATCGTTCTAATTTGAAAGTTCACCATACATCCGGAAGCATCAGCTTTGCTTGTCGTAGTGATAAAATGGTACATAATCCCATCATCCAGTTTTTTTTTAGTTCTGTATTTTATCTATGACCTCTACTTTATTTTGGAGCATTTTCATTAGTAAATAGTTATCTTGTAGGGTAAAACACTTGGACGCACCCCTGAAGAGATGAACTGTACATCGATACACACACAAGCAAAAATGGAGTACCTTTAAGGGAGGCAAAAAAACGATTGTAAGTCGGTGATCTATTGTACACTTCACTTATTTAAATTTTCTAGGAGAATCTGTTATGTACTTGATTTATTTATATTCCCCCGAAAAGGAACATGGATCTGTTATACACTTTACTTATTTATATTTTGTAGGAGAATCTTAAAGCTATTGTTGAAGCTCAACCAGAGTTGAAGGATAAAACAATTCAAGAAGGCGATGCTTTTGCTGTTGTTTGTGGGGCAAAAGAGCCAAGAGGTCGTGTTCGTCTTTTTTGGGTCTGGGACCAACTCCCCAAGAGGTCGGTACCCCGGGGCTCAAAGTGCTCATGTCAACAAGGATGCAAATGGAAATTTGGTCTCGACAACAAGCTGAAAGTAAGAACAGAGCGCTTGAGAAACGCATTGCGAATTGGAAGAGAAAAGGATGGCACGAGGAATGACAAATGTTGAAGTCTTGTCACAAAGATGGCTCTAATTCACGACAATATGCGGTAAAAAAACTTGAAACTAAATTATGTCTTTACGTGTCGGATTTGAACACACATTTATCCGGTAGCAATTGTTCCGTTCTTGTGTAGAGTCCAACACTGAAGGACCTCTCGATGAGGCATATGATGCTCCCTCGGCGTGAAGAATATGAAAATTATGTAGAGGATGAAAACTATGATCAGTATGACATGCAGGATGAGAACATGAACCCCCATACACATGTTGCAGCCCAATCAGTTAGGAATATCACTACTGCACGAAGTGATGTCCACCCTTACATTGCAAATGATACACATGTAATCTTGCTATGCTGCTACAATCTTTCTTTTTGTGATTTCAAATATGTTTCATATGCGTTATATTTGTCTCATGAGTGCATCATTTATTTTAGGCTGCGATGGAACAGAGTTTGCTGCCCCTAGGCCTACCGCGGCCCGATCAGTTATTAACAAGACTGCTGCAACAACAAATGATATCCTCCCTCGCCGGAAATAATACACATGTAATCTTGCAATGCTGCAGCAATGTTTCTCTATGATTTTAATAATGTTCCATGTTTTGCAACTTCATGAGTGTATCTACTTCAGGTTGGAACTGATGAGAGCTTGGTCCCCCATAGACATGATGCAGCGAGTTCACCTCTAAAGAAAACAACTACAACAGCAAAGGATGGCCCTCGCTTTTCTCAACATGACCTTGTAATCTCCTTTTCTCCCTGTGTTCTTTTGTGGTTTCATATATGTTCCTTGCTTTAAAATTTTAGGGGTGCATACTTTATTTCAGCTTGGAAAGGATGTGATATTATATACTATATTGAGAACTGAAGTACCTGCGGCTAAGGGAACAGTCATTTCAATTGATCCAAACAACGTGGTAGGAGGCCAACCTCTTGGGAATGAATATTGTGAAGTAATTGTTGATCTTGTGATGAAAAGGGATGCTATACTACCTCGGCCTTATGGGGACATCAAGACTATGGCAAATGCTGACATGATGAGCATCGCATGGCCATACAATAAAGTAATGAACTAGACTTGACATAATTCTCATTCTGGTTTGATTTGTGGTGCATGACCATTATTCCTAATTAAACCTATCTGTGATAGATAAAGGAATGCAGAAGAAAGAAGGGAAGCAAGAAGGTATCTAGTACACCTCTCAAAGGCACTGCAGGTATGTCTAGCTGTAAAAACCTAGTGACTAAATTCAGTACATTGGAATTTATTTAGAAGGCAATCACTACATTCTATCAAAGATCATGACCTGTAGGCTCACAGTAGTACAAAATACAGGGCTCATGCCTAAGTATATACTGTAGGCTCATACAATGGTGTTTAGATTTGGTTGAACCTGTACAGTAGGCTCATGCAAACCTAGTGACCACTTGTTTAAGGCATATTTGAATATATTTGCAAGGCAATTACTACATTCTGTACAAACCCACTATTGTGGTAACAAGCAATTTCGATGCTTGGACATTGCTATCCTTACTTGTTACTTATAAACTTACGTTGCACAACATCACTTGCCAATTAAAAACTTACATTGCATAACAGCTTTACATATTTTCTTCACTTACCTAATTACATGGTTATTATATTTTTCAGGAATTGCTGGACAGCCATTGACTTGAGTTGCTTCAAAATGGTTAACATAACCTAGTGGATGTGCTTTTGGTTTTTAGTTCCTAGAAATGATTGTGTGCACAAACCTTAATATATCAAACACACTATTATTATATTGCTCTGGTTGTGCATTGATCATGTAACCTTTTTGGTGGGTGACTGTTGGATGATGTAAGGTGCAAGACTAGTTGTATCTTAGCTTGCTGTGATTATCTATGTAAGCTTTTGGTGGATTACTATGTAGCAAGACAAGATTGGATCTTATTATATATATATTGACCTCCATGTCATGTATGTGCTTCAATATCTTTATGTGTGCATACTGAGCATGAATGTGAGCATGAATGTGGGTCAGATATGTGCTAAATGTTTCTAATTGCATTTTTATATTTTTTTTAATATTTAAATTATCTTGTTGAACAATCTGTCGCTGTAGATATCTAGATAGTTGGATGATCTGTCGGTGTATGCTTTCTAACAAACCATCTGTCGCTGAAACTTAGGAACACACTATCTGTCGCTATAAGTATTCTAAGCGTCAAATTGTCTGTCGCCAAATATGTTGTCTGTCGCCAAAGATTTTTAGCGGCAGGACTTACACCGGCTGTAGAAGTCTGTCGCTATAACTATATAGGGTTGGATTGTCGCTGTAACTGCTTTTACCGTCAGTTTATCCATCCCTAAAGTTGGTGTTGTGGTGTAGTGCGTCTTCTTCACTTCGTCATCCTACAGATGAATTACCGAGCGGCCGGCCGTGCTGCTGCCATGGGCCAAGTGGCAGCGCCATTTCTGTTTCTTTTCTTACTCCATCATTACAGCTGGTTGATGTACTATGATCAATCGACTTGCGTACTCTCCGAACCAGCTGCAAACGTAACTTTGGATAAAGCCGACTAGTTCACGTACACAGGGAATGGGAGTTTTCCTTTTTAAAAAAATGCAGCTCGTGATCGGTATTTGTCGTACACATTAGAGGACGAGGAAAAAGGAAAACAGCATAAGTACAACACACATATTTACAGTGCAAATCCAGCTCACTACTCAAACATAGCCTTTGGTGTTCTGGGTACATTCAGTGTACCTGTTGTGCTTTTTTCTTCCTCTCAAATATTTATTGGGCCCAACAAACACTTCTCCGGCCACATCTGAAATATGTGACGATGGAGAAGAATAATATTGAGGGCCAGTTTAATCAATTTATTTAAACAGAAGCAGAGTCAGCCCAAAACCTGGCTGACATAGGCAGATATGAAGGACAGTGAGGGCTCAGCGCATGGGACGGCTTGCGCATACCATCTCTCTTGGAGTCTGGATGCGATAGTAGCATCAGAAGTTGGGGGCACTACTCTTCAAGCGTTTCCAGAGCCGGCTTTTCACTTGTTCAGCATCACACGCTTCGCTTGTTCTCAGGCACCGGGTCACCAAACAAAACTTTGACCACGAGCAGGTGGCCAGGTGCGGCCCAGAGTTAGTCGGCCCAGTGGTGGGGCGGGCGTCGGAGACAGCCCAGAGCTAGAAGACCCAGGTTGGAGGGGTATGCAACTGTTCTGATCCAGGGTGTGTTTAGAGCCTAAAATTTGGGCTTAAAAAAATTTGGCTGAATTTTGGTCTGAAAAACACTGTTCGAACCGAAAAACACGTAGCATGTTTCGTTTGTTTGTGGTAATATTATACCATGGCGTAACCAGGCTCAAAAAGAATCATCTCTCGCAATATAAATCTAAACGTGCAATTAGTTTTTTTGTTTACCTAAATTTTTATATTGACCGGCATGTGTCTTTGGGTGCATTGAATGTTTTGATGTGATGGGATGCGTAGAAAATTTTGGAAGAAGTGGGGGCTCTAAACACACCCCAAGGCTTTCAATTTCTGACAGGCCTGCTGCATGTTTAAACTATGCTTTGCATCCTGTGCAGGAACTCTTGTTTGAAATACAGGATAAGAAGCGTAAAACATACCGCAACAACTGTGTAATGCAGAAAAACATAGTCTACCACTGTTCTTCGAGTCATATTTCGGAGGTATGTCCGCAGATGCTATCATCGAATACCTCTTTTCTCGAACACTTTGTTCGACTTCCATCTTAGTGAGCAACCGGACAAAAGCGTATGGCGCTGGACTCGATGGATAGTACACAGCCAAATCAGCGTATAGTATATTCGATCTTGAGTTCTCTGATTGCCATATATTTGCATCCATATCATAGAAACCATCACATACCAACCACCCTCTTTCAAATTTGAAAGGGCGATTTTTGGATCGGTGGGTAGATGACCCGGTGTTAGGAACAAGTGGGGTGTGATGGGAGATGTTTCTATCCTCGGATCATACGGATGATGCCGGGGGAACTTATCTTCCCAATCAGTACTAACCAGATTCTATCCAACTTTTCATAAGTCGGATTATCTTCGGGGCCTGCCCATGTATATTGGCACCCCGATAAATCAATTTCCTTGAGTTTTAGTGACTTAATAACCGCGTTGAACAAATTTGGCCACTTAACATCAAACAATCCAGCGCTCTTATCCTCCGGTCTTCTCATGATGTTAAAATCTCCCCTACAAGATAGGGGAGGGTTTCCTTTGAGCACGTATTGGCTAACTCGCTAAAAAAGCATGTTTGTGTTGATGTTTGTTTGGGCCATAGACCGCATATAGCACAAATTTGAAACCATTTGCTTTACATCTTAAGCTAAATTTCACGTAGAAATCTCCCTCATCGATGGCTCCAATATCAAAAACATTTAAATCAACTCCTAACGAGAATGCCTCCGGATCTACCGTGTGGTGGCATATTATGCCAAAGGAACTCATGCCCCTACACAATTTTTTTAAGAAGATGATCTAAGAAATCAGAACGACCGGTTTCGGATAGAGCTATGAAATTAATTTGCTCCTCCTTAACTAGCTCCACCAAAAAATTGTGTTTAGTCATGTCACCAAGAGCTCTCGCTATTCCAGAATACCCCTTTCATTTCGGGATTGATTTTTTGACGGTGTTCTTGGCTTTTTGGGAAGTCTGTCTTTCTTCGATTTTTGGCATTATTAGACTTTTTTTTTCTTACGACGGACGTGAGAAAGATCAAGGATGTGATCGTTCGCCATATCCTACAAATTCTCATTTAGATTACCACCGGTGTGGCTAAGAATTGCATCTAGTCTATCTTCCCTTTCATCGTTCGATTCGACTTGTGTGTTTTAGAGATTAAAAATTACGCTTTTGATTTACATGGACAATCAACCTATCAACCTCTAGGTTTTTAAGAGCAATAGTAGAGGATTCGATTACTTTATCATCTAGACCTAGGTTGATGCCTAACCTACCAAGGTTTGAAGAAATACGAGAATTTGGAAAGCTAGTAAAGACGTGCACTGAGCTTCAAGGTTCTTTTTGCAGCCATTCGTGCGGTCTTACTGCAGAGTATGCTCATCAGCCCTAGTGGAACACCGAGTACTTTGCGGAGTGTGGCCCCGCTTCGCTTGTTTCCACCTTTGACCTTAATAGGAGCGGGGAGGCTTTCCTCTCCCGGAATCTCCAGCGAGGGGGGGGCGGTGACTCCCCTTGTTACCCCGCCACTACAAGCTCCAGCGCAAAGGGGGTAGGGTGAAGGTGCTAGGGTTGGTGAAGATCCCCCTCGGCTGTTTCCCCAATCCCACCGCGATGGGTGAGGTGAGTGCCGGTGATTCCGGCCTCCACGATCAGACCTGAGCAGGGGGGCGGGGGCTTAGAGGTGTGGTAGAGCCCCTCCGCCACACTACACCACAACACTTAATCAAGAATCTGACTTCAGTTGCTAAAACTTTTAATTAGCATTGGATGGTCGGTTGCTAAAGGATTGTCTCGCATCGTCCGTTGCTAATTTCAAATACAACCATGGATGGTCCGTTCTTCGTAAATATTTTGCTTTTTCGTTTGCACCGTCCGTTGCTATAGATACTTAACACGAGTCCGATGGTCCGTTGCTAAATAAGTTTTCCATTGGCGCGGGTGTATTTTTAGCTGTTCCCGCTGTGTTTTTGGCCTTCCCTGGCTGTGTTTTTGGGCCTTGGCGCGAAAATTTGGCCCAAAAATTGACCTAAACCTAAGTCCCACACCTCCCTTCACTCTGCTTCCTTCCTCTCCCTTACTCTCCCCCGCCGCGGATCCCACTCACGCACCAGTCACGGACACAACTCCGGGCCGACGCCTTGCCGGCCGACGAGCATCGCCGCGGCACCGCCGCCCCCCTCCCGCCCCGCGTCGGCCCTCTGCTTGCCCCCCTCCCCCCCTCTCTCCTCCCTCAGCCCTTCGCCCGCTTACCGGACTCGCTTCGCCTCCGGCCCCGCGCCGACTCAAGCTCGCGCGCTCTCTACGCCCCGTCTGGCGCCCGGCGGGGCCCGCGCCGCTGCGGGACAAGGACGGTGGCTGCGGCGAGGCGGGCGCCCGCCCGGCCGTCGACCCGGGCCGCCGCCCGCCCTACGGCGGCCCGTGTGTGTCGATTTTACAGCTGTGCACATCGGCCGCCAAAGCAAACATCGGTGCTCTACTGGTTCACCAAACAACAGGTTTCAGCTCTTACTTAGCCGGTTCACGGTTGCTAGTTCCTCCGCTTTTTCGTCAATCTCCGGGTTTCAGCTCTTTTTTTGCTGCCTGTCATGCACCGGAGCCATAGATTAACAGAGCGGGGCAATAAAATGAAAAAATAGATGGAAGTAGATTTGTTTAGAACCTTTTAGGTGTCCGTGTGATTGTATTTTCTCCTATTTTTGCTACTGTTTGTGGAGTAAAGGAGCCAAAGGGGCGAGTTCGTTGTTTGGGTTTGGGACCAACTCCCCAAGACATTGGTACCCCTGAACTTAAGGCTTACACATCGACAAAGCTCCAAATGCAAGTTTTTGGCACGTCAAATGGCTGAAAGTGAAATTGTAGTGCTAAAACAAAATATCTTAGAAATGCAACAAAGGGAGGAGCAAAGGATGGCAGAATTTCCAAATGCTGAAAATATCACAGCATGGTTCTAACTCAAGACACCAAATGGTAAAGTACTTCAAAATGTCTTTTCAAAGATAGTTCTATATACAAATCTAATTTTTCTCTGTATATTAATATCATGCTTGATGTAGAGCCCAACATCCGAGGGACTTGGTGAGGCCAATCAGCATGTGCAAGATGAAGAAGATGGCAACCTGTGATGACGAACTTGAAGAAGAGGCCAATCATGAAGTTGTAGCCCCTGCGGCCTCACCGCCGGGGAACATAACATCACCAAGTGCCCAACACTCCTCAAAAAGCTGCACTTGTAATATTCTTAACTTTTAAAGTTTGCCATTTTTAGTTTCAATATGTCAAAAATAACCCTTGCTATTGACAACTAGCTGAACATAACTAGCTGCACTATTTAGTCTATCCATTGAATGCAAACACATTGGGCTGCTAGGCGCTCAACCTAGCATTTATCCATTTCTCATATGTCCATTTGTTTGTTTGGAAATGAGGTCATCTTGTTTGCCATGTCCGGTGATGAAAAAGTGGCCAAGGCAACAGTTGTTTCAGTTAATCCAAACAATGAGCTAGCTGGTGAGGCTCTTGGAACTAAATTTTGTGAAGTTATTGTGAGTGTCCCTCAAGCGTGGTGCATTAGTGCCACGCCCTTATGCTGAAATCAAGACTATAGGTGATTTGAAATGATGCCGATTGCTTGGCCATTTAATCGAGTAATGTTCTGAATTTATTCTCTTCTTTTTTGATATGTGGTTAGCATCTACGGTTACTAACTAATGATACTTGACAGCTCAAGCAATGTAGGCAAACAACCAAGGTCTACTCATGGTGTTCGGGTTCTTCTCAAAGATCTTCTCAAGGTCTTTGCTCCATCATCTCGGAGATGCTAGGTGATGCTACCTTGTTGGTAGGAAGGGTGTTGGGGTCAAATTTAGTGTAGGATCTTCCCATGGGGTTGTTGGTAGCGTCTTGTTGATAGGAAACCATTGGTGAACTAGATGCTAAGTGAATGCTTTTGGACTACTGAGTATGGTATCTTTTGATCAATGTTGGATCACCTTTGGTTGATGGTTTTTGCTCAACAAGAAAACTTTTGCTACCTGTACAACCCTGATGATTTTTGTATTCAGCTATTATGGATCCTTATATGTTGGCTTGATGGCAAAGCAAACTTGAGCAACTATGAAAGTTGACACGATTATATCTATATATATATATATATATATATATATATATATATATATATATATATATATATATATATATATATAAATAATATATAATATATATATATGAACTCATGTATGTGCCCATTTATGCATGTCGACATATTATATTATTTTGTGAATGTGGTTTATATTTAAATGCATCATTATTAATTTTTTTACCTATTAAAGTTTGCTCAATGGACGGTCGGTTGCTATATGTTCAATATTGCAATGGACCATCCGTGGCTGAAGGCCCCGACTGGTTATCCGTTGCTAAAGCTTTTATCGTTGGATGGTCCGTGGCTAAAGAAGGGTCCGTCGCTGTATACATTTAACCACGGCTTCATTAGCATCTGCAGGGGTCCGTCGCTGTAAGTTTTAGCCACGGATTTGAAAGTCGCCGTACCCCCATATAGCAACGGATGGCAAGTCTGATTAAGGGTTGTGGTGTAGTGCCGCTTACGCCAAGGAGGGGTAGGGTCGGCGAAGAGCCCCCTCACTGTTCCCCCAGTCCTATAGTAATGGGAGAGGAGAGCACCGGTGGTGTCGAGTCTAGCCCCTCCACGACCTACCCATAGCAATGGGGCGAGAGGTGGGTAAGCGCCCCCACCACTAGCTTCGGGGTGGGGGGGGGGGGGGCTTGGGTCGGTGAAGAGCCCCCTCTCTGTTCCCGTCGTAATGTGTTTGTCAGTAGCTCTCTAAAGTGATTTTAGTGGCTGCTTGTGTCGGGTGAAGACATTATGCATATGGATGGTTTGTCAGTAGCTCTCTAAAGTGATCCCAGGGATAAACACTCAGTGTTCTTGTTTTCTGTTTGCTTGCCAGCTATAGTCGATATTTTGCCTGGAAACTAGTCAGCTGACCTCTGGTAACAGGTCATGGCGTTTCGCTGGAGACTTTCTTTTGTTTCTAGTGTTCTTAGTGGCTGCTGCTGAGCCTCAGTTAAATCTGTCTTCTAGTAGCGGTCTATCATCTGTCTATGAGTCTGTCAGAAAACTGTCTTAGACAAAAGCGAAGCACCCACCACGTTAGAGAAACTATGCTGCATCCATTCCTGTATAGTACTAACAAGTACGGAGCCAAAGCTGCGTATTGCGGTTGCTTCAACTAGCTTACCCAACGTATGAATTTCGTCATGAACTGAGATCAAGCTGAACGGAAATGGAGAGAACAGAAACAGAGCTGAAGTTGAAACATAGGTGAACTAGGCAACGCAGAATACATTACGTACTATTCCATCTGAAATACACGGTAAAATCCAGAAAAAAAGTACTGGGCAAGTACGTAGCACCCAAACAGAGCCTTTCTCATCAAAAGTGGGATTTCAGGCGTTTTACTTTTCACTGTGTTGCTTACTCTGACTCACTGTGGCTGCTGGTAATTGGCCAGCGATGAAATATTTGGATGGAACGAGTAGTAGTAATCAAGAAAGAATGCTGTGCTTAATCCTCTGGATTTGGGAACAGCTATCAAGAAATTTTTTTGGCGACAATTACAAATAAAAACGATGGTACCTGCACATGTGCCTCCTTCAGTTTTAGCACAACATAATTTATGTCCCTACAAGACTTGCTCCTAGTACATGATACTTTCAAAGTGTGAAAAATAATAAATGGGAAAAAAGCAGCATCTCAGCATGAGGCGATGTTTATTATTATGAAATGTTTGAAGCAGCAGTAAAAGTGAAACCTTGACAACCAATCTAAGAGGATGCACTGGACAGTTACAACAGCAATCTTCATGCATCAGCAACTCTGATCTGCGAACATGGTTTTACCAATGAATCTGCGAGAGAGCACAGCAATGAATCAATGGAATAGTTTTGTGCACCAAAACAGTTTTAACAGGCCAGCTGAAGTACGTGACGAAGCAGAAAATACAGTTTCAATAGTTTACTGAAGTCGAAGCCAGCATATCATTGGGCAGAACAGAATTGAAACGTACCACGGTCTCTTCGTCGTCGTCCTCTTCATTACATGCCTGAACTTCGATCATCATTATCCGATCGTCTGCGATAATTTTTTATCTTGTTCAATCTCACTACCACATCTCTCATAGTCATCCTTTGATCTGGGTGTCACTTGTGCAGAGCAAACCCAGCTCAAATAATTGTGAAAGGCAGATATTCTGGTGGCGGTGAGCAGGAGCATCATGAAGCATCTGTTTGTCCATAACGGTGGCAAGCTTCGATGGAAATGCCTGCTGAACCCATCGCCCGATTGTCGGATCTCCAATGAACATAGGATCAGTGGGTCTCTTCCCAGTGAAAACTTCAAGGAGCATGATGCCATAGCTGAACACATCAGTCTTTGCGCGATGCCTTCCCAAAGAAATCCGTACTCTGCTCCAAATTAGCGAGAAAACAAGTTGAAGCATGATTATCTTGAACAAAAGCGAAGTGACCTACTATGTATTATACCGAATAGTTACGTGAAATCTACCCTTCAATAATTGTACACAAGTTAGTACACGGTGCCATGTAACCTAGTGTTCGGGCATCTTTGGGCGTCATCATGGAATAGGTGTGGTCACCCAAGAGCTATTTCGAGATGTCAAGTACGCCACACGTGCAGTCATTTCCCCATCAAGTAGCACATTGCTAGGCTTTAGGTCACAATGCGGGATCACCTCATAATGCTCGTAGTGCAGATGTTCCATTGCGCTTGACACATCTAGCATGATATCCGGCCTCTTTAGGAATCCCAAATGTGTTCCATATTCGAGTGCGAGGAGCATATCTAAGCTACCGTTTGGCATGTACACAAGCACCAGTCCTCTAAAGTCCATGTTTGAACAAACATTCAATATCTTTACAAGGTTCGATGTCGAGCTGCTCGAAGCACTTGGCACTCGGCATTGAAGCTTCTAATGGCCAGCTCTAGCTGCATGTCTAGAACTTTTACGGCAACAACCAAACCAGTCCTCAATTGGCCCTTATAAACTTTTCCAAAACTCCCGGTCCCGGGGAGATTATTACAACGAAGTTATTAGTGGCAAAAGCGAGGCTCATTGTAGGAAGCGGCCTATGACTTATAACATCATCCGGTTCAGTGACAAATGTTTGATCTTCTCCGGTGCCCTTATATTTCATTCTAATAATTAGTAAGGCACAAAGAGCAACTGAACAAACTGCTACAGTGACTGCAGCCAACAAATATTTTAGGAACGATGCATTATGTGAGTGATTTTTTTCTCGGGACATGGAGAAAATCCTAGGCGGGGAGCACCACATAGCCCGGCGTTTCCAATCAAACACGGGAAGTGATGTTTGAGAAAAATGCCTCCATCACGGGATTTTGCCCTCCGGCTTATTGAAGGAAGGATTCAAGGATATCAAGTCGGTGAAATTTGCAAGGAACATGAGAATTGTACGGAGATATTGTTAGAGGAGAGATCCAAAAACGTTAAGCTTTTCAGCTCTTGAAATGATTCGGGATTGTGCCATCAAATGAATTGTGTTCTATATATAGGGAAACCATCATACTAAAAGGCTGCCAAATGATTACGGAATGCTTCCGATGAAAAAAATTGAAAGCGAGAACAACATAGTCCACTTGTTTTAGCCGAAACATCACTTTCGGTAGTGGACCCGACAAAGCAATTGTTATAAAGATGTAGTCCAATAAGTTTATCAAGGTGGAACAAGCTTGGTGGTATTGTTAAATTAAACTGGTTATTTGACAACCAAATGTATTCTAGCATGCTAACATTTCCTATACTATGCAGTGCGGGGCCATTGAATTTGTTTCCACCGAGATACAGACCTTTGTAAGCTCTTGATTACCCATCCGTGTTGGGATAGGGCCGGACATGTCATTGCTTGTGACATCAAAATATGCCGATTTTGCATCTGTTGATGGATTACGCAATTACTCCTGTGAGTGCGTTGTTGCAAAGAGAAATCAATTCTAGACTACTCAAGTTGAACAATGTTAACGGAAGTCTACTGTAAGCTTATTATCACCGGCATGAAGAATAAGTAGTTACGAAGAAAAGTTTCCCACTTGGGCGGGGAGTTGTCCAAGTGAATGAATTATGATGTAGGGAAGGTAGTAGAGATGTATGCGGTTGGAAAGGGATGAGGGGAAGTCAAGATTACTGTCAAATTATTAAGCTGCGGTTTAAGGATGTTGAGCTCATTATACTCCCAAGTGACACACCGTACGGGCGGATAATGAATTTGTGTTCAAATGTAGGTAGGACAGTTTTGACAAATTCCCAAGGGAAGATGGAGCTGGACCGGTTAGCAAATTGTCTCGAGATGAAGATACGAGAGAGTTCTGCATGAGGCCCAATTCTCTTGGAATCACCCCTGTGAGGTTGGAGTAAGAAAGGTCAAGCTTAGTAAGGCGGGGTTAGATTGCAAAGATTATTTGGGATAGAGCCGATAATTTGATTAGTATCCAAGTAAAGAAGATTAAGCTGTGGCAGTTGAGCCAGCCATGTTGGTACAACATCAACAAATCTGTTGTAAGATAAAGAGATCTCTTGTAGGTATTGGCATGCAGCAAGCCCCCGGCGGAATCCGACCAACAAAGTTATTTTGATAAAGGAAAATAGATTGTAGCATAGGAAGATTGAATGTTTGGTTGGATGGAATTGGTCCGGTTAAATTGTTAGAACAGAGTAAGATAACTTGCCGCTGAGACAAGTTGTAGACAGTGGGGGTACTGATACCCGGTGAGCTGGTTGTATTGGAGGGACAAGAACTGAAGCATGGGGGAGGCAACACCCTGTGGAATTTGACCGACAGGGCTATTGTTTCCAAGGTTGATGCGTCGAGGTAAAGGCGTGTTATTAAACGGATATCTTGGTATGTTGCCGCTCAACTCATTTCTTGCTAGGGAAAATTTCTCAAGGTTGCTCATATTCTGTAGCAGCCCTGGTGGAATCTGTCGAGAGACTGTTGTTACCTAGATAAAGATACTTCAGCCTTGTGAGGCTTCCTAGGGTGGGAGGAATGGCACCAGACAGCCGGTTACCAGTGAGAACGAGATATCTAAGGCGGTGAAGCCTCGAAAGATCATCAGGGATGACACCAGTGATGCCGGTGTTTGTGAGGTTAAGCGTGTAGAGGAAAGAGAGGTTACCAAGCTGGGGGTTGAGCTCTCCTTGGAGGGGCACGTTAGACAACCGTAGAGCCGTGACGCGCTGCCTGCGACGGCCGCACGAGACACCAACCCAGCAACAGAAGGACACATTGCTCGTCCAGCTGCTGAGCAAGATGCCCAGAGGATCGGAGAGCTGAGCTTTGAAAGCCAGAAGCGCGGCTTGGTTGTTGTGGCTGCCATTGCTGGGGATATGACTACTTGAGCTCAGCCAAGTGGGTGCACTACGAGAAGAAACAAATGCAACTTCCAGTGCACAGAATACCAAGAGGAGAAACAGCGCTATCTGGGTGCACTACTTAGCTAGCAAGTGGGTGCACTACTTAGCTAGCAACCCAGCGAACAATATGCAGCGAGTATGGCTATAGAATGATAGATACTCTTGTCGAGACGGCAACATATGCTGTATAAATAGGTTCGGCTGTCTCTATCTGAAATAAATTCCTCATATTCTGAGCATGCGTTCCCATCGACTGGTCAATTCACCTTCAGATCACATTACACGGCCGTGATCCAGTTCTCATCTTACATGTACGCCATAACTCAGGACTTTTTTTTTTTTTCGTTTTAAATACATTTTTTAGAAAATTACAAAAATATAATGTTTCTGCTAAATTTTAGCATCTGTGTATATTATGGAAATTCCAAAGTTTCTAAACAACACACATGCTTACAATTTTAAGGATGCGCATTGCTATGAAACTCTAGATTTCGCCTGAGAACCAAGTTAAGTAATGAAATGAAATACTAATTTTTGAACCATTGATTTAGATGATTTTTTTATTTTTTTAATACATTTTGGGGCTAACTATCTCTTTGAACTGGGACGACACATATAGTAATTACAAAGATTTAGTAATTTTTAATACATTTTTAATACTAATTTTAAGCCATTACAAAGATTTTAGCTGAAAAGTAAAAATATAGTATTTGGGAAGAATTTTACTTAATAAAAACAAGAAACGTGGTACGAAAGCTCCGGCAAAACGTGGTGAACCGAGGAAATAAACTCTCTTTTTGGGAGTCCGTTTGTCATGAACCAAAGGAGCACCATCGGAGAAGGGCCCAACAAGGGGCAGCCCAAGCGCCCGACCAGGGCCATCGTCTGCCGTAAACACGCCCGCGTCGGTTGCCGCAATTAAGTAAAGGGATATTTAAGGAATAAAGTTAGGAATAAAATAGAAAATAAATAGATTACTTGTAGAAAAGGAATTTCAATCTATAAGGAAACCTCTAAATCTTTCTTAGCATGCAAGTCTCCTCAGACTATAAATACAAACAAATGTAATCAGTTGGATATTAATAAAGAAAATCAGAGGGGGTAACTCTCAACCGCTTCAGCTCTCGGATCTCGATTCCTCTCCTCCTCCTGGCGTGCGCCTCGCCACCACCGGGCTCGCCTTGGCACGCGGCCACCACGCCAGCGCTTGCGCCGCCCCCCGCCGCCCGCCGCGCCACCCATGCCGCCGCCGCCGGCGCGCGCCGCGCCCTCTCCCCCTCTCTCTCTCTCTCTCCGCTGCCTCGCTGTCCCTCGTCACCGCCCGGAGCTGCTGTACATCATCATTGTCATCTCCTACCTCGCCGATCATCGTCAGCCTATTTGATCCACATCGTCACGCCATTGATCGCCGCTCCAAGCCCGGCCGCCACCGCCAACGCCGCTGCCCGGCCACGTGTCCCGCCGAAATCGATCCGGTTTGTGACACCGTTGTTTTGGAATTATAAGACTTTAGCTTTAATTTGTGGATACATTATTTTTGTTATGTATCTAATAGACTTAGTGTATATTTTTGTGTATAGCAAAAATAATATATCTAGAACGGCCAAAAGGTCATATAATTTGGAATGGAGGAAAGCGATCGAAACAATATTTTGATGGATCGGTTTGCAAAGATGGCCAAGGTGTTGGCATAGTTATAATTTCTCATAATGATGTTGTAATGGGGATGTCAAGGCGATTAGATTTTCATGGTACTAACAACCAAACCGAATATGAAGCTCTCTTATTTGAGTTGATTATGTTAAGTTGCTGGTAAATTTCAATGCATAGATGGATGACTACGAGCTTGCCTTGATTCTTGCCCCGACACAATTCCAAAATTTGCCGAATTCAAGATTTAGCATATTCCAAGGCATGACAATCAAAAGGCCAACATGTTAGCTCAACACGCAGCTGATTTTGATGGCAGTGGGTGTAATTTTAATATACAAAAACAAAGCCGACGCATCAAGATTTTAATTTTTTTATTGCAGGTGCGGATGAAGGCCGACTCATCTCAGCGGTGCAAATCGCAGACCGGGTCCCTAGTGCGAGCAACTCAACCGGCCAAGCCGGGACCAAATCGCAGACCGGGTCCCTAGTGTGAGCAACTCAACCGGCCAAGCCGGGACCAAATCGCAGACCGGGTCCCTAGACCGGTCAGGCCGATCTTTGGTCTCAATCGGCTAAGCCGACTAATCTAGCTGGCTAGGCGATTCCCAGGTGTCCGGTTCGGTTGTTCCGCGATGATGTCCCCAATTAGTCTTGTTCGATCTCTAGTGGTTCCAGGACTGATTTGGAAGATTGGTGGACTCCTTTAATAAAATATTTGTAGGATCCAAATACCAAGGTTGGCAGAGTGTTCGGTGAAGTGCTTTCATGTATATGCTGCATAACGGTGAACTTTATCGAAAACCACGAAGACTTGCTGCTAAAGTCTTTAGGGTCTGATCAGGCAAGAGTAGCTATAGGAGAAGTCCATGAAGGTATTTGAAAAGGGCAGGCTTATATTGGCCTACCATGATGGCTGATTGCTTGGGTTACTAAAAGATTGTGAAGAGTGCCAACGGTTTTGGAAATATTCGGCTGATACCTACTACTATCTTTCATCCTATTATCAAGCCCTCGCCTTTCCATGGATGGACGCTAGTTTTCATTGGAAAAATTCATCTCCTGTCTTCAAAGGGATATCGATTCGTCTTGGTTGCTATAGATTACTTGACTAAATGGTCCAAGGCGGTTCCTTTGAATAATATGACACATAAGGAGGTAATTTAGTACATCACTGAGCATATTATTCATAGATTCGACATTCCTTAGACATTAACTACAAATCTAGGAATGTCTTTTGTGTCCAAAGAGGTAAAGGATTTTGCCAAATCATATAAGATCAAAATGCTCAATTCATCTCCATACTAAGTTCAAGCTTATAGCCAGGCTGAGTCTAGTAACAAATCTTTGATCAAGTTTATCAACAAGAAGATTCTGGATAATCCAAGGAGGTGGCAAGAGGTCTTGTTTGAAGATTTGTGGGCACATCGCATATCGAGGCATGGTGCTGCTAAGGTGACTCCTTTTGAGCTAGTATATTGTCACACTACTATCCATGGCAGGAAAATTCGATTAACCGTGGCGGTTTTGAAAACCACCATGAAGCAATGGCCACCACAAATCATTAATTTACCATGGCGGCTTATTTTCCGGCCACGGTTAACAGCACAAAAAAAAAAAAAAAAAGTCTAGATCCATACCCTAGTGGGCCAAAATATGGGCTCGCGCCACCGGATGGGTTTTGAAAGCTATCAGCGCTGGTCGTGGCTGCTGCTGCCGGTAATGTTAGCAGCTCTTTCGATTGCACAAGGAGAAGCTGGGGTTGCACTAGGCAGGAGGGCAGACCGGACGCGGATGGCCAATAATATTACAGCGGCCATTGGATCGATCGGGGTACGCCTTCTTGTGAGTCACTCCACGTTGTTGTGATGCACGCGTGTAGGGGGATTAATTATGCGGAGATTGGATGGATACTACATAGGCTCTGGCGCGTGTGCAACAAAACTTTTTGTTTTTGCAATAAATAGGTTCTTTGTCACCATTGGCTCGCCTTGATATCATGGATACTGCGACAGCCAGCCTGTATTAATCGTGACCTTAACGTGCCACACCGACGAGGGCAACGGCTTCAGGTCAAGCTAGTGTCTTGATGCAGGACAACATCGAGACACAAACAACATGTTCCTGTCGTTTGAAAAAAAAAAAACTGAAACAAACTTAAGTTGATGTGTTATTTCACGGTTGAAACTGTTTTGAAAAACGTTGTCGGACTATTCAACGTAAATATGTCGTTGTATCCCATGCATCGTTTACCGAAGATGTTGTCTAGAATTTCGTAGCACTCATTTTCAATAGACTTTAGACGTTTCTTACCCGAGATGACCGTAATACTTGTGTTGGGTCACATTGCCTTTGCCGCACGGTATTCTGTTTTTGTGGGCCCGCCAGTTGGTGCAATACTTTGCATAAAAATACATGAATTCAGCACCCCACTTACGTGCCATGCTTTAGAGTTATAAACTATGAAAATATAGACTATATATATATATTTTTTTTTTGCGAAGAAAAAAATATAGACAATACACTCTTACATTTATGTATAAACCGGTTAGATCAGGGAGCTGGGATTCTATAACGTTGCTCTTACGTTTATGTATAAACCTGTTTTTGACTGCCCTTTTGCCAAGATGATTTGGAGGATTATTTTCTATGAAAGGGAGTCAGAAATGTGAGTGTTGTAACATGAATGAAACTATCCAACACCTGTTTTTTATTTGTCCTTTTTGCGAAGATGATTTGGAGGATTATTTTCTATGCTACTAACCTTACCTAACCTAGTTCTATTAACCATATACTCCCTCTATCATTTTTTATAAGGCGTATACCACAATATCTCAGATACCAAGGAAGAGCATTAACTCTTGTTAAGCCGCGTGAGCTGTTGCATGGCTGCATGCAAACCGTGACATTTCAGTTGCTACTAAGAGCAAGTATAATGATTCCGCCGGCTGGCTGGCGATTGAGCACCAGCGCACCAGCAACGCATGCGGGCCCAAAAATAAGCGTACTTCTTTTGCTTTTCATCGGTGATTCACTAGGCGCCCGCGGTCATCTCTCTCCTCATTTTCTCTCGTCCACATCGGATATCACTGGCTAGTCGTCAATCATTATACTTGCTCTAAGCTCCTGGCGCACGCCCGCGCAGCCGGTGAAAAAAGAAAAATACTTTCGCTAGAGTAAACAATAGCTTGCATGCAAACGTTTGGAATTCATGCATGCATACTATTAAATGTCGCAAAACACTCTGCCTCCTCCACCTCGATTGGAATGAGGCGTCTAACAAAAAATCAAAAAGCCAAAAGTGCAATACGCCCTACATTTCGTAATGGAGGGAGTATTTAGTATTTGACATAGTAATCAACATAAACAGACTAAGCCACTGATTTGGGTTAGAGTGGCTGCCTTATTTTGGGCCATCTGGAGATGTCGCAATGACACGATTTTCAAAAGAAATTAAATCTAACTCTATTATGCAGGTTATCTTGAGGAGGAGCTTATTGGCTACGCTTACGGACCCAGCTGCAGCATGCTGAGCAAGCAAAAGATGCCCTCGTTGTGTTGAGCATGTAATTGGAGATGGTTGCTTTAGAAATTTCGGTGGAAGCATCTTTTCGAAAATTAAATTTAAGCTTCATCTCTCTGACAAATGACCTTGTCTAACCAACTAAGAGCAACCACAATGCAGTAATAAACCAGTTCATAGCGATCAAAAATATTCTCTGGTAGGTTCATCTCTCTGGTAAATGTCTCCTTGTATCAGATACTTGGATAATATCCTCGCTCTGCCTCGGTTCTGCGTTTCGTCGCAACTGGTTCTTGTTTGTTGCTCTCGTTATCTTTCAATGAACCGCTGAATTGGGAGTGCGAGATCAAGATTGATTTGCTCACTGCGCGATTTGTATCAACAGCTATATCTCTATTATAATCCATTTGGCGCCATGACATGAACCCTGAGACTCAGCTCATGCTTGCAGAGATTCAGGCAATTGTGATTGACACCTATCAGCACGATCTCTGGGAGAAGCACTTCAGCAACGTGGACACCGCAATGCAGAAGCCACTTCAGCAACGTGCAGAAACACATCCTGGATTCAGCGCTCCATCCGGAAGCGTGGGTGTGGAAGGCCATCGCCGATAAATATTGGACAACTGGCACATCGAGACGGATGGAAATGTCGACGACTTTCGCCTCATTACTAACCAAACACTGCGTTCCTTGGGTGATTGACGCTGCCGCTACTTCGCCGGGTGTAATGCCAATCGCAACGCCTCATTTTTTTATTATTTTTTCTATTTTGAGGAGCTCACAGCGCCTCTTGTTGAGTAGGCCACATTGGGCCCAATCAAATTGTGACGACATTTAGTCGTTAACCTTTTTGTTTGGCCCAACAAAACCTATAGGCCATCATGAGGATTAATAAATTAATCCAGAAATAGCCCTTCGCTCCTATTATTCAGAACAAGGCCGACGGCCCAGCCCAAAAACTCCGGTTTCTAAAGTAAAAAAAACAAAAATAACTATCATGAGGATTAGAACCCACGATCCCCAACATGTTAAGCTTTTCTCTACCATTAGACTACACATATTTGTGTTTAATAGTAGGACATTGACATTTTTTTACTTCAGAACCTTGTTATATGGTGCACAAAAAACTTCGTAACTTTCTTATATGACTTGCAATGAAGATGAACATTATACCAAAGTTGTAGTACTTTTCAATATCCAACGAGATTGCATTTGAATTCTCACATTTCAAATTTGACAATGTTTTCATTTGAAATCATTTATCCAATGAAATTATGGATCCCAGTGTGGGGTTCACTCCTGCTCCCCAACCATCGACCTAGGGTCGAATTGGAAGAGTGAGGGTTTACCATAGGAATGAGTCACGATACATGCGAGGGTCCAAGCGGGTGAGTAGAGTGACACGTGGCAAGACTGAAAGTGGAGTAAATGGCATTATTAAAACTAGGGGGTCCTCCTCTCTACAGTGCACCCTTCAGGGTATTTATAGGACATACCAAGTGGCAGTGGCCTTTTACATTAGGGTTACAGATACAATTACAATGACAGGTCGGCCCCAAGGGGCAAAGGGGTACAAACACAAGTCTAATTCCAACTACCACCGAGAGAGGAGCTTCTAGGGTTTCACGGCGCCGCTAGGTGACGAGGCGAATGGCGTCCACGAAGCCTCGCGAGTACTGGGAGGCTTGCGAGGCTTACTTCAGCTAACACCGTCGCCGAGATCCCCCGCTACGCCCCGGGGGGTACCTGAAAGAAGTGAAACACCGAAGACAAATTGTCGGTGCACCCCCGCAACAAAGGGTCTGCGGGGGTGACCAAGGGGCACGAGGGGTGTCACCCTTGCTAACAGGTTGACCGTAGCGGGGGTGACTAAAGGGGAGGTGACCATGCTGACCCTAGCGGGGATGACCATGTTGTTGCGACTTAGTTGAGGTGCAATTTAAACCCCATCTTCTTGGGGTTGGGGCTTTGGGCGGAGCCGGTCGAGGTCGTCCGATGGATCATTCCCCCAACACCCGTAAACAAAAATGTAGATCTCAAAAAGTTGAGAAACTTTGTATTTGACAACATTTTCATTTAAAATCATTTATCCAATGAAATTATGGCCGAATTCTTCACATTTGAAATTCCAATTTTTTTTTTCGCACGACCTCGGATGGGTAATTGACCAAAAGCAAAGTCTGTAGATCTCGAAAAGTTATAAAACTTTGTAATTGATAACTTTTTTTCATTTGAATCTGTGTACAATCGCAAATATTCATTTAATTTGGATCTAACACTAATAACCATATTTTTAATTTAAACTCAACGTAATCACTTTTATGTTTTTGTGGCTCCCGCCATCTTTTCCAAGACCTATATATAATATATTCGCATCCGTAACCTCTTCTCCCGCCATTGTTTCCCTTTTTTTTTATTTGGTACCTTTTTTCCCGCACACTTGTAATCTAATTATTGAGAAGTCTAACAGTGGCCCCACCGTTCATAGAGACTAACTGGAGTGGACCGTGTGAAAACAACCTGGGAACCACCCCTGATTTGTGGATCTCGTCAGTTATCCCAGCTGAAACATGGTCCATTTTCTATTCTTTGCCATCGCACAAGAACTCCATAGTTCATAGTCCATACCTCTCCCCTTCCTGCTGCAAACAGGGCGATGCAGCAACGCACCGCGGCACCGCGCGCACGGCCGCACCAACACCGGTCCCTGTCGCCGCCTCAAGAGTCACCGTCGCTCGACCCAGATCCGGTCCGCTCCGCCTCCTGGCGCCCTACGGCAACACTTCACCACCGCGGCTGCCGTCACGCACGTCGCCCGCTGGATCCCCGCCGCCGCTGCCGTCACGCACGTCGCCGTGCTGCTCCATTCCGCCGTCGTTGTGCCTGCTCGGAAATCCTGTAAGAAGAAGGCATGACGTGCGACCTGCATATATTAAGAAGTCGTGTTTCTAATTATTGTAAGTCCTAACCTCTCTGGATGTTGCTATCTGATGCTTGTATTGGAAGGGGACTAAATCATGGCATTAGCATTTCATCTCTGTTGCTTCTGAGTTTAACTGACCTTGTGTGGGTTTACTAAATTTATTTAATATCTACATTTTTTAGTTCAATAACCAACTGACATTTATGTGCTGATCTATAAACTTAACTGAATCTGAATGTATTTTGATAGATTTATTACTTGGCGAATTGTTCTTAAACTTGATTAAGTTACATTGCTAAAATTAAATCAAGTATGAATTCTCGATTGAATTCAGGGACTTATGAATTATGATAGTTTTAAATCATAAGCAGATACCTATTCTCATATACAGTAGGTGCAGCCACAACATATGCACTACTCTGAAAATGTCAATTGTATTTGCTATTCAGGTTAGGCAATTCCTGTGCTGACCTCTCAAGATGTCGTCCTAAAAATCAAGGAGGTGTGTCAAATTTGCAGGTACACATCCTAAATTGCATGGGTGGACCACTGAATGATACAATGGTAGAATTCAATTGGATTTTGCATACCAGATTCATTCAACGATTTATTTGTTTTATTTCATCGCAGAATGGGCATGTTGAAAATGTAGAGGATGATGATCTGCAACCAGATTACGAATACCTTAGTCATGTATAGAAGGTATGACAGTAATATGGATGAGAGCGTTTTACTATGTTTGGCACTGGAAAGCTAGTAATGGTTGCCGCTTTAACTAGAATTTTATGCTGTCCTTTAACTGTGACTTGTGACTTGTGCTTGCAGAGGCAGAATCTTATTGTGCAGAGAAAAATAGATGTTCTTAGCTCAAAGAAACAGGTAAGGAAGCTAGTTTTCAATGATGAATCATTTTTAGGTATTTTGGTTAAAGATTCTTTTGGTTCCTCTGTAAAGAAGGTGGCTTAGCACTCATATGGAACCACATGTAAAGATGATTATGTCGAGAATGAGGATCTGCCAGCACATTACAAAGATAATTGTAGTAACGATAAGGTTTGCGCACCAAACTTAACACATGGATGCAAAGCAATATATTCTGATCATGTTGCCAAATACCGTTATTGGAACTGCTTTCTGAGTTTCCTAACAGAATGACTGTATACTGTACTATGAACTTTATCAAATTGTTGTATTAAACGAGCACATACTACAGGTTGTCTCAAAGGAAACATTTGCTACTCCCTCAAATTTTGAAGCATCTCAGTACCAAGTAAATATCTTTCTAGCATTGATATTTTTGTTAGCTTATTTTCCACAACTAAGTTATCTGTTTTGACTAGTTACCAGCTGAACAAGATCTCAAAAAGGCCTAGTGCATCAGTACCTGCTAGTGTATAAGACACATCTCTTAAAACTTCATTTTATTCTTTTCTTAATTGTTCTTACAACTGGAGTCTAAGAATCCCCATATATACTTTTGTAGAAGAATCATCGTGGCACAGCAAGTTTGTCAACTGGCAATACAATGAAGGTATGATTATTCAATTTCTTAGACAGACTGTGATCCATTAGGTGCTTATTTATTGTATGCATATATTTGTGAACCAGGTTGGAACCAAAGTATATTTACAGAGATGGAAAAATCAAAATAAGACTGTTGCAATGGGTAAACTAGTGAGTTGTGATCCAAGACAGAAAATTGATGGTGTTCAGCTAGGCAAAGAATTTTGGATGGTTTCTGTTAGTTTTGCAATGGTAGAAGATGAACCATTGATACGACCATACAAAAACTACAAGGTTCTTAGAGATGTAGAAGGAGGAGTCCATGTTGCATGGCCTTCAACTTTTGTACGGTCTTTTCTATAACCCATTATGATTTCAATTCGCATGTGTGCCATATTATTTAATTTAAATTTCATTTGCAGATCCAGAAGATAGATATGTGATCACAGCAGAGGAACGCTTGACTGAGCTGAAGGAAGGAGAAAGGAGGATAGCTAGCATGCTAAGAGGGATCTTTTATATGTTTCATATTTGCTCACATAGGAACGTGTGCTCTGTACAAAAAAATTGTGTCATGAATTTGGATGTTACTTTGTAATGCGACAAATTATTTACAATATATATATATATATGGCTCAGTGTGCTTATTTTTATGTTGGATGGTATTGCATTTTTTATTAAATTGTACAATATTATTTCTATTGTTGTCTCAAAAATAAATAATTATATAATATTAATGAACGAATGATTTATTCCTTACAACGCATATAAGTGTTGCAATAAACCAAATCTATACGTTACAACAAACCATAGAGACTATTCACACATGGTCTATACAAACACATATAAGTGTTGCTATGATCAAACATTATGCGTTGCAACTTTGCAACGCTTATTACCACATGTTACCAACGCATAAATAAATGTTGCAATAGATCCTTGTAACGCCTCTTTAGGCAACGATATTGGATGCGTTGGTATAGACCTTGCCAACGTATATATGAACTTTCAGCAACACTTATTTGCGTTGCAAAGGGGTGTCATTTTGTAGTGATATAGCGAGAAAAACTTTGGTGACTATATCAAATGAAAACGACGCTGACAGTACATGGATGTTCTACAATTGAGCACAACATACTTTGTCCCCAATTTACATGTAGGTATTACATGATACATTTAGAGTGACAAAAATGATAAAGGAAAAAAGCGATAAGCAGCACTCAGCATGAGCACATATTTGGTATTATTAAATGTTTGAAGCAACAGTAGACTGAAACCTTGACAATCAATCCAAGAGGATGCATTTGGACAGTTACAGCAGCAATATAATCTTCTTGCATCAGCAACTCTCATCGATCTGGGGCATGAGGGCTCTAGGCTACTTGTTATGGGGCATGGTTATTATTATCAGGGAATCTGCAAGAGAGCAATAGGAAGTCATGAGGAATGCACTTAAACCTGGTTACTGTAGCAAATGAATCAATGGATACGTGTGTTTGTGTACCAATACAATATTAGGCCAGCCGGAATAAGTGACCAAGCAGAAAATATGGTTTGAATAGTTTAGTGAAGTTGGCCATATCATTGGGCTGACCAGAACTGGAACGTACTTACCATGCAACAGCTAGCTCGCTAGCTACAACCCGAGTCTCTTCCGTGCCCTCTTCATTCCGTGGCTGAACTGCATCATCATTATCCGATCGTCTGTAATGGTTTAATTTTTTTAGAACAAAAGCTGGGGACATCAAAAGGCCGGGTTGGATTGAATTTACTAACGAATACATATATGTAAGTACCAGCTTTGTACGTACCTCTTCATCTTTTCATTACCAAAGTAAAAAATATGTAAGGCAGGTCGGTTGGGATGGACTTCAATTGCGCGTCTTAATGCAGCTTCCTCCCTCTCCACCTCATCCTCATAGGCGTTCTTACAGAACAAATCAACTCTGACTTCGCGAACGGATGGGAGGTACTCCAACCCAATATTCTCAAAGCTAATGTTGTTGTGCAATAATTCCTCCATTTGTACACCAAACATAAGCACCTCGAGGTTTGGCATAACCACGCCTGGTACTTCTCCGCAGTCATCTTTCTTTCTTCTCCGACCAAAGGGCACACTTTCAAATATACAGCAGATAGCAAACGAAGCACTCGAATCCTCGTTGGCTATGAACTGGACCATTGTAACATCCAAATCCATGTATCTCAACTTCTGGAAGTATCCATCTGCTTCAGTATTATTACTAGTTACTGTTGCCGTTGAATATGTTCTCAGTTTGAGGTAACAGAGCTCTGGCAACCTGCCCAGTGCAATGAGACCCTTCTCATCGAGACCATTCACACGTAATTCCAAGTGGGAGAGGCTAGGAAGATGCACAAAATTAATCCATGAAGGCAACTTGTGGAAATAGATATCGAAAAGGAACAAACATCGGAGATCTCGAGAGGGCACTGCTGCATCCCAGGCCATATTAGCATATTGAATGTAATAACCCAGTGTTAGATGCTGCATCTTCTGGAGATTGGCAAGAGACTGGAACAAATCTATTTGCATGTCGTCATCCATCTTATCACTGTCACAGATATTGAGCAACCTGAGTTCACACAGGTTACCTAGATCCTTCACAAACTGTCTCCTGGACTCAACATTTTTGCGAGGTCCACCTATCTGTAGTTCTTCCAGTGAAGTCAACCTCCCGATTACTCCATCTGGTGTCGTGATGTACTTTTAGCACATAGGCATACCAACTGTGTGTGCATACCAATGCTACACGGTAATTCCTCGAGTGTAACATACTCCAACTCCAATGTTTGTAGAAACTTTAGCCTGCCTATTCCTTCTAGGAGCTTTCCGACCTGCATATCTCGTATCCCAAGTATCCCAAGGTACCTCAAATGAAGTAGGTTTCCAATATCCTTCGGTCTCTGCCATCCTTTTCTAAATCTGCAACCCTCAAAAACTAGCACACGAATGAGTTTTAACCTTGGATGCAAGGCCAAATTAGCAATATCACACCGCAAAGCGAATAATGACCTCACTTCTGGTATGTTCACATCAGTATCTTGACTGAGAACCAGTTCTACATTTTTGAGGGCTAACCGTCGGGTGTGGCATTGTGCAAATGTACCATCAACACCGACAAAGTTTTCATCACATGAGATGGAAACAATGAGATCAAGCACCATATCATGAACATGACAACCATCTATGATGCCGCCATATTCGTTGGATTTCACTCCTAGATCATACTTCTATTTATGAGGTCATGGAAGTATTCCTCTCCGACCTCAAATAACCCACGTCCCTGGCGTCTTCTCAACAAAGCCTTCAGCTATCCACTTCCATATCAGAGAACCTTTATCAATAAAAGAATCTTCTGGAAAAACACTTAAATACAACAAACAAGTCTTCAGATGAGGGGGCAGGTCATAATAACTCAAAGACAATATCTGCATAGTATTGTCCAGATGCCTATATATCTTCCTTATCTTGACAGAAACCCGGAGAGCTGCACACCTCAATCCATTCATATCTTGATTTACCCAACAGAAAACTAGCCATTGTGATGATTGCCAGTGGAACACCACCACACTTCTTTAGAATCCGATCAGATAACTCACCAAGATGACTATTTGTACATTTGTCTTCACAACCAAATAACCTTGTATAAAATAACCTTTTAGAGTTATCATCAGAAAGTGGTTGTAACTTGTAAACCTCACGAGCTTCTTTGGCAACTTCAAATTTACGAGTAGTTATGAGTACTCTACATCCACAATTGTCGTCAACCAGAGCTAACTTTATTGTCTCCCATGTTTGAGGCTCCCATATGTCATCAATAACAACAAAATACCTATCCATAGCAAAGTGCGAGAACCATGAGATACTAAGCCAAGAAAGCAATACGTGTGGCCAACTGCCAACACCAGTAAAAGTAACTAAACCAATGAGTTCCTGTGATAAATAACTTAGATTCTGGCAGTTCTGAACCTTTCTCAGTAGCCAGAAGTGAACAAATAATAAAACTAAGCGCAATATTTAGACTAAAGAATGCCCCTGATGGCTCGAATTTTTTAGTAAAAATATAATTTCACATCCAAATTCAGATAGAGTAAAAATAGTTTTATAGTAGTAGACTTTTGAATTAATTATGCTGGAAAATAATTGTGAACAAGTGTGATATGTTCCTCAATGACTCTGAATGTTTCTAACAGTTGGTAGGAAATATTAAGCTGCCACTATCAGTTAATGTCTTTTAAATATTGACTTCAATGAAACTAATTAACTACTAATATAATAAATTTCTTTGATTCACAAAGTCGTAAGTTTGGAATGATTTGTGTATCAAGCTAAGAACTTAACTAACAATAAACTTGTAAATTCACGCCAAGAACTTAATGCATAACGTAAACCAAATAATGTATGCAGTAACACTATTTGTTTGTGTAAAGAAATGCTTTTTGGGGGACTGCAAACATATATGTGTGTGTCGTACCTCTTATTTCGAAGGAATCCTCGGAATTCATTGAGAAGCTGCCTTTCATCCAACTTTTCCAAACTAGAATTGATGTATACATTCTTGTCCAGATCTATGAGAATGTCCCTAAGCACTTTCTTCATGTCAGGTTTTTGGCCAACCGGAACAAAAGCGCCACAATCAAAATGAGGCTGAATGTTATCATGCACTGCTTTGGCAAGAGTAGTTTTCCCCAATCCTCCAGCTCCAACCACAGAAACTATCTTCATCTTCTCATTTGACGAACCATCACAGCCTTCTTCAGAGAACGACAACATGGACATGAGCTCCCCCCTTGATTTGTCAATACCAATTAGCTGTGACACTTCTCTGAACATAGCTGCAAGGCGAGGATCAACAGTTGATGTTGTGGCAGGTTTGGCCACAATATCATCAGCTCTGTACCTGTGATGCCTTTCAGCCACCTCGTCGGCTTGCTCGTTGATGCTTTTGATCATACCAGCAATCTTGTGATGGGCCTTGCTCTTGCTGAACAGTTTACCAATCTTCTTCGCAGCACGTTTGAGCTTGTTTGGATTGGGGTCCTCAGCACGGGCATCGACACGCACGAGGAAGGTGTCGAGGATGTCATCCACCTTGTAGGACAGCTCCCGGACGTCGCGCGCCCAGAGCTTGACCTCGTCATCGAGCTGGTTGGGCGGCACGTCCGCCACTTTGCGGAGAGCAGCGTGCATGCTCCCCAGGTCGCGTGTGAGAGTCTGGATCTTCTTTCTCACTCCTGTCTGCAGCTTGCGCTCCTCGTTGAGGAGCTTGCCGAGCTTGAAGATGACGCTAGCCATGGCCCCGTTACGAGAACCATGGCCGCTGGATTGATCTTCTGCTTGCAGGATTTAGTTGCTTGCTTGGTAATTGGTAGGGAGTATATGTGCTCGGTTGTGTATCTATGTGTGAGACGGAAATGTATGTCGTGCGGTCTGGGGATGCTGGTTGTGTTGTTCGCCAATGAATGATGAAATGAATGGGGGCATAGTGCAGGTGTAGGCACACTCCGCGCTCGACAGGAAGATGCCTATGAGGGTCCAGCGACCATCGCTTCCGCACTCGCCAGGAAGATGCCTGCCTATGAGGGTCCAGCGACCATCGCTAGTGGACAGGGCAGTGCCGTGTTCCTGCAGATGAATTACTGAGCCGGCCCTGTGTGCCCACTGCCCCCGTCCATCATGTGGCCAACAAGTCCTTGCGTCCTCGTGAATTCAAGCGCTCCACTGTAATGCATGATCAGCCTATCTATAGCGTCCTACGGATGGTCGCTATAAGTCAGTATAGCGACCTACGCTCGGTCGCTATAGATATTTTTAGCAGCATGTAGGGCCGGCCGGCGTGCTGCTGCCCTACGGCCCTGCACCGGCAACCAAACGTTTTCAATTTCACCGCATCACTGAATGCCCACCGCGTGCTTTCGCTCGTCTCGTCAAGTCAGTCATCAGCCATGGGGGTGCAGCAATGGGGTCCAGCGACCAGCCCTAGTGCGCCTCTGAAACCTAGCTACATGTAAACAGTAATATACATTATTTAAAAAAAATCACGTGAGAAAGCACGCAGAGTTAGAGATATATCCATCCTTCGCCAAAACCTCAAACCCTTTATATCCATCCTTTAAACCGAATATTGATGTTCCCATGGAGGCACTGCAGGAGACTGGTTCTTCGCTGAGAACCAGGAACGCACGGCAAAGGCCATCTGGCCGTCGGTGACGTCTTCGCCGAGAACAGTGCTCGGCATAGGACGGACGGGAAAATTTTTCAGGGCACACGCCCTATGCCAAGCACCCCGACCACCAGCTCGGCGACGCATTCGCCTAGCAGCAAAAGCAACTATCGGCGAAGAAAAGTGACCGCTAATGGCCGTTGTAACCGACGGCAGTTACAACGGTCTTCGCCGAGAACCTGTCAGTAGCCCTCTCGGTAAAATCCAGGTCTTCGCCGAGTACCTACTATGTTTCCCCTCTCGGCAAATTCTATGTCTTTGCCGAGAACCGCTTAGTAAACTTGTTGACATTTTTTTTTGGAAAACTCTATGCCGAGCACTCAACGGGACGGCACTCGGCAAAAATTCCCCTAGAAAACTCTTTGCCGGGCGTCGCTGCCATTCCACTCGGCAAATCTGGGGAAGTGGCCATCGGGCAGCCATTTTCTCCCAGATTTGCCGAGGACAGCTGCAAAAACCGTCGGCAAAGAAGGCTTTGCCGAGAGCACTGCTCGTTAAAGTCTATAAAATTTATCTTTTTTTTCCTTTTCCACCTTCACAAACAGGCACATATACAGTATTTCTCCCATAAGTGAAATATATAAAAAACCCTTCGCTCCACCCACACACTCACCCGTAGACACACACTCACCCACAGACACGCGGCGCAGCCGGTCCGCCGCCGCCACCGCGCCACCCGCCGCCGCCCCGTCACCTCACCGATGCGCGCCCGGCCCGGCCACCCGCCACCGCCACCGCCGGCCACCCCGCTACTGCCACTCGCCGGCCACCCCGCCAAGGCTGCCCCCACCCCACCGCCGCCCCCTACGCCAAGACGCCACTGCCGCCCACCACCACTGGCCTCCACCGCAGATATAAAATTAATTTGTTATTATTTCTTTATATATATTGCTATTATTTGTTTAATAATATAAATGTTGTGCTGTATAATGTTAGTAGGAGTTATGTTGCAAAAAAATAAAACTAATTTTTATATCTTTTTGTGAGATGGCTGGGACGTAATCTTCCACCGCCAAAAGTCATAGGTTCCTATGGCCATGTAACGACCCGGGCATTTGACCCCTCGATCCAAGATGTTTGCCCACCATAGCGGAAAATGTACCTCTAATAGTAACTATTTGTATAATTATTTTTTCAAATATATTTGTAGATGTATATTTACCATTTATAAGAATTTTAAATGTATTGTAGCCAATTGACCAAATCACTTGGCTTAAACACTGTCTCTCGTACTTTGGGGTTCAGCAAGTGGACGTCTAGCACTATCATGATCTTAATAGTTAATTGGGTCAACAAATCCAATGTTGAATTACCGTTTCCATATATACGCCCGAGGAGTAGAACTAGAATTCCTATACAAATCTCAGAGCTAGAATGAAAGCACCTGCGGACCAACCGTCGGTTGCACAAAAATATGCTGTTATGGGATGTGTACGTAAGATTGAACAAATTGGGTACACTTCTCCCACATTCTCCTCTTTACTGATGACAACTAATAGTATGAACATGAGGGATGATGTTGTAGGATTGGCTACAAACCTGGCTCGGATGAACCAAAATGATATGGTAATCTCAATATGTTAACTTATCACCTAGCTTATATCTAAAAAATTAAATGGTAATCCCGATATGTTCTCATAATTTTTTTCCCAACAATTACAGATTCAAGCGTATGACTTAACCTACGCTGGGTGTAGTTATGCATCAATTCTCGGAGATCTGCGGCTTTCAATATCGGTGACCTACACTTCACCCAGTTATTTCAAAACCGGTAGTTTGTATGGATGTGATATACGTGTGATTTGTTTTACATTGTGCTTGTCAAGGTGGAATGAAAAAAAAAACCTAAAAAAAATATAGCACAATCAAGGAGATCCCGAACATGTGATAATAGAATTCATACGAAGATGTCCAAATTTCGAGCCATCCGAGATGCAACCGTGCATGAAATCGTCTCAATTTTTTTTTTCTTCCATGCAACCGTGCCATCCGAGATGCAACCGTGCCATCCGAGCGCCGCATCCTTTGCAAGGGCCTCACAGGAATATTTCTAGATTAAATATGTAAATTAGCATTCGCCCTTACCAAGGGCTATAAATAGGGAGCAATCACTCCCTCGTAAGACGGTTGGTATTCCGCATTAATACAAGTCGTATCACTCCAAGCAAGTCCAATACTTAGCCACTATTCCATTCCACTTCTATCCCGGAGCACCGCCGGCGGAGCTTTCAACCCCTGCTAAACCCAAACTTCAACACTTGGTTACCTATTAGGTAACAAATCAGATTTTTGCGCGATATACCACCTGTTGCCTCTATGGTGACATAATTTGCAAGTCAGACATTCTTTTGATTTTGCGTACCAAAAAAATCATATGTCACAGCTCGTCGAGACCGGTCTACGAGATGGGATGACAAGGGCGTGATGTAGCTCGAGCGGTAGCCCTGTGGGCGCGTGCGGCGGCGGGGCAGACGGCTTGGCAGTGCGCGGGTGGCGGCGCGCTGTGGCGCTGGCTGGTGGCGCAGCAAGGCAGCGGCATGTAGTGCGACGCGATGGGCAGCTGTCGCGACGGCAACAGAGAGCAGGAGCAGAGGGATAAACCCTAAATTATTTTTTTTATTATTCCCAATGGTCTTCCTCATATTTATATGAGGGGATTACAATTGCTAATGGGCCAGCCCATTAATCTTTGTTGTCTTGCTCTAATTAAACAACTAATAATACATAATAAATACAAATTTAAATAACTAGATATTCAACCACTTTCTTTATTTCTTGGAACACGTTTGCTAAGTGTGACATCTCTCCCTCGCTTGGAGATTCAGCTAGTCCTTGAGCTGGAATTCTGGATATAAATCTGTTGGAACAACTCAGCATCCTCCTACGAAGCTTCTGCCGCTCCTCGGTCCTTTCATTTAATCAATACCTGTAGCTGGCCTTGGCGAACTCGAGTTTTCAAAAGTAATTATGGTATAAGAGTTGGTGTACTTAAAAGATCTCTAGTTTGGTTTTGGCTAATTGATAATATTCTAAGGGCTAATCTCTCTATGCTAAATGTATGATTAGATTGGAGATTGGTCAAGCCAATGATGGAACATGGAGGTCATGGTGGATGGATTGGAGTGATCCAAAACATGATCAAGTGCTTGCTTGGCGTGGAATTGAGATCGAGGTGATCAAAATGAGCTCAAGGCGTACGCATACCATTAGGATGTCCAGGGTATATCAAAATGGGCTTAAGGCGAAGCTATACCATTGAGCTCCTACGACGCAAGGTATACCATATAGCATTATTAGTTTAAACTTTGGACTGTGCTAAATAATCGAAAGATTTATGCCTAGAGCAAAAAACTATTATCGACTTTACTACACACATGATGTTTATGAATTTTTTCATAGACACTTGCGTGTCGCACATGCATGGCCACTAGTGTTAGCATAAAATTTAGTCCTCTTCGCAAAAGAAAAAACTTTGGACCAACTTTAATTTGTTTTGTGCTTGGTAGTGGCATATGGCCACACGTACATTGCTAAGATGGTCACCATCCAGAATGCGTGAAATGGTTCATGCCTCTACGTTTATTTGGGCCTAAACGTATGGTTCATTACTACTAGTTTCGTTCAGCGCCGCCGCGTTCTTGCTGCAGCTCACCGGCCTACACATTGCCACAGGATCGGGTCTACCCACCATGCCACAGTCGTTCTCGTCGGCAGTGACACATTTGAGTGCGGAGCATATAGCTGACGCGGGAAGGGAAATAGCACATTGGATATGCCTCTAACTAGTTTTATTACAAAATTCAATTTCAAAATGAATTTAATGATACTTAATTGTATTGTAAATGTTGTTAGTATAAACTTTGGACCAACTTGAAATTTTTTTGTGCATTACAGTGGCATATGGCCCGTATCTCCTCCCATACCTCCAAGTGAATTGTTTTGTGCATTGTAGTGGCATATGAACCATTCAGCGCCAGCGACCTGCGCTAGTGCGCACTGCCCGGCCCATTTTTTTACTTTTATAAAGTTTTCTATTTAAAAGTTGGCTAAATCATACGTTTAGCAATCCATTTTTAACTCTGTTGTAGTTACTCTTACAACTGTGTATGATCTCTTGGCTTTGCCGGTCCGTGAAAATGCACTCTATCCATTATTGCCACAACGGCAACTTTACCAGCTTTATCGTGGATCTGCGACTTCACAAGACAATACTTCTGTCGTGTAGGATCAGGAGTATGAAAAAACTTTCCCCTGTCCGCTCGCGTCGCCCCCCGAGGGAGACCGGGGCGCTCCCCCAAAACCTAGCCGCCGCCACCAGCTCCTCCACCCCACCCGCGCCGCCGCCAGAGTGGGTCGCCGGAGGCTCGTGCGGCCCACGGGAAGGGGCGGCGGGGCTCTCCTCCCCTCCCGGGCGGCACTGGGTGGACGCGGCCGCCGTTAATGCAGGTGCTCCCCGCCCGGCGTGGGTTTCGCGGGTGCCGGGGAGGGGGGGCGTGGCCTGATCCGGCGTGGCTCGGGCTGGATTCGGTGCGTCTTGCGGCGGGGGAGCCTTGGCGTTAGTGGGAAGGCGGCAGCCGGCGCAAGGCAGCGGCAGCGCGGCGGTTGCGGCTGGCACGGGCAGCCGGGCGGTCTGCGTGGCGGCGTGGGGACGGGCGCGGCGGCGGCGACGGTGTGGGCGCCGCAGGGAGGCGGCTGCGGTGCGGTTGACGCCGGCGGTGGGTGCGCCCGGATGCCGCTGGATTTGTTCGACCCGGCGGCCTTCTAAGGCGTCGCGTTCTTCGGCGACGTGGCGGCCCGGTGATGGTGGGTTCAAGTGGCGCCCCGTGCGGGCGATGGGTGTGCGGCAAGTGGTTGGTGCTGCCCTTCTCCTCCTCGGCGACGACGATTAGTCCAACGCCTTGGTGGTGGGGTGGGGGGGCTTTCATGTGCTTGCGGGTGGTGCCACGGTGGTGCCTCAGGGGCGGTGTCGGGCTTCTTTGGCGGAGGTGTTGCGGAGGCGGGTGCGGGTTATCGCCATGGCCATGCGAAAAGCGGGAAGCATGGTGTCGTTCGGTTAAAGCCCCCACCGTGTTGGCAATGGTGGCGGCACTCTTGGGCGTCGTGTTTCGGGCTTCCGGGGCACCGTTGAGGCATACCGTGTCTTTTCCTTTGCAGCCAGGTCTTAGGGTGAAAACCCAGTCCATATGGATGTCTTGGCCCGGCGGCGCCATTGACGTTGTGTCCTCCCTAAAGGCGCCGCATCTAGAGACCTGCCTCGCCTTGTGGCGTTGCCTGGTGGTCGGTTGGAGGTGTTGCCTATGCGTGAAGGCCATGAGGGTGCATGGTCGAGTGTTGGCGTGAAGGTGCAGGGCCCCTGGGTGCTAGAGGTCTTGAGTTGGCGCGCAAGGTGCTGTGGTGATTTCGGTGACGGCCGAGCGAAGGTTGCTCTCGGAGCGGTTTCAGATGTCTGAGTCCCTTTCAGTGGAGTGAGGCGTAGGTTGAGGCGAGGCCGCCACGCCAGAGTGGCGTGGGATCGTGGTTTCCAATGGTGCCGTGATGGGGTTTGCTATAGCAACACCGAGCCGGGAGATCGACGATCGGGCGTGCGACTTGAGGAGGATAGCCCCCTTGGCGGAGGAGTCCGTGTAGTTGTTCGTGATTACAGCGGGCTGCGGCTTTTGGCGTGGCAATGTGGTCGGTGACGACGGGCAAGAATCTCATCGGCTTGCTTTCAGCTCTTTTCCCCATGGTGGTGGTGTGACTTTGTGTGTGTTTTGTTTTGTTTTTCTTGGAGCCTTTCCGAGTGGTGGCTCGGTCTTTGCTCCCTTCCGTCGTGTTAGTTGAGTAGGTGGAGTGAAACACTCCCCTAAGGTTGAGTTGAGTGGGCGCTAGTTGTGGCGCGAGTTGAGTTGATTTGGTACCTAGGTGTGTAGGGGGAGTAGAGTGTCCTCCTCATTTGTATGGTTTTTCTAGCCCGGTTTCCAGTCAAAAAACTGGGCTGGCATTTGTCTTTTCTTTTATTCGCCTAATAGAAATCGCGACAAAGCTTTTTGCCGTCCTTTCTTAAAAAAAAACTTCACAAGACAAGGGGGGCTAGAAAGACGTGTGTGGTGGAGCCATGAATCTACACCGTTCTTCTGCATGCAGTCACCATGAATTATTGTGTTGATGCAGGGAGAACCCGTGAACCGAGTCAATCGTCGTCTGTCGTCGTCTCCTCAGTCCAGGATATGTCACTAGTGGCACATGTAAGAGGGAGAGGAAGGCTGCAAGAAATTAATCCTGCTCGCAGGTTGTTTACTTGACAAATTTTTATATGGGCCCACGAGGAGAAAATGGTTCATTGGATAGGTAATTTCTTCGAAACTACTAGTAGTTATACGAGTCAAATGTTGCGTATAGCCTTGCTGGCCGGCCTCATTGTCGCCGCGCCTTTTCCCACGGCTCACCGGCCTACGCATTGCCTCATGACCGGCCGGATCTACCTGCCATGCCTCTCAGGCGTTATCATCGGCAGTGACGCATACCATATCGAGCATTTGAGTGCGGAGCATGGCGGAGGGGAAGGAACATAGGGGATTGTACGTGGAGTACGGCACAATGGTTATGTAACTAAGTAGTTTTATTATAAAATCACATTGCAAAATTGATTTGTTGATACTTATATTGTGCAGGTAGGTCATGGCATGTATGTCCTGCCATACGGCCACAGCACGTACCCTGATGCCCCAGCTCAGCAATGATCGATCACCATCCAGCACGCGTGGCTTGAATGGTTAATGCCTCCACACACACACAGCGCTTTCGCTGTCCTGGTAGTACTTGAAAAGCAGGGGAGACCTCGGGAGTCGGGACGAGTCGTCGTCGTCTCCTCGTCTCGTCAGTCATCAGCTATGGGGTGCACAATGCGGGTCCAGCGACCAGCGCTAGTGCGCACTGGCGTCTTCTCCAATTCGTCGTCCTGCAGATGAATTACCGAGCTGAGCGGCCGTGCTGTTTTGCTGCCATGGGCCACTGCCCCGGCAAAGTGGCAGCGCCATTTTTCCAATGCAGCTCGTGATATTGGAGGAAGAAGAAAGGAAAACAGCATACGTAGAAAAAACATATATACAGGCCAAACCCAACTTCCCCAGACCGAGTCCGAGATATATGCAGAGCTCCCAGCCCCAGGACAACTCCTTGCAAAATACACACTCACTGGACAAGAACAACAACCTCCTACACAATAAACGAAGACGTAAGCTTCCACTTGTTCACCATCCACAATAATTGAAACAGAGTTCTGGCCGCGAGCTGGTCGCTGCGTCGCAGCATGAGGTGACGATGGTCGGGTGCGCGCTATGGTGATGGATGGGTAGCCCACATCTAGCCCAGCAGACGGCCCAACAGAAGGTGGATGAGGTGGCCCAGAGTTAGTCGGCCCAGAGTTTCAGAGACACCCCAGAGCCCAGTGGCCTTTTTTTTTTTTTTCGCGCCTCTCATCTGGGTACAGTTATAGTATCCGTTCATACACATACACACATCTACACCCCACGCACACCACACGCACACCACCTGTGTACAAACAGAACCTACAGCTACAAACAGACTTGGAAGTTCGCGTCTTTCAAGGGGCAACGAAGTTCGTCGCAATATTCGTTGAACGTCCAACGCGAAGAGAGGCGGCCTGGAAATCCAGACGAAAATTGGGAACTTACTGTTCCCGGGTGAGACACCCGTGTCGAGCCCAGTGGCCTAGGTTGGACGGGGTATGCAACTATCTGATCTAAAGGCTTGAATTTTTGACAGGCCTGCTGCATCTTGCATTGTAAACTACCATATGAAATACACGATAAGAAGCAGAAAATACCGGATAACTGTACAACACAAAAACAGGGCCTACCACTTCATATTGCTAGATGGAATTCATTATGTACCTACCTCTTCATATATCTTTTACCAGTTCGTCGAAATTCGAATGCGGGGCGGTTGGGATGGACTTCAACTGCGTGCCGCAGTGTAGATTTCCCAGTGTAGTTAGGACACACAGAGTCCGGGTGGTGCTGGAGACGTGCACAGAACACGCCGAACCTGTCGTGGCGCCATTCTGCATGTTCCATGGCGTAACGAACTCCTTTCCAGCCCGAGCATGAACACTGAGAACCAGCGCCTCCGGTGGAACAGGCCGCCTTGCGCCCAATCAGACTTTGACAACGTTTAGTTGTTCAACTTTTTTTTCCGGCGCTGCAACTACCTACATATCCTCTACACTAGACCTCTACTGGGGCTTTTCTCGAGTAGCTCAATCTTTATCGGGCCCAACAATGTGTGGAGGCGTGGATCCACTGCAAGTGCTCCAGTTTCTTCCTAGAATAAAGCAGAGTTCACCCAACCTATGAATAAACCTCATCCTGCACGCGAACTTAATGAGGCAAAGTTTGAATACATCACACACTATTCCATCTCTAGTACACGACAAGAAGCTGAGAATACTGGGCAACTATGTAACACAGAAACGGAGCCTACTCATCAAGCAGAGTAGGCAGGCTTTCAATGTTTTTGCATTTCAGTGTGTCGGTTACTGAGACTCAACCTGACTGAAAATTGGCCTGCGACGAAGCCAATATATGGATGGAATGCAGCAGTAGTAATCAAGAAAAAAAAAATACTGTGTCCACTCCTTTGGATGTGGTAACATATAGTGAGAGAAGCTTTGGCGATTATAACAAATAAAAACGACGGTGACAGTACATGGGTGTTCTTCAGTTTAGCACAACATACTTGATGTCCATAATCTACATGCAGCACTCAGCATGAGCGGATATCTGGTATTATTAAATGTTTGGAGTGACAGTAGACTGAAACCATGACAATCAATCCCAGAGATGCATTGGACAGTAACAGCAGCAATATAATCTTGTTGCATCAGCACCTCTGATCGATCTGGGGCATGGTTATTATCAGCGAATCTGTGAAAGAGCAATAGGAAGTCAAGAGGAATGCAATTAGACCTGGATACATGTGCTTGTGTACAAATAAATTACCAGGCCAGCCGAAATAAATGACTGCAATGAATGAAACAGCCCAGTGTGAGATCATCTTCAGATTTTCTGGTTAGTTTAGTGAAGTCGGAACCATATCATTGGTCTGAACAGAATTGAAACGTACCATGCAAGAGCTAGCCACCACCCACCACCTGAGTCTCTTCCTCATCCTCTTCACTCCGTGGCTGAACTGCATCATCATTATCCGATCGTCTGTAATGGTTTTTTTGGTTTAGTGTTTGGATTGGATTGAATTTTCAAGGTTGGATTGGATCGAATTTCCAACAAATACATACATGTATGTACTAGCTTTGTACGTACCTCTTCATCTTATCTTTACCAAAGGATTGAATTTGGAGTGTGGGGCGGTTGGGATGGACTTCGATTGCGTGCCTCAGTGCAGCCTCCTCTCTCTCCACATCATTCTCAAAGGCGTGGTAACACAGGAACTCCACTTCCACTCTGCGAATCGATGGGAGGTACTCCAACCCAATATCCTCACAGCTAATGTTGTTCTGCTTGTAAACATGCTCCACATCTACAGTAAACTTAAGCTGCTCGAGGTTTGGCATAACAACAACGGCTGGTGCTACTTTGCAGACGTCTTTCTTTCTTCTCCATCCAATAGATTCAAATATACCGTAGATAGCAAACGACGCACTCAAATCCTCGTTGGGTACAAACTGGACCACTGAATCAGGCAACACCAAGGATCTCAACTTCGGGAAGCAGCCTTCTGCTTTAGTATTATTACTAGTTACTATTGCCGTTGAGTCCGTTGTCAGACTGAGGTAACAGAGCTCTGGCAACCCGCCCAGTGCAATGAGACCCTGCTCATCGAGACCATTCACACATAATTTCAAGTGGGAGAGGCTAGGAAGATGCACAAAATTAATCCATGACGGCAACTTGGGGAACCGGATATATGGAAGAAACAAATATCGGAGATCTCGAGAGGGCACTGCTGCATCCCAGGCATTCATATTAACATTAATGAAATTGCCTAGTCTGAGATGCTGCATCATCTGGAGTTTGTCAAGAGACTGCAACAAATCTTTTTGCATGTTGTCATCCATATCCCAGCAGGTAATATTGATCACCTTGAGTTCACACAGGTTGCCTAGATCGTTCCCAAACTGCCTCCTGGACTGATCGTTATCACTAGGTCCTCTTATCTGTAGCTCCTCCAATGAAGTCAACCTCCCTATTACCCCATCAGGTGCTATGATATCCCGAGCACATAGGCATACCAACTGTGTGAGCATACCAATGCTACACGGTAATTCCAGGATTCCAATATGCTCCAACTCCAATGTTTGTAGAAACTTTAGCTTGCCTATTCCTTCTGGGAGCTTTTCGACGTGTATACCTCGTATCCCAAGGTACCTCAAATGAAGTAGGTTTCCAAAATCCTTCAAGCCCTGGCATCCTTCTCTAAATGTGCAACCCTCCAAAACTAGCACACGGATGAGTTTTAACCTTGGATGTAAGGCCCAATTTGCAATATCACTCTGCAAAACTAATAATGACCTCACTTGTGGTATGGTCACATCAATATCCCGACTGAGATCCAGTTCTCTTTTTTTCTGACGGCTAACCGTCGGTTGTGGCTTTGTGCTAATGTAGCATCAACACGACAAAGTTTTCTTCACTTGAGATGGAAACGATGAGATCAAGCACCATATCATGAACACGACAACCATCCATGATGCCACTGACTTCGGAATCCACCCCCTGGATCATGCTTCTATTTATGAGGTCATGGAAGTATTCCTCCCCTACCTCAAATGACTCACGCCCTGCTTTTATCCCAACAAAAGCCTTCGCTATCCACATCCATATCAAAGAATCCTTATAAATGAGACAATCTTCAGGAAATACACATAGGTACAACAAACAAGTCTTTTAAATGAGCTGGAAGGTCATAGTAACTAAGGGATAATATTTGCATAGTGTTTTCCATATGCCTATCATTCTTATCTTGACGTAAAACCAGAATAGTTGCAGACCTCAATCCATTCTTTTATTGATTTACCCAATAAAAAAACTTGCCATAGTGATAATAGCCAATGGTATACCACCACACTTCTTTAGAATTGTATCAGATAACTCATCCGGATGATTGTTTGGAGACTTATCTTCACCCCCAAATAACCTTGTATGAAATAGCTTCCTAGAATCACCATCTGAAAGTCGCCCTAGTTTGTAAATCTCGTCAGCTTCTCTGGCAACTTCAAATTTACGAGTAGTTATGATTACTCTACTTTCACAATTATTTCCAACAAGAGCTAACTTTATTATTTCCAGAGATTGAGGCTCCCATATGTCATCAATAACAACAAAATACCTATCCATACAAAAGTGCAAGAGCGATTAGAAACTAAGTTTGTCGCCGTTGAGAATATATAATAATTGAAGACATGCTCAGAAACTGACATGCACCTTTTGTTCTTGTTTTACACGTCACATTAGCTTTGTGCCAAGTCAAACATTTTTATCTCTTTAACAATCAATTTCAAATATTTAACATAAGATTTATTGCTTTTTAAATTCACTATGAGAAATATTTTTATAATATATAATGTATATGTTATGAAACTATAATGTGTTTTTTATATGAAAGGTCAAAATTAGTAATGATTGACTTAAAACGAAGTTGATGTGACATTAAAAAGAGATACTCAGACACCTACATAAATAATTACTCCCTAGGGGCTTCAAATCTTTCTAAGTGTAATAATAGTGTGATTGCTTTCTAAGTGTAGTAATAGTGTGATTGAACAATATATATATTTCGGCGATGCTGCGGTACAACCATTACCTACACCGAGGTATGTAATAAACTAATAACTCAAATGAATCTGAGCCATTGATTTTTTATATTAATTAAATAAAATAAATAAGTATGATTTATGAGAAGAGAAAAATATCTCCAAATCCCATGATCAAAGGAAAATACAGAAGTCTAACTCCCTTCCTTCTTTTGTTCGTGTGCACCAACTGGTACCATTTCTTTCTGTTATGAAACATTATTACCAAACATGTTACATTCATGATTAATTAAAAACGGTGTTACACATGCACAAGAAAGATCGGTAAAAAAAATTGTTTACACGAGGTACACGTGATGTGCATGAAACATTGTTACCAAACAAAAAATTACAACTATCAAACATGCACCAGTTAGACTTATATCTAAAACTTTCTGTATTTATTTTATTTACAAATTATGAAAAAATAATAAATTATTTTGGGTTTTACATCTAGAATGTAATAGATCATCTTAACAATCTGATCTAATTAAATGAATAGATCAGAGTAATTTGGAAATCCCTTTCAAAAAAAGAGTAATTTGGAAGTAATACAGCAAAAACCTATTTATATTAGACTTCGAACTTGAACTAAAATGGTTTGATTGCTTCCTGAAGACAGTAATACTACAAATATTTGTTGTTTATTGGACCTTTATACAGGCAAATAAATATGCTGCTAATATCCTAGCTAATCACAACATTATTTTACCTCCCCAGCCCAAACCATCCTCTTCCATCAATCATAGTCCGTTAGCACATCAGCCCAAACCCAGCCCCAAAGGCCCAATAAGATTGTGAAAGCCTAACCCCCTTTGCCATCATGGTGATCAATAATTTGAAGGTTATATACGCACACAAACGACAGGGGAAGTATGGGAAAATATTGATACCATGCTATAATAGTACGTAAATTAGAGCAAAAATAATTTGGTGCTTATTCATACCTCTTTGTTTGAAGGAAATCACGTAGTTCCTTGATGAGCTGCCTTTCATCCAAAATTGTGAATTTCATATCTGTGTATTTGTCTTTGTCGAGATCTATAAGAATGTCTCTAAATACTTTCTTCAGGTCTGGATCTTGGCCAACCGGAACAAAAGCCCCATGTCCAAACAGAGATTTAAGCTTATCATACACTGCCTTGGCAAGAGTAGTTTTGCCGAGCCCACCAACTCCGACAACAGAAACAATCTTCAACTTCTTGTTGGACTCGTCATCCCCCTTGGGCGACAGCATGGATACGAGATCAGCCCTTGACTTGTCGATGCCAATAATCTGTGATGCTTCTCTGTACATAGCAGTAAGGCGAGGATCGACATTCCGGGATGATGCTGCAGGCTTGGCCACGATGCTGTCGACGGTGAATCTACCACGGCGGTCAGTCACCTCCTGGAGATTTTTCCTGATCTTCTCAATGGCACCAGCAATCTTGTGGCGCTCCTTGGTCTTCGTGAACAACCCGGCCATCTTTCCAACCACTCGCTTCAGCGAACTTTCCTTGTCGTTGGGCTTATGACTGCCCTCGACACGCACAAGGTAGGTGTCGAGGATGTCCTCCATATCATAAGATGACTCCCCGGACTTCGCGCGCCCAGATCTTGACGAGCTCGTCAAGTTGATCTGGCCGCACCTCGGCCACCTTGCGGAGGGCGGCGTGGGCACTCTCGAGCTCCAGCGCGAGAGACCTGATTTCATCCTTCACTCCTGTCTGCAGCTTGTATTCCTCCTTGAGCAGGTCCTTGAGCTTGGGGATTAGGCTGCCCATGGCTCCAGTTACAATCTCCATGGCTCTCGCTCGAGGTTGGTTGGTTGGTTCTTGGTGTATGTGCTTCCTGCGCTGTGCAGGTGAAGATGCAGGGGTATCGCTAACATCGTTTGAAGATCATATATTGGATGCCGGAGCCTGGGGTATAGCTACCAAATTATTGCATGCAAGAGCTGAAGTGGAGCATATGGTTTTTGCCAATCATGCCACTCGCACTAGTCACGAAGATGCCGATAAGGGACCAGCGACCAGTGCTAGTGGGCAGTGGCATATCCCTGCTGAGTGGGTGACTGCAACATGACAATCATGGACAGCAAGAGGACAATGAATTATTGTAGAAGCATATGTGAGTGATGATCTAGAGATCCGAAAAAGATTAGATTCCGAAAGCAGCTTTCATCCACTGACTGAGGAAGAAAAACTGAAGTAGCAGCAGGAGAAAATGAAACGAATCGAAATGAAACAAGCAAGATGGCAATAAATCCTATCGAAATAAAAAGTAAATATCGATCGGGTCTATGGTCCAACACTACTACATAAACGATTTTGCATGACGGTCAAATCATTTTCCGTGGCAGGCAAAATGCCCGCCACGAACGGAGGGTCACGCAAAATCGACGATTTTGTGGCGGGCAAAATGCCCGCCATGGTTAATAATATACAAAAATAAAAAAAAAAAAACCCAGATCGGGCCCGGATCGTGCCCAGATCGGGCCCGCTGCCGCTAGGGGTTTTACGGCCGGGCGCCGCGCGGGCCCCGAATCCTCGAAGCCGCAGCCGCCACCGCAGGCCGACGAAGCCGATCTCGAGCTGGACGCCATGACGCCGCCACCCGCAGGCCGGATCTCGAAGCCGGACATGACCCATCAGCCTTGCATCCGCGCCGGTAACGGCCTCGAAGCTCCACCGCTTCCACGCCGCGACCGCCATGGATCCCGGCCTCGGCTCCACCGCCGGGTCCGGATCCGCCTCCCGAGCCGAACGCCATGGATCCGCCGGGCCTCGAGCTCCACCGCCGGGATCCGCCGCCACAAGGCTGACCGGCCGCCTCCGCCTTGCCGACGAAGCGCCGCCCGCGCCCTTGACCGGCGCGAGGAAGGGGCCGGGTTGGGGAGGGGGGAGAAAGGGGCCGGGGGGGTTGGGGAGGGGGGGAGGAAGGGGCTGGTTGGTGTGTGTTCGAGAGAGAGATGGGGAGAGAGTGAGGAAGGGGGCCGGTGTTGAGAGGAGAGGTGTTGAGTGACCGAACCCTAATGTCCAAATATATACCACAAGATTAATATCAGTCAAAATGGGCTTTTAGGCCCGAAATTGATGTGTATATGGGCTTTATTTACCGTGGCAGTTTTTTAATAAAAACCGCCACGGTTAATCGATTTACCGTGGCGGACATTATAACCGGCCACGGTTAATTAAAAAATATCCGCCACGGAAAATCAAGCCATTTACCGTGGCGGTTTTTCTAAATGCCCGCCACGGAAAATCTTTTTCGCCTCGTAAATTCAATTTCGTAGTAGTGCAACCAGCATGAAAAAGTTAAGCCAAATTAAAAGTTCTGCAACTCACCAAGGATTCATAATAGCTGGTACACAATGATCATCCATCACTTGGAATGTTATCCTCTATCTGCAGATATCCGACAATATTTTTGATATATCCTATTTATCCATACATGATAATAAAAATCAGTTCTTTTTTCAATCATTTGGATTTAAATTTGGTTTGCATTTATTTCAATTCAATATAAATTTAATTTGATTTTTTCAATATTTCTGATATAACATATTCTAGTATTATATCAGCTAAGACAACTAGAGAGGTGCTTCTTCACCTAACGCCGCAATAACTATGTCCCTGTTATTTTGTTGAGCAATAAGGCATCACAAAAAAAATTGCTAGCTCATCAGTTGGCCTCCGCCACATCATATAAAAAGGGGGGTGTTTAGTTGGGCCATGTTCAGTTCCTGAAAAAGTGCTCCCGAAAAGTGCTACAAGACGGGCCACATCGAATCTTTTTGTCGCATTGCATGGAGCATTAAATCTAGGTAAACAAAAAACAAATTGTACAGTTTGGTTGAAAAGTACGAGACGAATATTTTGAGCCTTTCACAGTTCAATGAAATTTCCAGACGAATGTCATGTGCACGAATAAAGGCGCAGTCCCCCGTCATCCCTGATGGCATAAAGGCAGTAGAATATGTTCTCTCCACTAAACCAGAGTATATATATGCATGAGAAACTATCTTTAACAATTTGAGCTGCTGCCTTTATTTATTTGTTGGTTGGTAAGCAATTGTCAGTCTCCATCATCCTTTTTTCTTAATGTGAAAGAGAATGGTCGCCCAACTTATGATCAGTGTATGATGTGCATGCTAAACAGAGGATGCTGAGCTTGTTCTGAAAGCCAAGTGCCAAACGATTAGCCCATACCCAGCCACTCTACTGAGTGCCAAGCATCTCATCACTCGTTTACAAATGTTTTTGCCAAAGCAACCGGTGGAACAATAGGCAGATGGTCGTGATACCATTGTAGATCTATGTTAAGTGTAATAGTTGTAAAGAAAAGTAGTCCCAAGCTAGTCTACGTTATGGGTCTAAACTCGTGGTATATCTCGTTTAAGGAAGCAACTTTATAACTCAACACGAGGACATAAAAGGATGCAAAGCCCATTTAGAGGTCATGACACTCCAGATTCTATGAATCAAGGCAATTTTCTTGAAAGTTTTCACATCCTTGTAATTAGAGGTCAATAGTTTCATCAGTTCAAGAACATTGCTTGATAACAGTATTAAATTTAATACTTGATATAGTATTATTATTTTTAATTTGAAAGTATGATTAATTTTTTTTAACGCATCGGGGGGAGAGCTTCCCAACCTATATTTTCATTACAAAAGGCTCATACCGAGGTAGAGCTAGGAATAGAGATACAAGAGAGAAGGCGATTGTGCCGTCATCTAAGCATTTTATATCATGCTCATTGTTGAGCCGGCGTCTCCGTGTGACAAAATCATCACATACTTTAGAAATTACGAACCGAGCAGAGGGGCTCTCGTTCCTATAAGATCTCACCGTTCCTTGCGTCCCAAAGGCGCCCAAAGAATGGTTTGGAGGACAAACGGCCATAATCTCACGAGGTTCGCCCCGGCATCGAGGCATTCCGGATATCCACATCGGAGTGAGCAAAGCAACATTGGCTAGCTACAACCGATGCCGATCATCGCACCGGACCGATGGCACACCCGAAGAAGACATGCCGCTTGTCTTCAACCCCATTGAGCACCGCCACACAAGGCGTAATCTGTCCTTGAAGTATAGCCAAGAGAAAATCTTCACTTTGGCAGGCACACATGAGGTCCGTATTCTATTGGCATGCACATCTTGACTGCTCGTTAGGGCGATATAGGCGTCTCGGCTGGTGTACGTCTTCCCTGTTAGTTTCATGAGCCGTTGATCTGCAGCATCATCCAGGGAGGTTGCCTGCAAAGAAAACAAGAGGGAGGCCAGCTGGGAACTAGCGCCGTTAGCTAGCCTTGGGCGTAAGCACAAGTAAAAAATTGTCTCAAAACCGCCCCGCACCGAAAGTGTTGGGGTTAATCCAGCTCATGAACACGCCATGTCATCGCTGGATGGAGCCTAGTCGCCAGGAGGAGGCGGAACGCCAAGTTTGAATGATCCCGGAGGTGGTTGTGCGCTGGTGAGCGCCCACAACACGCCGTCAGTGAATGCATTTGCAATGTGCACGATTTGTATTAGTGTGTGTTCAGTTTTTCTTTCACATTGCTAGTGTTGTAAAGGCTGGAGTATAAAGCTTGTAGTTTAAGCTTGTGACAGGTTGATTCGGTGTGTGTAATCGTGCGGAGAGCACAACTCAATTCGAAGCGAAAAGGGGCATTGTCATCCCCCGCCGACGCTTGTTGCGGGTTGGGGCACACCGTGTTCATCTTGCGCTCTACCTTTCGTGTTCGGGTCCTAGGCTAGTTATCGATCATAGCTCGTGAATTATCGATCCTTAATCCCTACATTCCTCGTATCAGAGCCGTAATTCACGAAGCGCAGTGTGTTCTTGATCCGCCATGGGAGATCGGGAGTGGGAGTGGTGGCGGTGGCGACGGGAGCGGTTATGTATCCGCAACTTACGCCGAAAGCAACTACACAAGCCGGACGATCGACGCAGCGATCATGGAAGACCAAGGCGTTTGGGAGGTGATTGAGCCAACCGGAGAGGCATCGCTCAGGATCCAACGCCGATCAAGAAGAGGAAGGCCAAGGACACGAAGGGGCGCGGGCACATCTACTCCAATGTCTCCCTGACGACTGTTGATGCAAGTTGCAGCCAAGAAGACCGGGAAGGAGGTCTAGGATTCGGCCAAGACAAGGTTTGTGGAAGAGGAGAGGGTGATGGAGGCGTGGTTACACAGAATTTGATGAACGAAGTTTGATGGTCAAGATGAGATCCGACGAGTCGGTGGACTCAGATTCGCTAAACCGACGGGGCATGTCGGTCAAGGCGGTATGCGAAGTTTGGGTGGGAAGCTAGATGATCGCGATGGTGAAGAAGGTGTTCAACACCGTGCCAAAAAGTTCATCCACTGGTGGCCACCATCGGCAAAGGTAAAGTTGATTCAAGACGCCAAGTTTGACGATGTCATCCAGGCGCATCAAGACATACGATGAGAGAGTCGAAGGGCATAGCAGAGATGCAGGTGCCAAGACCGATGGAGGTGGGCGGTTGATGCTCACTCATGCCGAGTGGGAAGCAAGCGCGCGAAGAAGTCGTGGGAGAGCTCGGGAGCGGGGCGAGCCCCGTGATGACGGCGGTGGTCGAGGCCACGGACGCGGGCCGTGGTGGGATTTTAGAGGATGCACCGGCCGAGGCGATGGTGCGCTGAGAAAAGGCAAGGAGCACATCAAGTGCTTCAATCAAGAAGAACTATGGACACTATGCCAATCGGTGTCCGTAGAGAAGAAGGAAGGTGGTGGGGAAGAAGCTCATCACGCGAGGGTGGAGGGAGGGAGAAGGCCGCGATGCTGCCGCGAATCACGAGGCGCCGGAGTTGTTTGAGCAAGCATCGCCGTGACCGCATTGACATTCCGGGGGGTGGCAAGCGGTGATCCCGGCGAGGATCGCGTGTTCCCAGAGCTACACCTCACCGGGGCGGTGGCGCCAATACCGGGTAATGCTTGGTACCTAGATAACGTGCTAGTAACCACATGACCGGGATCCAGAGAAATTTGTCGAAGTTAGATCGGAAGATCTCTCGGTAGAGTTTGGTTTGGGGATGGGTCCGCCCAGAGATATTGTCGGAAAAGGAACAAAGTGTTGTTTCAAAGGCAAAAACAGTTCAGACTGGTGGTTATCGCGTGATGTCTTTTACATTCCAAAGCTAAAGACAAATCTAGTGAGTCTAGGTCACTACGTGAGATTGGTCATAGAATTAACATGGATGATGACTGGTTGGAGGTATTTGATAAGCTGTTAAGAAAACTGATAATGAAAGTCACTAGGATGGTGAATAGGCTTTACAGAATTGATCTACAGTTAGCTAAATCAGTGTGCATGATGGGGAGTCTAGAGGATCCAGCTTGGTTGTGGCATGCTAGGTTGGGTCATGTCAATTTTAAGGCTATGAAACCGTTGGTGGAAAAGGAGATGGCAGGTGTGCCACCGATCACTCATCCCCGATCGGTTAAGCCATGGTTGTCCGGGCTGGGAAGCGGAACAAGGTTGGGGTTTCCTAAGTCAACAAGTTTTGAGCTAGTAAAACCACTTGAATTATCGTACATTGATCTGTGTGGGCCTATCACACCGGTGGATGCCAACTAGGAATCAGTACTTTATGCTTGTAGTGGACGATTTCAACGGTGGATGCGGTATATATGTTGAAAAGTAAAGATCAAGCATATGATGCTTTTTGTCGTTCAAGGCAGAGGCAGAGAATCAAACAGGGTGCAAGATTAAGACCTTAAGATCAGATAGGGGTGGTGAATTCCTATCAAACATTTTCTCAAGTTTGTGTGAAAATGCAGGGATCAAAAGGCGCTTAAAGACACCATTCTCTCCACAACAGAATGGTGTGGTTGAGAGGAGAAACAGGACTGTAGTGGAGATGGCTAGATGTATGTTGAAAAGCAAGAAAATCTCTGGGAAGTTCTGGGCAGAAGCTGTGAGACATGCAGTTTATCTGCTAAATAGGCTACCCTCTAGGCCTATGGGGGAGCTGACACCTTTTGAAGCTTGGAAGGGAGTGAAGCCACATTTGGGACATGTCGGGGGTTTTTGGCGTCTCACACATGTGAAGAACACAAATCCACATCCAAAGAAGCCGGATGACGTAGCGTAAGATGGTGTATTTTGGTGTTGATGATGAGAGCAAGGCTCATAGGTTATATGATCCTGAAAAAAGAAGAATGGTGATCAGCAGAGATGTGATCTTTGAGGAGAAAACAGATTGGAGTTGGGGAGGAGACAGTGATGGTGATCTGATGGAGTTTCAGATTGATGATGAGAACAATCAGTACAACACTAACTGGGAGGAAGCAAGTGCTGATGACAATGTTCAGATGAGTTCAGGCAGTATGCCAGACAATGAACAGTCTCAAGATACTGCATTAGGAGATAGTACAGGAGTGATGTCCCCAGTGAATTCAGAGACACATGGTGGTGAATCATCAAACCAACATGGAGAGATTGGAGAGATAGATGATCTCTCAGATGAAGAACCAATGCATTACAGAAACTTGAATGATATTTATCAGAATTCAGAAGAGGTGGAATTAGAAGATTCTGATGAACTAATTGAGTCAGATGAAGCTGAAGCATTGCTAGCTGAGACAGAAGAGCCCACTAGCTTTGTTGAGGCAGCAGGTGATCCAAATTGGATGAAGGCAATGAACAAGTGAGATTCAGCCTATATTCAAGAATAAGACATGGGAACTATCGATTTGCCAACGTGACACGAAGCTATAGGACTCAAGTGGGTGTTCAAGTTGAAGAAAGATGCAGAGGGGAAAGTGGTCAAGCACAAAGCCAGCCGGTGGCTAAGGGTTATGTGCAGGAACATGGAGTTGACTATGAGGAAGTGTTTGCTCCAAAGGGCTAGAATTGACACTGTTAAATTGATTCTTGGCTTGGCAGCAAATAGAGGGTGGAAGGTGCATCACCTTGATGTGAAAACAGCTTTTCTGAATGGTGAACTGGAAGAAGAGGTGTATGTGTCTCAACCTGAGGGTTTTGCTGAAAAGGGAAAAGAACATAGTGTTTTGAAACCGAGCAAAGCACTCTATGGGCTCAAACAGGCTCCTAGGGCATGGAACATCAAATTAGACAAAAGCTTGAGGAAGCTGGGGTTTGAGAAATGTCCTAGTGAGTCACCGTGTGTACAAGAGAGGGACAGGAGAAGCCACCTGTCATACCTGGTGTGTATGTTGATGATCTCCGATCACAGCAAAGTGAAGAAGTGGAGATTGAGAGATTCAAAAACAAATGGCAGCAGAATTTGACATGAGTGATGATCGGGTTTGTTGTCCTACTATCTAGGCATAGAAGTGGAACAACATGAAGATTTCTTTGTCTTGAAACAGGCAGGGTATGCCAAGAAAGTGCTGGCTAGATTTGGGATGGATGGGTGTAATCCAGCAAAGGTTCCTATGAATCCAGGGACCAAAATTTATGAAGATAAGAAGGGAAGGAGAGTTGAGGCAATAGAATATAGAGGAGCAATTGGTTGCTTGAGGTACCTGTTACACACAAGACCTGATCTTGCATTCTCAGTGGGAGTTGCAAGTAGGTATATGGAGAAGCCTACAGTGATGCATCATAATCTTGTTAAGCAAATTCTGAGATACATCAAGGGTAGTGTTGACCATGGGCTTTTGTATGGAAAAGGAGGAGATCCTGAGATACTGATAGGGTACTCGATAGTGATCATGTTACTTGCATATTGAAGGTAGAAGGAGCACGGCAGGCATGACATTCTATCTCAATGGGAATCTGATAACTTGGAATTCTCAGAAGCAGAAGACAGTAGCAATATCCTCATGTGAAGCTGAGTATATGGCAGCTACGATGGCTTCAATGCAGGCCCTTTGGCTTAGGAGACTGTTGTCAGAGTTGACCTCAACACCAAGGAAACCAGTCACACTGTTCATTGACAACAATTCAGCTATTGCCTTAATGAAGAATCCAGTGCTACACGGTCGCAGCAAGCATATAGACACCAAGTGGCACTTCATCAGGCAATGTGTTGAATGTGGACAGATAGTACCGAAGAGGGTGAGTACAGACGAGCAGAAAGCTGATCTGCTGACTAAACCTATGGCTACCGGGAAGCTTGAGGTGATGAAGCATATGATAGAAGTGCAAGATGTTTGTGCACGACTGTCTTAAGGCGGAGTATGTTGGGGTTAATCCAGCTCATGCACACGCCATGTCATCAGTTGGATGGAGCCTAGTCAGCAGGAGGAGGCGGGAACGCGAAGTTTGAAAGAGCCCGGAGGTGGTTGTGCGCGGTGAGCGCGCCCACAACGTCGTCATGTGAATGCAGTTGCAATGTGCACAACTTGTATCAGTATGTGTTCAGTTTTTCTTTCACATTGCTAGTGTTGTAAAGGCTAGAGTATAAAGCCCAGTTTAAGCTTGTGATAGGTTGATTCGGTGTGTGTAATCATGCGGAGAGCACAACTCAATTCGGTGAAAAGGGGCTTTGGCTATCCTTGTCGACGCTGTCGCGGGTTGGGGCACACCGTGTTCATCTTGCGTTCTACCTTTCTGTGTTCGGGTCCTAGGCTAGCTACTGATCATAGCTCGTGAATTATCGATCCTTAATCCCTACACCGAGACATTAGGCATAGTAGTATGATAGAAAAGGGCAGCATGAGAGATGTAGAGAGGACCGTCACTCAGCAAATGATCGAAACAAAAGGCGGTAGAGGTGCCATCATGCACCCTGACATAAGTTAAGGATCGATAGGTGGAAAGCTCTGCGTTGATAATCTTCCACAAGAAACTGTCACCACTTTGACCAATCGAGTCGAAGGGGGGAGGCGTGCTGTAGCAGCCAGCTTTTCCAGGGAGTGTCTAAATTTGAGAAGATCATGTCAACGAGGCCACCCTATTGTTTGCTTAGCTAAACACTGCCCCAGACAACCAGACATTTGGAGCCATGGCAAGCATCCTCACCAGTCCAGAAGAAAGCATGACGGCGCCGATCGATGGCCTGGATAATTATCTTGGGGAAGCACATGCTCGACATGAAGTGTAGAGGAATAGAACTAAGAACAGCAGAGGAAAGGGTAAGCCGCCCAGCTCTGTTCAGCAGCGAGGTACTCCACCCGCACAAGTATTTGTCCACAGCAGCAGAAGACAATTAGCAACGCTCAGCTTGATTGGTGAGAGGGAAGACCAAGGTAGGGCTGCGGAAAGGTAGATACCGTGGAGCCGAATTCGGATGCCAAGCTTTGCGCAAAAGAATCAGAAATTGAGACAGGCAAGAAGGTAGACTTATGGTAGCTAATGGAAAGGCGCATAGCCGATTCGAAAATCCCCAAGGCATGTTTGACTTGATGAACAGCAGCAGAGCTGCAGCGAAGGAAGATGAGAGTGTCGTCGGGCGCATCGGGCGAAGGACAGGACATGGAGCATTGTCGATGAGAGGATGGCAGAGGGAGGAGGAGAGAGCAGCGTTGTAAAGCAGGCGCCGTAGAACGTCAGCGACAATAATGAAAAGGTATATGGGAACAAGGGATCGCCCTGCCAGAGGCCGGTGCGACAATTGATCCATCTCCCCGGGACACTATTGAGAAGGACAGACGTCTTCCCGGTCTCAAGCAACGAGATGACCCAAGAACACCAGTTGGAAGGAAAGCCACAATGATGAAGGATCTTAGTCAGACTGTCCCAGCTTTATGGAAATCTAGTTTGAGAATCAAGGTTGGCACATTCCGACGGTAGCAACAATGGAGAAGATCAGCGGCATAGGCGAAGTTATCTGCGATGCTTCGTCCAAGGATGAAACCAGCCTAATCGGCACTGACCAGACCAGGGATGAAAGGCTGCAGCCGAAAGTGGTGAGGACCTTAGAAAGACATTTGATGGTAGTGTTCTGCAAAGCGATTGGTCCGAAGTCGCACGCGTTGCGGGCTTCGTTTTTCTTTGGATGAACTGCGCTCCATCGCCCCTCCATCTGCCACCCCTTGGATCATCGGTGGGGATTTCAACATGCCCGATATGCCCATGAAAAAAATAATGATAACTTCAGGCTTCCTAAAGCCGAATCCTTCAACGATTGCATCAACTCCATGTGCCTCATTGAGCTCCCTCTCCTTGATAAGAGCTTTACTTGGCCTAACCGGCGGCTTCAGCCTACCCTTGAGCGCTTGGATAGATTCTTCATCAACTTATGTTGGGACGAGATCCTACCTAATAGTGTTCTCTCCTCCCTCACCCGGTCTACCTTTGATCATGTGCCTCTCCGGATCGACATCTCAACTACAATTCCGAGATCTCCTGTATTCCACTCGCCCAGTTTTGCCACCACAGTATCGAGCGCCTGGCATTGCCAGACGGCTAACATTAATTCTGCAGCCGCTCTTGTCTCCCAACTGAAGAGGACCAGATCGGCTCTCAAAACCTGGAGGAAAACTTTGCGCATGTTTCGCAGCAAGAAACTGATATTGAATCTTTTTCTGTAGATCTAATTGATGCATGCATGACCTATATGCCGTATTAAATCTTTTTAGTTTGCAAATTTTAAATGTACCGCCTTTATTTAAGTTATACTAGCAAACATGCCCTCGCGTTACAAAAACGGACAAATACTTGTTTTTTCAAGGAAAAAAATGTATAATTTGTTACTCCTTCTATCCCAAATTATAAGTCATTGTAAGAATTTTTGGAGTAAGTTTCTCGGTTTGATCGAATCTGTATAATAAGATAATAACATTTGATATCAAATAAGTATTATTGGATTCTTTATTACTAATATTTTTATAGTATATCAATTTGATGTCATGAACATTTTTATTTTTTCATAGAAGTCCGTTCAAAAAAATCAATGAATAGAAGATAATAATGTAAAAAAGAACAGGAGATAGGAGTACGTACGACTTCTCTCCTCGGTCACCTCACCTGGCACCCTCTTCTCTAGTCTGCTCTCCCTCTCTCCTCAGTGACTCAGTTGCCAAGAACAGAAAGAAATAGAGAACACATCTCTTCTTCCTCTCCCAAATCACACCTCCAATTCAAGAAATCGAGCTATGCATGTTGCACCATCAAAATCTCCATCTCGAGAGCTTTCTATTCTCCTATGGTGCTCTCACTACCGTGGAGTATCGGGGAGATCGAAGAAGATCGCCTTCCATGGTGGCGGAGTAGTCACCCTGCTTCATCGGCGGGGGCCATGGTGGCGTAGCCTCCGGACCACGGCAAAGCCCTTTTGCTCCAGCAGTTGTCCTCGCCCCGCCCGGCTGGCCGCCTTCCTGCCCTCTCCCCTGCCTTCCTCGTCACTGCCCCGGCTGGTCACCTTCGTCTTCGCCGCCTCGGCCGACCGCCATCCCCGTCGCGTGCCCCTGCTGGCTGGTCGGCGGTCTCCGCTCAAATTAATTTTTTGGTAGTTTTGATTCAGACTCAATTTGATTGATCTGTACTCTTGTTTTAGTCTACGCGGTGATATCAATTTATTTTTGTTTTGGGAACTCCTATTTTTTCGCATCCGTCTCTAGCTCTTATTGACGCACAAAACTGCAATCTAGTATTACATAAACTCATATCCTTTTTCGTATATGACAACCAGAGCTCGGGCATGCATATTAGGTATAGATTTGGAGTTCTTTTTTATTTTGATTTGGGTTTGGATACGGATTGATTTCCACTTCCATGCAGCGTCGTCGACAGATTACGGGACAAATACAGGAGAGGAGGGCAGGCAGAAAAAGGTGGAGGCAGAAATTTTTTCTCTTTATTAGTAGGTACAGATTAGGTAGTTGTCGTGTTAGCAACTTTTTTTCTTATGCATGGGGTAGTTTGCAAACTTTGGGACGTAACTCATTTTTTGATGCATGTACGGTGTACAACCTGTCGTTAGCCTTAGCCGGTAGCTTTTTTTTTTTATTCATTATGCGCATTTTTGTAACCCCTTTGGTTTCTTATATATATCTTACTAGTTAAGTGCCCATGCGTTGCAAACGGATAACTAAATTTTATATAAAAACACATGAATCACATGATAAGATAACGTTACTATGAAACTAAACAATTATTAAAGTGGCATTTAATCCAAAACAAGTTTTGTGAAAGGAGCACAATCAACCACAGATTTCGAGAGGCTCGTAAACTCTATTTTATGGGCTTTTCCATAATTCGCCAAAGATAATATTTTATATTGACGGGAAGACTTCAGTACCCATTTATTTCATGCGCCAATGAATCCATGAGTAAGTTCTGATGCATCTTCATACCAAGTTTCGACGCATCTTCATACCATTCTGTACACACATGAGAGTGTATGCAGATATTAGTACTTATCACATGGGTAATACTGCATGTCTTGAAAAATCTCATAAAACCTTAAAACAAAGTATGTTATCCTCACCGTACAAATGTGGGTTCACGACTATTCCACGTAGACATGTACTATAGAATAAGTAATCCACTTGGGTGTATGTAGTAAGATTCATCATCAGTACCAAGCAGTGGGGGTCAGATTCGTGCCCGTGCGTTGCTATAAGACAACTAAACTTTTACACTAAAAAACACATGTATCACTGCGATAAGATAATAATACAGTGAATCAATGTTAAAGTTTCATATAACAAAAAAATATTTAATTACTGACGATGCTACCCTCACTGAACTCGCTGGCCACCTCCTTGCACAGCGCCGACAGACGCAGGAAGGAGAGCTCCGTGGCGTTGCAATTGAAGTACAAATACCCTGGCACTACGAGCTCACGGGCCACGTAGATGAGCGGGTGCAGAACAGGTCGATGAAGAGCGTGGCAACTTCAGACAGCAGGCTCGAGATGGCCGTCCTAACGTGGTCCGCGTGCAGCTGAACGTCCAATGAGATGAAGTCTACAGAGCCGACATGGTCGATCGGGGGCTCGACAGTGGGGAGGCAGTGGATATGTGAACATCGAGTCCAGTGCCGCCTCTTCCGTGCGAACCATCGAGCAACCCAAACATGCATGTTGGATCACGTGGAGGACACGAGTAGGAGGGTGTGCGCCTGACCATTGTCGACGTGCGGTTACTTACCTCGGATGGATGCTTCTGCTGACCCGTACGATCAAGGATGGCAGAAACTGCAATGCCAAACTCAACGATGCACCGATGGAGTCAGCGTTCAAGCTGCCGCGTCTGATGCCTTGGGATCCGCCTCCATCCTCCGAGGCAGTCCAGGAGTACTGTAGCCTCCTCGACGAGACTGTCGACTATGTGCGGTGCCTCTACGGTCTACGCCTAGCAGGAACAGCTTATGCACAACGTTCTTCTAATGGAGCAATTAGGAAGGTTGTGAATAAGAGGTATCCAACCTAATTATATGGCAAGCCATGCAAGGTAAGCACCGCATTTGAATGACTACTATTTTAAGCAAAAAAATTTTCTTTCCTTCCTTTTCTACTCATGCATGTGGCGGTGATTAGGCTTTCTGTGGGGGTTGGCTTTCCTTGTGTACATTCCAAGACATAAGCATGCATGATCCGATGGCGTGATTTCCTTTTCCTCTTTCCCGTGATTTCCTTTTCCAATTCCACTGCATGCGCGGGGTGATAGGATCGCATGGGCAGAGCCAAAGTGACTCCAAACCAATGTCGCACAAAAAAAGTGTCCACGTTTTGTTTTTTTATGTTGTAGTAGAGATTCATATGTATATGTAACACATCTTATTCTAGTGAGTTTCCGGTGTCGTGAGATGCTAACGAACTACAAGCAACGAGGAGTGTTGCCGCCGAAGGCCCGAACCAAATGAAGGCCCGATGACAACTGTGACTTTGACGAAAGGAGTGGGCGGGCCATCTCAGGTAGCCTGCAGCCCATCAGTGAAATTACTCAGGCCAATAGCCCGGCCCATCAGTGAAATTATGTCGTCGGCCTAAACCTGACCCCATCAGGACAGAAAACTGGGCCTCATCGATCAGGAGAAATACCTAAGGGTGTGTTTAGTTGGTAATATATTGGGATGAGCTACTGTATCATTTTTCATTTGTATTTGATAATTATTGTTCTATCGTGGATTAACTAGGCTCAAAAAGATTTATTTTTTTATTTACCTACATTTAATGCCTCATACATGCGATAAAAAATTCGATGTGACGGGTATTGTAGCACTTTTGAGATCACTTTTCACGAAGTGAACATGGCCTAAGTTAGTTTTAGTTAATTAATTTACTTATAACAGAAACAGGGTCGGCTAAGGAGTCCTTGCAAACGAGAGATGCGGTGCCTATATATAATGAGAACGTATCCGCATGCCACGGACTTATATGCAACTGTGCACACTAGACTTATATGCAACCGTGCACACTAGCCATCGAGCCTTCAATTTCCCATCCGGTGGCCAGCAAAGCGATGGTGGCTATTTTGCAATAAACTACCCGCACATGCTTCGGCTTTTTCCAAGCCGCCCCCCGCAATTCACCAGCGCCCGCACTTTGCCCTACACCCCACGGCTGAGGACCGGAGACCGAGACCGCGGATTAGCTACTGCGCCGGGCGGCGGCGTGATGGCAACGGCGGCGGGCTTGTGCGGGCGGGTGAGGGCTGGCATCCTCGACCGCCGGGCGGCGGTTGATGGCGACCACAATCCCTCCTCCCGCCGGGCGGTGGCGTGACGAGCAAGATCCGCGGCGGTGGCTTCGGCAGGCGGGCCGCGCTCTAGTTGGACTTCGACCACGATTGTCGCCCGATCGTCGCCCGTGGGAAGGAGCCGCCGAGGGCGGTGGCTTCGACGGGCATGGGCCGCCAGGGGCTGCGGGCGTTGGGTGCCTACGGCGCATTGGGAAACCCGCGGCCAATGTGAATTGCAGGGGCGAAATGAAAAAGTAAGACGATAATGGCGGTTTATTGCAAAATAGCCACCCTCGCTTGGCTGGCCACGGATGAGAAATCGAAGGCTCGGATGGCTAGTGTGCACGGTTGCATATAAGCTTTGGTGTGCACAGGATACGTTCTCATATATAATCTCTTATCTTCCTCGTACATATGCATATAGGCAGAGATTAAAGGAGGAGCAAACTATATCGGACTCGTGCAACTTTCAGGTTTTCGGTTTTCTGAGACAGATATACTTTGCTGCATTCTGCATAGTAAACTAGGCTTCACCTCATTTATTTAAACAGAAATCAAACTGAATCGCAGTAAATAAGCATATAGGTGCCGTGTTATAGCAATTAGCAAATAATTGTGATGTATACGATTCCAATGCAACAAATGTGGAGGCATGGAGCCACTGCAAGAGCTAACCAGAAACAGAGACAGAGCTCCGGTTTCTTACTAGAAGCAGAGTTCACCCAACGTATGAATAAACCCCATCCTGCATGCGAACTTAACCAGGCAATGTATGATGAATACATCACACACTATTCCACCTCTAGGGCACGACAAGATGCTGAAAATGCTGGGCAACTATGTAACACACAAACAGAGCCTACTCATCAAGCAGAGTAGGCTTGCAAGGTTTTGGCATTTCAGTGTGTGGGTTACTGAGACTCACCGTGACTAATAACTGGCCTGCCTATGGATGAAATGCAGCAGCAGTAATCAAGAAAGAAAGAAATTACTGTATCTACTCCTTTGGATGTGGTAACATATAGGGAGAAACTCAGAAAAGCTTTGGCGACTATAACCAATGAAACCGACGGAGACCGTACACGGATGTTCTTCAATTTAGCATAACATACTTTATGTCCCTAATTTACATGCACGTAGTACATGATACATTTAGAGTGACGAAAATGCTAAAGGAAAAAAAAAGCAATAAGCAGCACACAGCGCGAGCAGATATTTGGTATTATTAAATGTTTGAAGCGACAGTAGATTGAAACCTTGACAATCAATCCCAGAGATGTATTGGACAGTTATAGCAGCAATATAATCTTCTTGCATCAGCAACTCTGATCTGGGGCGTGGTTATTATCAGCGAATCTGCGAGAGAGCAATAGGAAGTCAAGAGGAATGCACTTAGACCTGGATACATGTGCTTGTGTACAAATAAATTACTAGGCAAGCCGAAATAAATGACTGCAATAAATGATACAGCCCAGTGTGAGAGGTTGCATATTCTGATTTTCTGCCATACCAGGCAAGAGGTAGCTAGCTAGCCACCACCCGAGTCTCTTCCGCGTCCTCTTCATTCAGTGGCTGAACTGCATCGTCACCTTCCAATCGTCTGTAATGTTTTTGTTTTTGTTTAGAACAACAACTGTGTTACTGTGGGGCAGCTCAAGGTTACATTGGAATGTACTAGCTTTGTATTTAATTTGGATTGTGGGGCGGTTGGGATGGACTTCGATTGTGTGCCTCAGTGCAGCCTCCTCTCTCTCCACATCATCCTTATAGGCATTAAAACACCACAACTCAACTTCGACTCTGCAAAGGGATGGCAGGTACTCCAACCCAATATCCTCACAGCTAATGTTGTTCTGCATTAAATTCTGCACATATACGCTAAACTTAAGCTGCTCGAGGTTTGGCATAACAACAATGGCTGCTGCTACTTTGCGGACGTCTTTCTTTCTTCTCCATCCATTAGCTTCAACTATACGGTAGATAGCAAACGAAGCACTCGAATCCTCATTGGGTACAAACTGGAACACTGAATAAGGCAACACCAAGGATCTCAACTTCTGGAAGCAGCCTTCTGCTTCAGTATTATTACTAGTTACTATTGCTGTTGAGTCTGTTTTCAGACAGAGGTAACAGAGCTCTGGCAACCAGCCCAGTGCAGTGAGACCCTGCTCATCGAGACCAGTCACAAATAATTCCATGTGGGAGAGGCTAGGAAGATGCACAAAATTAATCCATGACGGCAACTTGGGGAAATGGATATATGGAAGAAACAAACATCGGAGATCTTGAGAGGGCTCTGCTGCATCCCAGGCATTCATATTAACATTATCAATTAAATCGTATAGTCTGAGATGCCGCATCTTCTGGAGTTTGTCAAGAGACTGCAACAAATATTTTTGCATGTTGTCGTCCATATCCCAATAGTCAATATTGAGCACCTTGAGTTCACACAGGTTGCCTAGATCCTTCCCAAACTGCCTCATGGACTGATCGTTATCACTAGGTCCTCTTATCTGTAGCTCCTCCAGTGAAGTCAACCTCCCTATTACTCCATCTGGTGCCGTAATATCCTCACAACGTAGGCATACTAACTGTGTGAGCATGCCAATGCTACACGGTAATTCCAGGAATCCATTATTCTCCAACTCTAATGTTTGTAGAAACTTTAGCTTGCCTATTCCTTCTGGGAGTTGTTTGACATGTATGCCTCGTATCCCAAGGTACCTCAAATGAAGTAGATTTGCAATATCCATCAGGCCCTGACATCCTTCTCTAAATTTGCAACCCACCAAAACAAGCACACGGATGAGTTTTAACCTTGGATGCAAGGCCCAATTACCAATATGACAGTTCAAAACTAATAATGACCTCACTTGTGGTATGTTCACATCTGTATCACGACCGAGATCCAATTCCTTGTTTTTTTGAGGGCTAACCGCCAGGTGTGGCTTTGTGCAAATGTACCATCAACATTGACAAACTTTTTCATCACTTGAGATGGAAACGATGAGATCAAGCACCATATCATGAACACGGCAACTATTTATTATGCCATCTATGGAATCCACTCCCTGGATCAAGCTTCTATTTATGAGGTCATGGAAGTATTCCTCTCCGACCTCAAATAACCCACGTTCTGGCTTCTTCTCAACAAAGCCTTCACTATCCACTTCCATATTAGAGAACCTTTATCAATAAGATAATCTTCTGGAAAAACACTTAAATACAACAAACAAGTCTTCAAATGAGGGGGCAGGTCATAAAAACTAAAAGACAATATCTGCATAGTATTGTCTAGATGCCTGTCATCCTTATCTTGACAGAAACACGGAGAGGTGCACACCTCAATCCATTTAGATCTTGATTTACCCAACAGAAAACTAGCCATTGTGATGATTGCCAGTGGAACACCACTACACTTCTTTAGAATCCGATCAGATAACTCACCAAGATGATTATTTGGACATTTGTCTTCAGAACTAAATAACCTTGTATAAAATAACCTTTTCGAAAGTTATCATCAGAAAGTGGTTCTAACTTGTAAACCTCACCATCTTCTTTGGCAACTTCAAATTTACAGTAGTTATGAGTACTCTACATCCACAATTGTCGTCAACAAGAGCTAATTTTATTGTCTCCCATGTTTGAGGCTCCCATATGTCATCAATAACAACAAAATACCTATCCATAACAAAAAGTGCGAGAACCATGAGATACTAAAGCCAAGAAAGCAATACGTGTGGCCAACTGCTAACACCAATAAAAATAACTAAACCAATGTGTTCCTGGCAGTTCTGAACCTTTCTCACTAGCCGAGAAGTGAACCAATAACCAAACTAACTGCAATATTAAGAGTAAAGAATGCCCCCTGATGGCTCGATTTTTTGTAGTAAAAATATAATTTCACATCCAAATTCAGTATAGAGTAAAAATAGTTTATAGTACTAGACTTTTGAACTAATTATGCTAGAAAATAATTGTGAACAAGTGTGATATGTTCCTTAATGACTCTGAATGTTTCTAACAGTTGGTAGGAAATATTAAGCTGCCACTATCAGTTAATGTCTTTTAAATATTAACTTCAATGAAACTAACTACTAATATAATAAATTTCTTTTATTCACAAAGTCACAAAATACTGTTTGGAATGATTTGTTTATCAAGCTAAGAACTTAACTAACAATAAACTTGTAAATTCACGCGAAGAACTTGATGCTTAACGTATACCAAATAATGTATGCAGTAACACTATTGTTTGTGTAAAGAAATGCATTTTTGGGGGACTGCAAACATATATGTGTGTGTCGTACCTCTTATTTCGAAGGAACCCTCGGAGTTCATTGAGAAGCTGCCTTTCATCCAACTTTTCCAAACTAGAATTGATGTATACATTCTTGTCCAGATCTATGAGAATGTCCCTGAGCACTTTCTTCATGTCAGGTTTTTGGCCAACCGGAACAAAAGCGCCACAAGCAAAATGAGGCCTAACGCTGTCATACACTGCTTTGGCAAGAGTAGTTTCTCCCAATCCTCCACTTCCAACCACAGAAACTATCTTCATCTTCTCATTTGACGAACCATCACTGCCGTCTTCAGACAACGACAACATGGACATGAGCTCCCCCCTTGATTTGTCAATACCAATTAGCTGTGACACTTCTCTGAACATAGCTACAAGGCGAGGATCAACAGTTGATGTTATGGCAGGCTTGGCCACAATATCATCGGCTCTGTACCTGCGATGCCTTTCAGCCACCTCCTCGGCTTGCTCATTGATCGTTTTGATCATTCCAGAGATCTGATGATGAGCCTTGCTCTTGCTGAACAGCTTACCGATCTTCTTTGCTGCACGTTTCAGCTTGTTTGGGTTGGAGTCGTCACCATAGCTATCGACACGCACGAGAAATGTGTCGAGTATGTCCTCCATGTTGTAGGACAGCTCCCGGACGTCGTCGCGCGCCCAGAGCTTGACCTCGTCATCAAGCTGGTTGGGCGGCACGTCCGCCACCTTGCGGAGTGCGGCATGCATGCTCTCCAGGTCGCGTGAGAGTCTGGATCTTTTTCCTCACGCCCGTCTGCAGCTTGTACTCCTCATTTAGAAGCTTGCCGAGCTTGAAGATGACGCTGGCCATGGCACCCGTCACAAGTACCATCGTGGAGTTGCTGGGCACGTAGATATCAGATGATGAAGCTTACTCCTCACTGACTACCTATATTCCTGAAGCACATCGGAGTGAGAACTTGATATCAGAAAAGAGTCACAAAAATTAGATTGAAGAAGCAGATTTGATCCACTGATTAAACAGAGTCACAAAAACAAGAAGATGCAACGAATCGAAATGGAACAAGCAAGATGGAAACAAATCTAATCGAACTAGAAAGTAAACATGGATCGATATATCTATGCGTACCAACACGAAATAAGTTAGAGCCAAATTAGAAGATCTCCAACTCACCAAGTTCTCATGGAGCCTTAATGCATGCCAAGTTAAAAGATCTGCAACCCATCAAGGTTTCCTGGGGACAGTAGGCCGGAAAGAGGGTGGAGTTACTGGGCAGATCGGATTTTGGAATGGTGCAGGAGTTTGCTCGAGTGGAGTTGAGCGGCGATGCATCTGGGAAGACCCGCATAAACAATTGAATTCTGTAGCTCTAGACTTAATGAATCTGTCAGCTGTCACAAGTCTCCATGTTTTTTTAATCTTGTCCAACTCATCTTGAATATTGGCACAGCTAACGTTTAGTGCAGTAGGTATGCCTATGCCTAGACATGTGTTGGAGTGCAGTAGTTTATGGTTCACGAGATGAGCAGTGTGAACTCACGTGGCCGGCAACATGCACACATCTCTACGTATGTTTAGTCTCAACGCACCATAAATTATGTGCGCAACAGTACTGTACCCCATGTTCAAATGTTGCATGCCGGTAAAGCTATATATGGGCCAGTGAGTTTTGTTATTTTCACTCAGGGGTTTTAGAGATGCTGAGAGTGTATCTAAACCAAAACAACGCATCTACTATGGCGGGTTTTGTCGAACGGTCTGCTGTCTAGAGGCAAGTTCCAAAACACATAACTAGTTATTTTGATTGAAGTCAGTAAGGAAACCCCAGCTTATTTTCTTGATTTTTTTAATAATGCAGACCTGTTTCACACAACTAGTTATTAGTTGGGCTAAAATTGATTCAAATTAAGCTACGTTTTGCTACTCAGTTAGCAAACAGCTAGTTAAAGACTACTCAAAATTAGCCCATCTTTTAGGGTTCCTGTCTGGATGCACTAGAGCTAATTCGTACTATTTTTTAAGCTAGTTAGCTAGTGGTTAACTATTGTATCCAAACAGATCCTAAGACAAGTTCTTGTGTATGGGCGTTTGTATTTTGCATATGGACTCTGGCGGCTAGCATGAGGAACGCCAGGCCTGCTTTCCCGTGCCTGAGCTGCTGCCATTATCTAGTTGCGAGTTGTACAACGAGAGTTGCTAAGATCTACAAGAAGAGTTGGTAATGACGGAGCATCTAGATTGATAGTGTGAGAAACTGTGAGGTGCTGGGAGTTGCCATCGCCTGGCTGGTGTTGCCAAGAAAAAACTGACTGAAAAACTTTTTTTTGGAGCAAGACTGGACCCATGGCTTGACCCAAATTAAGGCCCGATGACACAACCATAACTTAGAGAAGATGAGTAGGCCATCTCTCCTCCATCAGTGAATTTATTTGGGTCAACAGGGATAAATAACTTTTTAGCACCTTACCGGATGTGCACCCTCCAAATAGCACCTTAACGGTTGCCAATGTTTTTAGCACGCTCCACTGCAAAAATGATATATATTTGGCACTTTGGCTGATGTGGCACTCCACCCGCAGATCCATGCTGGGTGCGGATCTGCGGTGTCAAAAGACTTGAAATGCCCCGCCCTGAACGTTGATCCCCTTTGCCTTCTTAAAAAAACACTTTGCATCGAGACCCCTAGGCTATTCCGAAATTCACTAAGCCTTAATAGGTTACAAGTAGCTCAGACTTCGTCTTGTGCGGCTGTGTAGAAACGGTTGATCACTACTAGATAAATGATTTTTGGTGGCGGGCAAAATCTATTTTTAGCGGCGGTTTTTCTGCCCGCCACCGACATAGGGTCACCGAAAATAATTTCACAACCCCGGTGGCGGTTTTTTGCCCACCACCGTTAATACAAATAAAAATTGAAAAAACCTCGAGCCCACCAAAGCCCATCTAGGCCCAAACGGGCCTAGATCTGGGTTTCTGATGGATCCGGCCGCCCGGGTCGGGATCCGGCCCTCGAGCTTCGTTGATGCCGCGTGGATCGGCCTTGAGCTCGCCGCCGCTGCGTGGATCGACCTCGAGCTCGCCCGCCCGCGCGTGGATCCGCTGGACCTCACCGCCGCCGCGCGTGGATCGGCCCCTCGATCCGGTGGAGAGAAGGGCCCGCGCCGCGGGATTCCCGCCGGACCCGGGATCCGCCCTCGAGCCGCCGCTTGCTCGGGAGGCGAGCGCCCGCTGGGCTCCCTGGCCGCCGCCGCTCGTTGCTCTGCGGGAGGAGCGCCCGTCGGCCTGTGCTGGCCGCCGCGCTCTGGCCGCTCATGCGGGGGTGGGGGAGGGCGGGCCGCCGCCGGCGAGAGAGGGGGAGGGAGATGTTGGGCCCCGGCACGAAGGGAGGGAGATGTCGGGCTCTTGGGCGTTGGGGAGGAAGGGAGGGAGTGGGTGAAACCCTAGAATAGTGAAGTGCTCGTATATATACTTGTGGCCAGGAAAATTGTCTCTTGGCCTGATATGTTGGGCCTTATTTTTCCCCTGGACGGGGAGCTGCCAGGCCACCTATTTTCTGTGGTGATTTCTCAAAAACCGGCAAGGAAAATGATTTCCAAACACCATGCCAGTTCAATTCTGTAGTAGTGGATCATGCTTTGTTTGGCTGTTGTTTAGCTAAAATGGTCTGGAGTCTAATCAGAGAAGTATTTCCAAGGTCCCACCTTACTGGGAAATGGCTCAAGGACAAGGGCCCGCTGTCGATCAAAATGATTGTGTTTATTTTTTTCTGGTTTTGCTTGGTCCTTATGTCTTGCCAGGAACAAGCTAATGATTGAAAATCTGTACCTATGTCTCCAACTAATGTGATATATACTTTTATCGCCTTTATGCAGAGATGGAGCTTCAATCTTAAGGAGAAGGACCTGAAGAAGTTCAATCAAGTGAAGGACGTAATCCTGACGTGGCTTCATGCTTTCAAGCCTACTACAATTCTACTCTCGGACGTTTATGAACTGTAGCGTTTTGTAATAGGCCTATGTTTCCTTTCATGCTACTCTTTCAAACTGGTATACCAAGTATTGTATCTGCACATTGCTTTCTGGAAAAGCAGTGCTAACTCCTTTAAAAAAATTCTACTGCTTTCATTTACATTTTATAAATATGGAAAGAAGAAGAAAAAACCTATCCTTTTATCTGAATATCTGAATTCACGACAGATCACGCCATATCATAGGCTGTTCACGACTCTCAAGGCAAAATAAAGCACATCATCCGACTCTGCTTTGTATCCGCAAGACTGCATGGAGGCTGCAAAATCACATATCAGGCTGCGAACCTAATAGCAGTGCCCGCACTACAGGTCTGCAGCATATATCGAATATGCCACTAGCACGTTGCGTAACCTCTACCATTCACATTCTTAACAGTGTTCAGGTTAGCATAACTGCACAAGCTACTACTGTCTTTGTTGAATGAAGTAGCATTAGTTGCAGGTGCAAGGCTGCAACAACGCAATGTCCACTGAAAACAGAGTAAACAGAGCCAGTTCATACAGCAAACGTGACTAACCAAAACATATATGCATGATTTCTAGCTAGAGAACATTGATCTGCGATACAACAGCTTTAAATTTTCTGAGGTTTCTTCTGTCGTTTTATTTCGGTGAAATGCAAAATGGTGCGTCGCACGCTGCACGGAAAGGACACAAACGTAACATGGGCAAAGTCATAGATTTGGCTGGAGTCCAAGTCTGTAACACACGTACACGCGGCTGTACTGCAACTAGCATGAGGAGACAACCCAAAGCAAACTAAACAGACGAAAAATGGAGCCGCACAGCAGCTAGACGGCAACTCAGGGCCCTGCCGACGCTACTCAAACAGATTTGTCTTTTTCTTCGCAGGCTCATAGCAAACTCACACTGCAGATTACAAGTATCATGCTAGAACTTACCGTTATCATCAGTTCCAACTGAGCTGCTGCTGCTCTTGTTTTGCTCTTGGTATCATGCATAAGCCGGGAATTGATCTGCTGGTGGAAAAAAAAGAGAACTGGCTTGCTGTAGTATGTTAGTGGATCAGCTCCATTCGATGTTTGTGGCCCAGGACTATGCGTGGGGCTATGTGCAGCCGAAATGAAGGCTGACTGAACTCCGGCGTGCTTTTCATTTCCTTCCTTTGTTATCGGTACTGCACGTAAAAGCTATTGTCTTTCATAAATATAAATATAGAAAGAAGGAAGCATTCACGTCCTTGACAGTGTTCAGTTGGGCATAAGCTATTGTCTTTCGTTCATTAGTGAAGGGCGACCATCAACAAGGCAATGTCCACTGAAAACAGAGGAAACAGAGCCTGTTCAAAAAGCATCTCGGCAAAGCGTCGTGGCTCGACTCCCTCTGCTTCGTGGCCGGAAAAGGCGACTCCCTTTGCTTCTCGGAGAAAGTGAGACCAATCTTTTTGACGACTGAGCATGTCGACATACGTTGGCCTTCATTGTATATGGATGAAGGCAAAGGTAATTTGTAGCAAAAGACAGAGTGAATAATATTTGATACTTACAATTCTTCCATGAATGAACCTTGTCTTTTACACAAAGTTGGAGTTCATCATATACCTTGCTTCATCTCTGATCTGAGTACATCTCTTGACTTACCCGAACTGGATTTGAGAGTTTTCTACAGGGGTTAGTCCAACACAATAACCAATGTCTACGCAAGCAATTTTTAGTTCAATAACCAAACTAGACTCCATGTCTAATTCAATTAAGGAAGACTATTTAACCTAAGCACCACGCTTACTTTAAAAGCCTTTGGAAGTACCCAATTGAAGCACTTCCAAAACCAAAGCATACTGTAGCAAACAAAGGGTGACATGAAAGCATTATAGAGATTCACCTGATTAGAGAAGGAAGAGCATTATCATGGCGAGGATTTTTTTTTTTTTTTTTATTTTAGATGCAAATTACATGGATGGATGTATACAAAGGAACTAATCATGCAATGGATCTACTACAAGAAAACATAAACTAAGTGGAGTGAATGTATGTAGCCCAGCTAACGGTTTGGGTTGAAATGGTTATGATGGTGTGGGTTTTGTTTTGGACTCTCTTTAGTTAGATATAAATGGGCTTGGTATCATAAATGGATTGGATTGGTTTGGTTTATGGGAGAAAATAGTTTTGGGTGGATCGGTGTGGCTTCTATTTATTTGGTCTCAAGTAGTGTCAACCCATGGGTTAGATCACGGTTCCTGGGAATGTTTTTGAAGTCACGAGGTCGGCTCCGGCACTAGCCCAGCTTGCCGCCATTGTTCGATGACCGAGGCACGGAGGCAGCCCCAAACTTCGGCACCGGCTTGGACAAGCCTGTCACCGATGTCCGGCCGGCCGTGACGCGACGAGCAGGCACGCCGAGGGCTGCCATGCACCCGGCATCCTGTACGCCGGCCGCCAAAGCCACGCGCGCAGACCGCGCCACCGCGCGTCGCGAGGCTGTCGGTCGGCCGCGGACTGTGCGTGGGTCCGCCGTGGCCGCGGCGCGAGGCTGAGCGGAGGGCCGCTGATGCCCAGTCGACCGTAGTCGTGTGGCCTCCGGCAGTCACGGACGGTGCTCCGGTACGGAGCTGCCGGCGAGCACGGGCAGTGCCGTCTATCGTCCGCGCGCAGGGGCTGCCTGGGGCCATCCAATCGTCGGTTACGGAAGCCGGCCCGTCGTCTTCGGCAGCGGCTGGAGGCACGGCGATCTGACGCGGCATGGCTGTGCGGGAGCCTGAAATAGTAAGAAACCGTTTACTGAAATGGGCTCCAAACCATTCGCTGTAACAGGTGGAGTGTCAAACACCTTAATTGGTTTGGGTGGAAAACACCACCAATTTGGGTTGGGTTGGTTTAAACTGTGAAAAGGTTGGATTTGTTTGATGTCTGAAATACACTAGCACTTGATTGGGTTGGTTCGGGTTTAGATTGGTTTTCAAACCATTAGCAGGGTGAAATGCATGGATCAATGTAAACATGTAATGTAATGCAAGAAATTAAATGATAACTACTCAATCAATTTATAGCCTATGAGCAAGACTTCCTCACCTTTATTAATCATGATTACCACGATGTGCAGCTTCTATGTACATCACTTGAGATGTTTGCATTGAATTCGTGTGATGGCGACTTCTTCTCCAATCTTTACATGGTTAGAAGATTATATATATTTAAATACATATCTTGAGATAGCAGGGTTCCATTATTGATGAATCTTGACTTATCAGGCACCCTGGGTTCTTCAATCTTTTTTTTTCTCTTCTTTTCTTGTGAAATCTTGCCGGGAAGAAGCGACAACTTTTGTCCTGTCTATTCCACAACTCAACAGAACAAGGGTAATCCTACTAAAGTTAGTGATACACTAAATTAACAACAGACATCAAGATCATTATTTAAAATCTTTACACCAATTGCTTCCCGGCAACGGCGCCAAAAAGTTTGTTCATATTTATTAAGTGCAATAAGAATATGGAAGATTCCGCAAGCGCACAGAATACCATTATAGCTTTTCCCTAGGAGAGTATTCTAGAGTATCGTATCCAAGGGAAGCTTTGGCTAAACAATCTAATAACTCACAATCATGCATCTACTAATTTAGCAAACCACTAGACTAAAGTGAGGGGGTAAATGATATATGATAAGATTTATGAACAATATCACACACAAGAGAATTCCATGGTAAATGTATAGCTAGCAAGTTGAGAGGACAGCGGGAGAGATCAAGGTTCCTATGTACTTCTTCTTTATTACTTAGGTTCTATGATAGCAATTATACTAATGCACTTTGGAGCAACAGATCCTTTCCAACTCTCGAGAAAGACTGGGAAGAAGGTAGTTGGGAGAAGGCTGCCAAAAGCTCTACGAAACACCAATCCGAACGTGGTGGACTACATCGGCTTGACAGGGCTGTCACCCCTGGGGCTACCACAACTATCTGTGGGATTGGGCACAATCTTAGGTAACCTATAGCCTAGACACTATGTCTATACTATCGATTACTACTCTAGCTACCATGAATAGCTAGAACCCTCAATACGAGCGAAGATCCCATGCAATAACATAACAACTATAGAAAGAAGGAAGCATTCACATCCTTAACAGTGTTCAGTTGGGCATAAGCTCTTGTCTTTCATTCATTAGTGAAGTGCGACCATCAACAAGGCAATGTCCACAGAAAACAGAGGAAACAGAGCCTGTTGAAAAAGCATCTCGGCAAAGCGTCGTGGATTGACTCACTCTGCGTCGAGGCAGGCCAAGTCGACTTCCTCTGCTTGTCGGAGAAGGTGAGACCAATCTTGATGATCACTTTGTGCACGTCGACGTTGGCGTCCATCGTGGCGTCGGCCAGCGACTTTATCAGCAGCTAGTTCAGGACAGAGAGGGGGCCGGGGTGATACGCCTCCAAGTAAATAAAATCAGTAAAAGATGCAAACTAGAGGATTGAAACTGCGCATAGAGGATCGCAGAGACGATAGCAAAACATTTTGTTCAATTCCTACTGCCTACCAAATATTTAAAGGAACAGGACAGATAGGACGGCAACATACATACAATCAGTAAAACATGCAGACCAGGAGATTGAAATCAACCAACCCGTGCTTCTCATGCACCACGTACAATCAGCAGGAAAACTATGCATATCATTTTAAACAAATTTAAAAAGAAAGAAATAAAGAAACCTGATCATGTGGCAGCAGATATCTCACAATTGTCGAAAATGGATAATTAATTATCATAATGTTCTGCATCTTATGGTTTTGAGATTACACACAGACGACAGCAACAACTTGAAAGCAAATGTTCTCCTTATTACAGGGTTTCTGAAGGCACACAAATGCATATGTCCACCTACTTTATTACTCGGCTGAAAACAGAGTTGAGATATAAATATTGTAGACCCACAACAAGACATATAAAACACCTGAGTCGACAAAAGTCAAAACGCAGGACTCACAAGCCGAGGCCAATTTCTCCATGAACAAAGATTATATTAGGATGCTCGATCAGGATGGTCACTTCCTTGGCACTGACTGTATATAGTGATGGATTTATTGATACGATGACTAGTGAATTGGCTCCTCCACCTGTGTTTCAGACACCGAGGCTTCTGAGTCCTCGTCGATTACCTCATTGTCCTCTTCTTCCTGCGTATAGTAATAATTAATATAGTCTGTGGAATTGGGAATGGAACGTGTGCTTATGAATAAAAAAACAAGTTAAGCAGCTGGTACGTACGTACCTCCTCATCGTCGCTATGTATTCGTGGTTTCATCATATAGCATTTAAGTCTGATTACCTCCATTGTTAGTGCGGTGCTATTTGGATGGAGTTGTGCGAGGCGCCTGAGCTCAGCCTCTGCCTTATCCACGTCATCAGGGAAGGCATGCATACAGTCGAGATGTGCCTTCACAGTGCGTAGCGATGGGAGGCACTCCAAGTCCAAGCCGAGATTGTCACAAGTACCTTGTCCATCCTTGTACAAAGCCCTGACTGGGACATGGAACGAAAGATCGCGGAGGTTTGGCATCACAACAACAGGGGCCCGTTCTACTCTGCTGCTGCGGTCCCCATCCTCTGCTTTGTAATCAAATACCATAGCATCCTGGCCTCCCCTCCACATGCTCAACGAAGCACTTGTCCAGTCACCGTTGGTCGCCAACTGGACCATCCAGGGAATCAATATGAGGCTTCAACTTGGGGAAGAATTTATCATGAGCACTAATATTAATTACCGTAGCCGTCTTATGTGAAGTAGCCGTCCCATCATTATCATGGGCACTAATACAGAGGTAATAGACTTCTGGCAGACCAACCAAAGCTCTCAAACCTGCCTCGTCCATATGATGCACAGTCAACTCCAAGTAGGAAAGGTTGGGGAGATGCGTGGGATGTATGAATGATGGCACACAAGGGAACCCGATGCCTCTTATACGTAGATACTTCAGGTGTTCCGAAAGCACGACTTTGTCCCACTCTGTCGAGGCATCGCTATTATGAAAAAAGTTTTCCCAATTCAGGTCGAGATGCTGGAGCTCCTTCAGATTGCCTAGTGACTTCGAAAGTCCTGCCAGCATGCTCTCATACAGCATCTCCATACCACCCACACGGAGCACCCTCAGTAGGCTCAGGTTGCCTAGCTCCTTGACAAATTGCCTCTGGGACTCAAAAGACAGCATGCAAACGCCCATATCTAGCTGCTCTAGTGAGGTCACCTTTTGGAGGAACCCATCCGGCACCCTTGTCCTACTGTCACATCGTAGGTAGACCAACCGTGTTAGCAGGCTAACGCATGATGGCAATTGGACTTCCACACCATATTTTCCAATACCCATCAAGTCCAGTGTCTGTAGAAGCTTTAGAGCTCCTATCGCCTCCGGGAGCTCTCGGACCTTTGTACCTCGTAGCCTAAGGTACCTCAAATGAACTAGTTTTCCAATATGCTGAAGCCCATGTCAGTCATTCTCAGCATTATCAGAGGATGTGAACCACTCTAAAGCTAGCACACGTAAGAGTTTAAGGCTTGGCTGCAAGGCCCAACCACGGATATCACACCCATGGGCAGCCAATGTCCTAAGTTGTGCCATGTCCCTCGACTGTCATGATGAGATTGATCCAACAGTAGTGTCTGTTCTGGTGAGCTAACCGGCGCACCTTGTGTTGGGATAAGGTTTCTCCATCATCATATGAGATAGTGATGAAGTTTTCTTCACCTGCCAGACTGACGAATAAGATCAAGGACCATGTCATGAACACGACAGGCATCTATCATGCCCTCCTCTTCTGACTCGTTCCCTTGGATCATGCTCCTGTTTATGAGCTGATGGAAGTATTCCTCTCCCTGCTGAAACAGACTTGTTCCTGTTTTCGGCTCTATAAAACCTTACGCTACACACTTCCATATCAAAGAATCTTTCTCAATCTCAAAGTCTTGGGATAAAGACTTAAGTACGATGCGGAGTCTTTAGATGAGCGGCGGATCATAGTAGCTAAGGGACAATATCCACATAGTATCATCTACTTGCTTATTGTCTACGCCACGATAGAAAACGGGAGAACTGCACGCCTCAAACCAGTACTCTCTTGATTTTCCCATCAACAAGCTAGCCATTGTGATGAGAGCTAATGGCACACCGCCACATTTGTCCAGAATCTTTTGGGATGCCTCTTCAGGATGATGAGCAGGACATTTCTCTTGACACCATATAGCCTCATATAAAGAGCTTCTTTGAGTTATCATGTGAAAAGAGGACCAAGCTTGTAAACTTCATCGCGAGAGGCTACTTCTAAATTACGAGTAGTTTTGACTACTCTACTTCCCATGTTGTTATGATGCAAAGCTGATCCTAATGCTTGCCAAGAATTGATGTCCCATACGTCGTCAATAACTATGAAGAACCTACCAATGCAACAAGGCAGCACAAATTAATAGCCGAGTTGGCAAGTAAACCTTCGTGCATCTGTCCTCTATACGTGAGAAAAGAGCGGCACAAATTACTGTACTATACTAGTATTGAATCACTACGGAACCGGCTGATTTCCGTGAGTGCCTTCCTCACGGGAAAGGCGTTCCCCGGGGGGAAAGGCCTGATTGGAAACTTTCTTTATTTTGAGTTCGCTAAGGAAATCACGCCAAAGAAACTTCCCAATGTCACATCTAGAAACATATATATTAATCGCTGGGGAACGCGAATGTAATTTGATCCTACCATCGTTCCAGCTCTTATCCACTCTCTAACTTCCAATGTACCTTTCCGTGGTCGCCCCTTGTTTGCCGTGACGCTTGTAGCGTCGGCATAGAGATTTTGATGGAATTACCCAAAGATTTCACTCTAGCGCTGCTTTGTGCCCTCAAGGATAGGTGATTCTTTCTCACTCTCTAATGCGTCCAATTTGTTCAAATTTAGGTTCGCTTAGGGTGAGGCATTTGATTCCACAACCGCGGAAAAAGTCTAGCTCGATCCTATAGCCGGATCGAAAACTTCTCTTTGTTTTAGAGTTCGCCGATATCAGCGCCAGCATACCCTAACGTCACATCAGAAACATATACTACGCTGTTGGGGAACGAACGTACTGGATCCTACCATCGCTCATCGAATCCACTCTAACTTCCTATGTTCCTTTCTCGTGATCGCTTCCCCTTCTTGTTTCCCTTGGGTGACGTTGTGCCCGACGCGATAGAGATTTTGACGGAATTCAAAGATTTTGGCACTCTAAAACAAGTGCTACTTTGAGGCCTAGTGTTTATCAGTGACTTTCTGACTCTCTAGTGGGCCCTACTTTGTTCATATTTAGGTCTACTAGTGAGGTATCATTTGATTCCACGTAAACTGTGATTGCTCGAAGCTCGGATCCTATAGCCGGATTGGAAACTTCTCCTCAGTCTTTTTAGTCCTCACGAAAGGAAATCACGTATCACCCTAACGCCACAACCAGAAATATGTACTAACGGGTTGAAACAAATAAACGGATTGATCCTACCATCGCCTAACCTATCCACCCTCTAACTTCCTATGTACCTTTCTGCGTCGCTCCCTTTCTTTGTTTCTTGCACGTAGGGTCGCATTACAGAGATGTTTCTCGACGGAATTCACAAAGATTTCACTCTCAAAACAAGTGCTACGCTATGAGGCCTATGACACTGATTCTTGGAAAACTCTCTAATGGTCCACTTGTTCTACACCCTAGGTTCTCTACGATGAACCATTTGATTCCACACACCGCTAGTCTCAGCCTCGATCCTACGTAACCGATTGGAAAACTTCTCTATGTGCCTTGAGTTCACAGGCTGAAAATCAGCTAGCCGCTACTCCTAACGTCACAACTAGTAACATATATACTAACGGTTGGGGAACGCAACGTAATTGATCCTACCATCGCCTAACCTATCCACCCTAACTTCCTATGTACCTCGTCGTTTTGTTTCGGGTGGTGGGCAAGGCAAGGGTGGTAGTGCGTGCAAGGCAGGTGCGTGCGGCAGGCAAGGGGCAGGCAGGCAGGCAAGGGTAGCGGGTGGCAGGTACGGTGGCTCCATCTCGAGATTTTCATGGAATTCAAAGATTCGACTCTAAACAAGTGCTGCTATATGCCTATGACAGTGATTCTAGGAAAAACTCTCTAATGGTTCACTTGTACAAATTTAGGTTCTCTAAGATGAAACCATTTGATTCCACAACCGCAGTGTCTAGCCTGACTTATTGCCGGATTGGAAACTTCTTTATTTTGAGTTCACACACCAACATCTAGGAACATATATATTAACGGTTGGGGGAACGTTAGAATGCAATTGATCCTACCATTGTTCAACCTTGTATCCACCCTAATCCCTATGTTCCTTTCTTTTCGTGTCGCTCCCCAATCTTGTTTCTGGCATTTAGGTCGGCAAGATAGATTTCGGAATTTAATTCAAAAGATTTCACTCTTCCACAAGTGCTACTTGAGACCTATGACAGGTGATTCTTAGAAAACTCTCTAATGGTCCAACGTGCTTTCAAAATTTAGTGTTCCTGGGTGAGGCATTTGATTCCACAAACTACGCAGAAAAGTCTCAGCTCGATTCCCATAGCCGGATTGGAAACCTCCTTTGTTTTAGAGTTCACGCTGAAATCGCGCGTATACGCTACCCTAATGTCACATGCGTAGAAACATATATCAACGGTTGGGGAACGCAACGTCATTCGATCCTACCATCGCCTAACCTATCCACCCTAACTTCCTATGTACCTTTCGTGGTCGCTCCCCTTCTTGTTTCTGCAGACGTATGTGCCCATATAGAGATGACTGAATTCAAAGATTTCACTCTGAAAACAAGTGCTACTTGAGGCCTATGACAAGTGATTCTTAGAAAACTCTAATGGCCCACTTGTTCAAATTTAGGTTCTCTAGGGTGAGGCATTTGATTCCATAACCTAAAAAGTGTAGCTCGATGCTATAGACTGATTGGAAACTTCTCTTGTTTTTGAGTTCACGATGACAAGATAGCTAACGTCACAGCGAGAAACTATATACTAACGGTTGGGGAACGAACGCACTGATCCTACCATCGCCTAACCTATCCACCCTAACTTCCT